>OX451737.1:1554532463-1555057265 GCA_948472305.1 Vicia faba | reverse complement strand
GTATTGAGGAATAAATAGACTGTGTATAATTGATTTATTGAAGGCATATTTTTGAGTTATGAAAACCAATCCTAACATGTTCTCGCCCCTCTCCAAGATCTTTAATTTTCCGTTGTTTATTTCTTTTTTCATTTCGCTTTAAATATACTTTTACAAACAAGCTTAGAAACATTATAACGATTGAATGGCATTGGTAGCATTAATCTCCGTGGAGATGATAAAAGATACTTACTCAAGTTTTAACTTGATAGCCCGCTTTACTGCACCTGTCAACCCTTCCATGGCCCTCATTTTCTTCTCTAAGGTCTAAAATTGTTCCTTGACTTCTTCAAAATCAACAGTATCTTCTTGACTAGTAGCAGGATGATCATCAAAGAGAGGATTCTCATAAGCAGCTTGTGCAACAGGATACCCCACAGGTTGACGAGAAGTAGTGATGAACGATTGGTTGCGGTTCAGTAAAAATTGGAGCCTGATGCACTGGGTCAAGATGATTACCCAACCATTGAAGTAGTGACAAAAGGTGGAGAATAGTTCTGAGGCATGCCGAACTTTGGCCATGTAATGGCTGGTTGTTGGACTATCAAAGGATTAACAACAACATTTACAACCTCAGAGATATTAGTCCTTGAGGTGGTTCCCTTCTGGCTATCAAAACTTGCATCATCTCAGTGAGTTTGGTCATGCCCAACTTCAACTCACAAATTTCCCTTCTGTTGTACCCCAAAATTTTCCCTCTCATTCTTCAAGGCCTTTCTCACAAGGATTCTCAAGGTTCAGGCTTGCACAAGTACTTTGGAATTTTCCAGTACAAAAATTAAAAGGGACTTTCAAAAAGGGAGAAAACAGATAAAAATATTATTTTGACAAAATTTGGAGAAATACAAGGTGTTCTTCGTTTCAGCTCCTTCGATTAGCCTTTTGGCCTCTTTCGATGCAAGTTTGGCCTGCATCCTTCGAATGGGGCGCGGGCCTCTGGCGCATTGGTTTGGATTCACAAGGCAATAAATCCCCCTGTAATCTCCTTCGATTCCAAGGCAGAAGGCCTCCTTTTGGCATCCTTCGATTGAACATTCAAACTTCCGGAATGCATCTTTCGTTTGGATTTGTGCCTCCTTCGAATAAAAGTTGGGGTTACGTACTTCATTTGAGCAGGAAATCTCCTTCGATACAAGTTTAATCCATAAGCTTCATTTGGGAATTTTGACCCCTTCGAAGCAGTCTTCTTTAGTACATTTCTAGAACCCTTCGACACAAGTGGAAAATATGATTTTGAAAGAACACTGATCAAATCTTTGGGCCATGCTACATGATCTTACTTTGCAGGCCTTAATGCTTGTATTTCACTCCATAATTAATTGCTTACATTTGGATTAAGCTATTATCCAGGTGATTAAAACTTTGTCCAGAAGATTATTTTCTTGGAAGTGAACTTGCTAGTACAAATCCTGTCTCTAAGCCCATGCTTTTCTTAAATCCTATTTGTACTTCACCATAAGTCAGGCGAGTCAGCCCCTTTTAACCAACAACTTCAGTACTTCACCTTGGGGATCTTGGAAATTCTGACTTAGCTTAATATTCGCGTTTCATCCAAACCACCTTTTTGTTTAAACTCCCAAACCTTTTCTCTATAAATAGAGAAACCATTGACAAAGAAAGGGGTCCAGATTTTTGCTAGAGAGAAAAAAAATCATAAAAATCCTCAAACACTTAAACTCTCCCATATTCTCAAGCTCTCCAACATTCTCAAACCTTCAAAACTCTAAGATTTATTTTCATAAAAAAAATCCTCAGTAGTGTACCTTTCGATTCACTTCTCCTAAATTGTAGCAACCTTCGATTCACGCATCACCATCATATACTCTGTTTCGATTCAGTGACTGCCCAAACCAAGTAGTAACAAAACTAGGTTCAGGAAGATCCCCGCGAAGCTCCCTCCACCATCAAAGAAGTAACCTACAGCTCTTTCGATTAAACACTTCAAGAGGTAAGTTCTCTCTAAACTTGGAACTCTTTCATTTAAACATCATATGCACATGCCAATAAAGAAAAATGTAGATATTTCTAGACCATGTTTTAGCATTCGATTCTGACTGCCCATATACTGAAAACTCAACCTTAATTAGTTATACTTTGGACTTTGAGACCCATTGTTTTTGTGCTAACCCATGGACTATAGTTATGTTTGGATGTTGCATTTAAGAACTTAAGACAGGTTTGTTATACCATTCGATTGGTTAGCTGCACAAGCCTTTCGAATCACAATATGAGTGCCTAATATGCTTACAAGGTGTCAGCAAGGAGCCTGTGGAAAAGCCAAAACCTTGCTTTTTCCAAGCCTCAAACGAAAGACAGAACCTTGCTGACTCAAACCCCCAGTCGAAGGAGACAAAAAGGAAAATCGAAGGGCATGACTCCACTGACTCCAGACCCCAAATCAAAGGAAACCAAAGAACGCAAAATCGAAGGGTGTTCCTGCCTGAATCGAAAGACCTCTTATTTTCTTGCCTTTATTTTATTTTTGTCTTTATATTTTCATGTTATTCAATATGGTTGTAAAAGTGTAGGGTTTTATCTTTTTGCATTTTATTATTTTTGTATGCTTGTAAGTAAAATAGGAAATGTATGGCAATATAAAATCAACAAGTAGACAACCCCTAATCAAAGACTAAATGCATGCAAATTAAACACACTATTCATACATGCACCCTTAGGATAATTCCCACTTGTTGCCTTATAAAAAATGGTCATGTTATTCATGTGGGATATCTTAGCAAAAACAATCGAAATACAAGATCATAGTCCCTCGATGACGCTACAAATGTTGCCTTACAAGTGATCTTAGTCCCTACAAGAGAAATGCTAAGATATCTCACAACATTGCTATCATGACTATACGATGACCCACGCCTGTCCCTTTACATCCAAACATGAGGCTTCTTACCAATCAATGGTGAGATAGAAATATCAAAGGAAAGGAGGAAATGAAAAAAAGACTTTTGAGTAGGTAGAAACGTTCTTAGTTGCTTGCTCACATTGAAAACAAACATCCTTACTCACTTTCAAAACAAACACCTACATATTTCAAAACATCTTACAAAATTGAAAATATTTTCAAAAGATCAACATCTTTGTATACATTCTCACGAATGAGAATCATTACAAAGATTGCCTAAACAATGGCCTCTTTTACAAAATACTTTCAAAAACCACACAAAGCACAATTTCAAACAAAAGAAAGTGATCTAGCAAGTAACTAAGAGCCCATGGAAAACCATGGATGAAAAGGATGCTAATACCTTCCCTTTTCATAATCTACCCCCCGAACTCAAGAAACAATCTCAAAGGTCTTTCCTGTGCTTTTTCACCTTTCCTTTTGGATAAAAGAAAAGTCGATGGTGACTCTTACTAATCGCAACATTTGCGATAAAACACAACACCTTCAAGTCAATTCTCCCACCGTATCACATAACTGGTGACTCTGCTGGGGAAAATTATAAAAGGGGGGTTACCTTAGGGATAAATCACATCTACTTGGTTAAATTGCTTGATTTGTATGCTTTACATTATGGTTCTTTGTTTGGGTTTGAATCCTCTACTCGGATTTGGGATACATTATTGTTAAATAGAAATACATTATGGAAACTGTGATAGGAGTATACCGACATGGTCTAAGCAATAGCTATGTTAGTGTGACATATTTGTGGGTACTGATGTGCGATTGACCTAATGTGTCTAACGGTATCTTAACTGCAAGTGCACAGTCTATCGCGGTAGTAATAAAAAGATGTCAAACCCACAGGGACTTCGTAATCACTCTAGTGCTTTGAAACAAGTTAGTTTAGCTAAGGCGGAAATTGTCACGTTTGGTTTTTAGAAGTTTAAAACTAAAGGAGAAACTAAATTCAATTAAAAGAATTATAATATTAAAGTGGTCGGAGTGTAATGTTTTGAACCTATGCGAATTAAATTGTACCTAAGCATATAAAAATATTTAACTTAAATTGTTCTGTAGTACTTATCAGTTTAAAAACCCTCGATTCACACTCTCGTGGTCTTACCTCGGATCATACTCCTAAAGCCAAATGTCTGCTCTCGCTAGCCCATAAGTGTTTAGAAAGCATCTTTTTGAAAACTAAATAAATCTAATTCGTTTTAAAGCGCTCTCGCTGTATTTAAATCGAATGCCTAACTTTAGCTATCCGGTTAAAACCTCACACTCTCGTGGTCTTGATTTCTCCCTATTTTACTTTCCTTACTCTCGTAACAAAAAGCTTAATTTTTAATTATAAAAAGTCACGACCAAAAATTAAGTTAATTAAGGTTTTAGCTTAGAAATACATTAATTCATTCGGTTATTTCATCACACCCCGACTACGGGTATTTAGCTACTCATAATGCTCGGAATTAAAATGCGGGAAATAAAATCAGAAAACAATAACACATGCATTATAAATAAAGAACAGAAATTTAACATAAATAAATTGAAATTATATTGAATACGATAAAAACCTGAAAAGCAATAGTATCCTAGATCCTTCTTCCACAAGCCGGTAAGATCGGAACGTCGGAATGAAAATTAAATAAACAAAATGCTGAGGCTTGAAAGAAATCCTAACTACAATAGCAATTTCCTGATGTTGGAAATGCTATTAAAGGTTCTGAAAGGAAAGGGAATAACAAGAACAAAATAAAATCGGAAAATAGAATTGGGTTTTAAATCGGCAGAGCTTCCGCAAGAATTTTCTGAACTGAACTCTGTAATTTCTTCTTTGAAGTCCAAGATATTTATAGAGAATGAATACAGTTGGGATTATATTTCACGTTGCTAGATTCTTGGCTTGCTGAGAAAAATAAGGAGAAGGTGGTCTTGGTCGTTGGAGAAAAATAAGGCACACATGCATGCTTCGTTACTTGACCACGTACTGCACGTTCAAAATAACTAATAAAATGCTTGTTACGGTCGTGGCTGGTGTGTTACGTGCAGATTCCATGAAATAACGTGTTACGATCGTGGCCAATGCATGACGGTCGTAACACGCTTCTGAAGTGTCTTACGGTCGTGGCAAGGGTGTGACGACCGTAGTAGCAGCAAATTTTGGATTTTTGACAGATTTATCTTTTCTCTTCTGGTCTTGGCTTCAATCTTGTATATTTCATGTTTCTTTCTAGTTTGAGCTAAGATATGTTGTACCTGCATAAAATCATACAAAAATCGGAGTATTCGGGAGTTAATCGGGTCAATACGATATAAAGCGGTTTAATTTCATAGTAAATATATGATACGATTTCTCGTTATCAAATCCTCCCATACTTAAACCTTTGCTTGTCCTCAAGCAAATAGTCGTAAAAATCGGACAAGTGTTCGTCAGGCGCACATGCACGACATACCTTTGATTTTCGAGATAAAACACATAAAACCAATCGTCAGTCGGTCGGTACTTGAGTAAAACGTCAGTGATACGTCAATGACACAATTGAGTCGCGTATTTCCACTTTAACAAACCGCTTAATCGTTTCGTCACATTTCAACCTCGATCCTCTCATGCTTTTTCGCACGGTTTCGTTCTGGCGCAATCACATTAAGCCCTTTGTCTTTGCACGCACGTAGTGGAGTAGCCGGTTAGTGACTTTGATCCTATTTTTGTCACGGGGTCTGGTACACGGACGTGGTTACCCTATATTTTTCCAAATCATAGGTTGCGGGGGATCGAGCCGTAGCACGCCCTACCAAGTTCAGAACTAGATACCTCTGAACCAACCAATAATGGACTTCTTCTCTTATACTTATGTCTCGTATGCGATCTTTGTCTTTTGGCACAAGATTTTCTTTGCTTAGCATCGAGATGAGAAGGGTGTTTCATTGATTAGGCATCAAACACTTATATTCATCGGCTCCCCATGTGGTTTGTGTCCAGACGGTGCTGACTGCTAGTATAAACTACTAGGGGTTACTTCAGAACTTAAAAATCGAGGTGTACGTATAACGTTTTGTTTAAACGGGTTGCATAAGCAGGATGTTTGCGGTGTCATAATCGTATTGATTTTGTTTACTCGTTCTCGTCTTCCTAACTAGGTTTCCGTTTAAGGTAGGTATGTCGAGCTATGCGAACAAAGAATTTTTTTGGTATGGCTTATAATACGGGGAAAACTTGAAAAACTTGAAAATATCATAAAATTACCACAAATTTGCTAGTATTTGCAACATGAAGAAAATGCGGAATGAAAAGCATAGTGCCTCTCCCACACTATATCAGACATTGTCTCAATGTCATGATATATGGCAGGAAGGATTACAAATAGAAAAACAGTACGGAAAGGGAAATGAATAAAATACAGAAACAAAAATAAAAGAAAACTACTGGTGGCCTCTGCCTCTGCTTCGGGTGCGGGAGCGTCGGGTAGGTGTGGCCTCAAGGTCGGTATCATGCGAGCCAAGAGCGCTTACTTCCATCTGTAAGGCGCTAAGCTCAGATAAAGCCTCGTCCAGCTTCTCGTTGACGTTGCGCTGGCCGCTCAGAATTTGGATGTTCTGTGCATATAGAGTGTCATACTGCTCCTGATGCTTCCTTTCAAGAGCTACACCCATCTGATTTTGCTGATGGAGAGCTCTGAGGATGTCCTCCATAGTGAAAGTAGGTGGTGCAGAAGAGGACTCAGGAATGTCGGGAGCAGGTGCTTCGCGGTCCAATTCCTCCTGGATCTCGTCAGTTGGAGCATCCGACTGGTTATCGTGCACGGGAGCATGGCCGTCAGGGGCATCACATAGCCAATTGGCTCGGTTTTGTTGATCGATATGGTCCCTGCAAGGAAGAAAAATGTTAGAATAAATAACGTTCCAGATCACTGGATTGAACTTGCCGTCGTCCCGCTCGTGAATGAGATGAGCAGATTTGCAATGGTCCAAGGTGAGCAAAACCGGTGCTCTGGAGGGCAGATGGGCAAGGGTGTCGCCATGATTCAAAGCCAAGGCAATATAAGTGACAAGCCCTCTGAAGTAGAAAGGTTTGCCGCCTCGAGTGCAAATGGAATGAATATGGGCCAAGAGGAAGGGTGCGACGTTGATTTTCTGATCGGTGAACGCGCAGTGCATGAAGAATAGCTCTTTGGAGTTGAGCTTATGGTTATTGTCCCTTGCGAAAATGGTGTTGCATAGGATGCGATTGAAATAGCGAATGGCGGGATTATGAATTTGTGTGGCATTGAGGTGATCGTAGGAGCTAGCACGGTTGTTGGTCAGGCTATGCCGTAGATTAAAGGATTCCTCATGGAAGGTGTCAGGTACACGGAGGTGAGTGCCTTCATCACTACTGAAGTCGAGTAATCAACCGAATGCATTCTGAGAGAAGTCGTATTCGGTTCCGAAAATGCGAAACCTTACCGCACCAGTAAGTTGATTTGTTGGACCATTAGGAGTGATGTAGCAGAAGGAACTGAGGAACTCGAGAGTGATATTCTCGTACGTGGGTTGGGGCTGGCTACAGAGGGTCCAAAGGTTGACATTTTGAAGGAGATGTTGGACACTTTGAAGCAATCCAAGGTCTCTGAGGCAGTCAATGTCGACGTACCTAGTGGGATGGAGGCCTCGGCGTTGAAACTTCAAGAACTTCGTGCGTTGGGTTTCACCTTGTTCACCATCACGTAAGTGGATGCCTGGAATTTGCTGGTTTACGTTTGCTATTTTTGCATGCAATAGTGTTAGAGAGAGTGGGTTGTGGGTTGGAATTGGTGAGGGATATGGTTTATGAGATGTATATATAATGAGGGAAAGTAATGGGAAGTTTGAAAATTAGTGGAGAATAATGGTGAGTTAAGTGGTGTGAATGGGGATTGATGGAGGTAGTGGGACGGTTTTGAAGTAGTGGAGGAAGAGGGAAAGGTTGAAGAAGAAGAGCTTCTGTCTGCTATAGGGGTTACTGATATAACCCGTGTTACGGTCGTAACAGAGGCATGACGGTCGTAACAGTAGCAAAATATGTAATTTTTAGCAGAGAGTTCTGTACCAATTCTGCAACATCCTATCTTTACACAGAGGCATTTCAATAGCAGTATACATTCAGTGTTATACCAAGCAAATGCAAATATATATATTCCAAAACATCAAAACATCAATCGATCAGTGCAAAGCTTGCAATTTTATGTATAACATTATAATTGGCATAGATAAAACTAGCAAATGAATACTAAATAACTGAAACTTTGATTCCATAAATTTGCTTGTTTAACACGAGAAATTCAAAAACTACATAAAAGTAAATTTGTTCCAAATTAAAACGAAACTGAAAATATGCGAAAATGGGAAACTTCCTAGAAACAAAACAAAAGGAAATATAAAACTAGAGCTGCTTTTTGTGAGTTCATCCAAGCTTTGCTTTTATGTCTTTGAGTGTATTATGAATGTGATAAAATTGCTCCACGGTTATGTCAGTTAATCCGATTATCTCCAGACGCATGCTTTTTATTTCGTCTTTTATTCCATTAATGTTAGTCTGGTAGGTATCAAGTGTGGTAACAATTTTATTCAGATTATCAGTGTAATCCTTCTTGGTTGTTTCAGAGGCTTCATCGTCCTCTGCCATGTTGAAGTTTTCGTAGTAACCAGGAGGAGTCTCAGGGTCACCCATGTCGGACATAACATCATCATAAATTTGATAATCTTGTGGTGTCTCAGGTGTAGGAGGGTGGTCGGGTGGGTTTAGCTCATTTAGCCAGTTATCACGGTTATGGACACTTACTTTGTTATGGTTTGGAAGGGTGAATAGGTTTATAACTTCATCTCTTATCAAATACTCATAAGGTGGATGATCATGGTTTGCTATTATACGGAGGTCAAAGCAAAAATCAATATTCATAGGACGAATCGTACCAAAATGTGGGCACTTATTCAGCTGGTATCTAAGGCCTAGGGCATTTGTAATCATTGTGAACAGGCCACCTATGATAATTGGTTCATCAGGGTTATCGATAATGCGGTAAAAGGTTTGCATTAGGAATGGCACGGCATTAACGGGTTGGCCTTGGTTCATACAATATAGTAAAAATATCTCGTCCTTAGACACTGCAGTACGGTTCTCCTCTTTCCCGAATACAGTATGGGCTAGAATCTTATCAAAATAGCGGATAACAGGGTTATGTATCTCATCATTATCCATGTTATTCGGATCAGGGTGATAATTACCAATTAAATTCCCCCAAAAGTAATCTAGCTTAATATCCATTAGTTCAACCTGGGTAGTAGAGTAAGCAAAAGGGCCGCTAGGGAATCCTAACAGGTCAGCTAGTTCCTTATGAGTGTAAGCAAAATCAATGCCAAAGAGACGGAAACTTATAAATCCTTTTCGGGTTCCTTTTCCATGTTCGGGTATATGGACTAGTGAGCTTAGAAATTCAAAGGTGAGCTCACGGTAGGTGATAAACCTATTCTTAATGTGGGATTTTTCCCACCCCAGCTGGTTAAACAAGTACATAATACTATCCAATATACCTAAAGCATTCATAGTAGGTTCATCATAATAAAGTGTCATACCAATGTTTCTTTTTGATAATACCTCGAATTTTCTCTTTTGGTTTCTACCCCTAAAGGTGGTTTCCAAGAAATTATGTGGTTTTGGTTCCATGGTTAGTGTTAGTCAGGGAAACAAGTCAGGAGAGAAGGTAGAAGAGAAACAAAAACTTTTCAGAAATCCTGTGGCAATTAAAATTATTTTGAAATCAGCAGAAGTTTTATGAAAATTATAACAAAAGAAAGAAAATGAAAAATAAAACTTAAATAGGAATAAATGCAAAAACAAAAAGTATAATAAATAAATAAATAGAAACAAATAACAATTAACAAATAAGTGGGTTGCCTCCCACTAAGCGCTGTTTTTAACGTCAAAAGCCTGACATAGTGCCTAGCAGCAGATTATTCGGGTGAAATATTGGGCAATTCTAAAAGTCTTAGACTATTCGTATAGTATCTATTTTCAATGTTATTGTATTGTTTTAACCGCTTCCCGTTTACTGTAAATGGGTCAGTATTTCTACCCTTAATTTCTATTGCTCCGCTAGGGAACACAATTGTAATTTCATACGGACCTGACCATCTAGATTTTAATTTACCAGGGAAGAGCCTAAGTCTTGAGTTAAATAATAGTACAACATCTCCCACACTAAATTCTTTCCTAGATAAACGCTTATCATGCCATTTTTTAGTTCTCTCTTTGTATATTTTAGCATTCTCATAAGCATCTAATCTTAATTCTTCTAATTCATTTAAATCCAGGACTCGTTTTTCTCCCGCAACAGTGTAGTTCATGTTGAGCGTTTTAATTGCCCAATACGCTTTGTGTTCTAATTCTACTGGGAGGTGACAGGATTTTCCATATACGAGCTTGAAGGGTGTAGTTCTTATAGGGGTCTTGTAGGCCGTCTTATAGGCCCATAAAGCTTCGTTGAGCTTTGATGACCAATCTTTCCTGGATGTGGCTACAGTTTTTTCTAAGATCTGCTTAATTTCTCTGTTTGAGACTTCAACTTGTCCACTGGTTTGTGGGTGGTATGGTGTCTCTATACGATGTTTCACTCCATACTTAAATAGTAATTTATCGAATATCTTTGAGATGAAATGGGAACCACCGTCACTAATGACGAGTCTCGGTACACCGAATCTTGGAAAGATTATGTTTCTAAAGAGTTTGATTACCACTCGTGTGTCATTTGTAGGAGAGGCTATGGCCTCGATCCATTTTGAAACATAATCGACCGCGACGAGTATATATTTGTTTCCAAAAGAAGATGGGAAGGGTCCCATGAAATCAATTCCCCATACGTCGAAGATTTCTACATCTAGGATTCCTCTTTGAGGAATTTCATCGCGTCTTGAAATATTACCGGTGCGTTGACACCGATCGCAATTTCTAACAGCGATGTGGACATCTTTCCATAGATTAGGCCAGAATAGGCCGGCTTGTAAGATCTTTGCACAAGTTTTGGAAGTGCTTGCGTGTCCCCCGTAAGGAGATGAATGACAGTGGGAAATGACATCTTCTATCTCTTCTTCTGGTATGCATCGACGGAAGATTCCGTGTGGTCTTCTTTTAAACAGTAAGGGTTCGTCCCAATAGTAGTATTTGAGATTGTGGAAGAATTTCTTTTTCTGTTGGTAGGTAAGGTCTGGTGGGAGCGCGTTTGCAGCTAGATAGTTAACTATGTCGGCATACCATGGCAGTCCCATGGTTGCATGGATTGCTTTTACGGCTTCCTTGGGTTTTAGTTCGTTTAGGTTTAACTGAGCCAGGTCGCTCCTTATTTGGGCTATCAGTTGTTCATATGGAAAATCATCGTTAATCGGCACTTGTTCGGGTTTTATATCTTCCAATCTTGACAAGTGATCCGCTACGACGTTTTCGGTCCCTTTTTTATCCTTAATCTCTAAGTCAAATTCTTGCAAAAGTAGGATCCATCTGAGGAGCCTTGGTTTTGCATCTTTCTTATTTAATAGATATCTTATAGCGGCGTGGTCCGTGTAGATGATGATTTTCTCTCCTACTAGATAGGAACGAAATTTGTCAAGCGCGAAGACGACTGCTAACAGCTCTTTCTCAGTCGTGGCGTAGTTCATTTGCGCTGGGTCTAGCGTTCTACTAGCGTAGTAAATGGCGTGTAGTTTCTTGTCCTTCCTTTGTCCAAGAACTGCGCCTACGGCGTAATCACTCGCGTCACACATGATTTCGAAGGGTAAATTCCAATCGGGTGGTTGCATGATTGGTGCGGTGATAAGGGCTGATTTTAGAGTTTCAAACGCTTTATGACAATCATCGTCGAATACAAACTCAACGTCTTTCATTAACAGACCGGTAAGTGGTTTAGTAATTTTTGAGAAATCTTTAATGAATCGCCGGTAAAAACCGGCGTGTTCTAAAAAGCTTCGTATTTCTCTAACGGTCTTAGGTGGTCGAAGTTCTTTTATGACTTCTATTTTGGCTTTGTCAACTTCAATCCCTTTATTGGATATGACATGTCCTAGTACGATTCCTTCTCTGACCATGAAATGGCATTTTTCCCAATTGAGCACGAGGTTTACTTTTACACATCTTTCTAAGACTTTCTCTAGGTTTGATAGGCATCCTTCGAAACTTTCCCCGCACACTGAGAAATCATCCATGAACACTTCCATGATGTTGTCTATAAAATCTGCAAAGATTGACATCATACATCGTTGGAAGGTCGTTGGGGCATTACACAATCTGAAAGGCATTCGTCTATATGCGAACGTTCCATACGGACACATGAAAGTAGTCTTTTCTTGATCGTTAGGGTGAATGGGAATTTGAAAGAATCCGGAGTAACCGTCTAGATAGCAGAAATAGGAATGTTTGGCTAACCGTTCTAGCATTTGGTCTATGAAGGGTAAAGGAAAATGGTCTTTACGAGTGGCTTTGTTTAGTTTTCTATAATCTATACACACTCTATGTCCATTGACTACTCTTTGCATTATTGGTTCGCCTTTTGCGTTCTTAACAACGGTGATACCTCCTTTCTTGGGCACCACGTGTACTGGGCTCACCCACTTACTATCAGAGATCGGGTATATGATTCCAGCTTCCATAAGCTTTGTAATTTCATCTCTGACTACAGTGCTAAGAATCGGGTTAATCCTTCTTTGAGGTTCTCTAGAGGTTTTACAATTCTCTTCTAGCATAATACAATGCATACAAATTGAAGGACATATTCCTTTCAAATCGGATATGTTATAACCTAGTGCGGTTGGGTACCTCCTTAGGACGTCTAAAAGATTTTCAGTTTCGAGCTTTCCTAAGTTGGAGTTTACTATTACTGGTCGCGTGTGTTCAGTATCAAGGAATTCGTATCTTAGATTCTTAGGTAAGATTTTCAATTCTACACTAGGGTTCTTCGGGCATGGCATATGATCGGGCGTGAGTGCTAAGCTTTCGTTTAGACTGTCATCGTTTTTGAATATTGGAGGGGTTTGGATTTCCATTATCTCAGAATATTTCGTCTGTTCTGCTTCCGTCTCTCTTACGCACTTGTCTATGACATCTAGAAGATATCATGTGTCGTTCATGGCTGGTGCTTGTAAGAATTGAGTAAGGATGAATTCCACTTTTTCTTCTCCAACTTCAAATGTTAGTTTGCCCTTCTTTACATCAATTATAGCTCCGGCGGTGGCTAGGAAGGGTATTCCTAATATGATAGGGGTAACTGGGTCCTCGGTTATGTCCATGATGATGAAATCGGTCGGGATATAGAATTGACCTATTCTAACTGGAACGTTTTCCAGTATACCTACAGGGTATTTAACTGATCGGTCAGCTAATTGAACGGACATTTTCGTGGGTCTGAGTTCTCCTATCTCTAGCTTTTTTCAGATAGATAGGGGCATGGCGCTAATACTTGCTCCTAAGTCACATAGAGCTTTGTCTATGACAAACTTTCCAATATTACAAGGTATAGAGAAACTACCTGGGTCTTTTAACTTAAGAGGCATATTATTTTGAATGATCGCGCTACACTCGGCAGTGAGTGTAACTGTTCCGTTATCCTCTATCTTTTTCTTGTTAGATAGAATTTCCTTGAGAAATTTAGCGTACGAGGGCATCTGAGTGATGGCTTCTGTAAAAGGTATTGTGATATGGAGTTGTTTCAGAAGTTCAATGAATTTCTTGAATTGGCCCATCGTTTAGGAATTTGTAAGTCTCTGAGGATACGGAATCGATGGTTTATAAGGTGGTGGAGGTACATAAGGCTTCTCTTGCTCCACTGCCTCTTGAGTTTCATTTTCCTTTTCTTTTTCTTTAGGTTCATTGGCTTTTTCAGTCGGCTCGCTCTGTTTTTGGTACATGGCTGGACTTTCTAGTCTTGGGTCAACAGGTCCGTCAAGTTCTTTTCCACTTCTAAGTATCACAGCATTAGCATGTCCTTTTGGGTTGGGCTGTGGTTGGCCAGGAAAAATTCCAGCGGTGCTGCAGTAGGTGCTTGTTGTTGAGCTACCTGTGAAATTTGCGTCTCAAGCATCTTGTTATGGGTGGCTAAAGCATCAACTTTGCTAGTTAATTGTTTTATCTGCTCATTAGTCTATAAATTCTGATTTATAACGTCTTTATTAGTCTGAGCTTGGGAAGCAATGAAGTGTTCTATCATGATTTCTAGGTTAGATTTCCTAGGAGTATTACGTCCATTACCAGGATGATTTGGGATAGCTTTTGGATAACCGGGTGGTGTGGCAGGAGCTTGTCCAGGTGCGTATAACGCGTTATTACTTTTGTATGAAAAATTCGGATGATTTTTCCAACCAGGGTTATAGGTATTGCTATAAGGGTTCCCTTGTACGTAATTTGCTTGTTCAACTGGAACTCCCGTTAGAAGTGGGAATTCTGGAGCAGGATGTGATTGAAGACCACATAGATCGCAAGTTTGGACAACTGCAGCTACGGTAACTGCAGGAGTAGTGGTAAGGTTTTCTAACTTTTGGGTAAGAGCTTCTACTTTAGCATTGACTTGGTCCAGAATATTCACTTCAAACATTCCACCTTTGGTTTGGGATTTCTCCACATTAGCTCTTTCGCTTCCCCATTGATAGTGGTTCTGGGCCATACTTTCGATAAGTTGATTTGCTTCGGCATATGGTTTATACATCAGTGCGCCACCAGCAGCGGCGTCTATAGTCAATCTTGTGTTATACAAGAGACCGTTATAAAACATATGAATGATTAGCCATTCTTCTAAACCATGATGAGGACAGAGTCTAATCATATCCTTGTAACGTTCCCATGCTTCGAAAAGTGATTCGTTATCTTTTTGTCTAAAACCATTGATGTTAGCTCTAAGCATAGCATTTTTGCTTGGTGGGAAATATCTAGCCAAGAAGACTTTCTTCAATTCATCCCATGTGGTGATTGAATTTGAAGGAAGAGATTGGAGCCAGGCTCGGGCTCTGTCTCTTAAAGAAAAAGGAAATAGGCGCAATCGTATCGCCTCGGGGTTTACACCATTCGCTTTTACAGTGTCTACGTACTGCAAAAACACTGACAGATGTAGGTTAGGGTCGTCAGTAGGAGATCCAGAAAATTGGTTCTGCTGAACGGCGGATAAAAGCGAAGGTTTCAGCTCGAAATCGTTTCGAGCAATAGCAGGAGCGGCAATGCTGTTGTGAGGTTCCGCTTGCGAAGGAACTGCGTAGTCCTTAAGAGCGCGAGGCGGATTTGGTACGTCAGCCATTGTCGATTCTTCGATAAATTCTGGTAACAGGATATCAGTAATTTTAGTCAGAGGAAGATTGTTGAGAGATCGGTATTCTTGAATTCGGCGTCTTAATCTTAAGTAACGCTCGATATCGTTAATTTGTAGATGCAAAGGCTCGCTTCGAGAACGAGTGTTTGGAATACAACAAAGGGAAATATAAAAAGTTTCCCTAGTCTAGACAGCGTTGTTTTTAGAATACACAAGTGACTAAACTAAAGTCCCCGACAACAGCGCCAAAAACTTGATGTGCGATTGACCTAATGTGTCTAACGGTATCTTAACTACAAGTGCACAGTCTATCGCGGTAGTAATAAAAAGATGTCGAACCCACAGGGACTTCGTAATCACTCTAGTGCTATGAAACAGGTTAGTTTAACTAAGGCGGAAATTGTCACGTTTGGTTTTTAGAAGTTTAAAACTAAAGGAGAAACTAAATTCAATTAAAAGAATTATAATATTAAAGTGGTCAGAGTGTAATGTTTTGAACCTATGCGAATTAAATTGTACCTAAGCATATAAAAATATTTAACTTAAATTGTTCTGTAGTACTTATCAGTTTAAAAACCCTCGATTCACACTCTCGTGGTCTTACCTCGGATCATACTCCTAAAGCCAAATGTCTGCTCTCGCTAGCCCATAAGTGTTTAGAAAGCATCTTTTTGAAAACTAAATAAATCTAATTCATTTTAAAGCGCTCTCGCTGTATTTAAATCGAATGCCTAACTTTAGCTATCCGGTTAAAACCTCACACTCTCGTGGTCTTGATTTCTCCCTATTTTACTTTCCTTACTCTCGTAACAAAAAGCTTAATTTTTAATTATAAAAAGTCACGGCCAAAAATTAAGTTAATTAAGGTTTTAGCTTAGAAATACATTAATTCATTCGGTTATTTCATCACACCCCGACTACGGGTATTTAGCTACTCATAATGCTCGAAATTAAAATGCGGGAAATAAAATCAGAAAACAATAACACATGCATTATAAATAAAGAACAGAAATTTAACATAAATAAATTGAAATTATATTGAATACGATAAAAACCTGAAAAGCAATAGTATCCTAGATCCTTCTTCCACAAGCCGGTAAGATCGGAACGTCGGAATGAAAATTAAATAAACAAAATGCTGAGGCTTGAAAGAAATCCTAACTACAATAGCAATTTCCTGATGTTGGAAATGCTATTAAAGGTTCTGAAAGGAAAGGGAATAACAAGAACAAAATAAAATCTGAAAATAGAATTGGGTTTTAAATCGGCAGAGATTCCGCAAGAATTTTATGAACTGAACTCTGTAATTTCTTCTTTGAAGTCCAAGCTATTTATAGAGAATGAATACAGTTGGGATTATATTTCACGTTTCTAGATTCTTGGCTTGCTGAGAAAAATAAGGAGAAGGTGGTCTTGGTCGTTGGAGAAAAATAAGGCACACATGCATGCTTCGTTACTTGACCACGTACTGCACGTTCAAAGTACCTAATAAAATGCTTGTTACGGTCGTGGCTGGTGTGTTACGTGCAGATTCCATGAAATAGCGTGTTACGGTCGTGGCCAATGCATGACAGTCGTAACACGCTTCTGAAGTGTCTTACGGTCGTGGCAAGGGTGTGACGACCGTAATAGCAGCAAATTTTGGATTTTTGACAGATTTATCTTTTCTCTTCTGGTCTTGGCCGCAATCTTGTACATTTCATGTTTCTTTCTAGTTTGAGCTAAGATATGTTGTACTGAAAACCCGGCAAGCCGAAAACCTGAAAAGGCGGCTTGGGCAAAAATGGGTATCCCGGTGGATTAAAAACCCGAAAGGGCGGTCCAGGCAAAAGTTAGGGATTAAAGCGTAATACTATGTCTCATTGAATCACCTTGCATCCAGAATCCGGTATCAACTATCAGGTTCAGACGACATCGATCAATCAACTTCATCTTCAACTGAGCAGCAAAGTGATGAGACGCTTGAAGACATAAAGGCGATATCAGAGTTGGAACCCAGTGGGACTTTTCACGTACCTGTTTTTGTTTTCCTTTTGCACAAAATTGTTTAAACTCTCTTGTTCGGCGGCGTTCTCTTACTAGGACGTCAGCCTCTTGTACATAAACGCCTATTTACAGGCAAATTAAAAAAAATCAATACAAATTCACTTTTCAGACAAATTGCCAACTGTTTTTCCTTTTTCTGTTTTGTCGTGCGAAGAACGTCCAATGTTCATTTTTGATATATGCATTTGACATTAATTGCTAACTCATAAATATTTTCATGCGAAACAAAGGACTAATTGCAGGTGACATTAGAAACAGGGGCAAGAATGAGTTGTCTAAGCGATCTAGTTGCTCTGTCCACCAAGGTACCAAGGTAAGTTCGGATGAAGAATGTAACCCAGATACCTCCACTCCCCGCAGAGTAAGACAAGGCTCAACAATACTCTCCCCCCGAGCAGAGTTGGTCTCCCATCAACCCTAACAAGGCACAGTATCTCCAGCAAGTCAGCAACCCTCTCCTCAAGCAGAGTTAGTCTACTGTCAGCCTTAAGGAAGTTGAGTATCCCCAGAAGATCTCAATATTCCCCAGCGGAGTATACAGATATTCCTAAGCAAGCATTCCCGGCAGTCTTAATCTAAGATTGTTCCCCAGTGGAATACCAGACATCCAGTGGAGCCACTCCCCAGTACAGTCCAAAAGTTTCCCAGGAGAGTTGAATCATCCTCCCCAGTAGATTCTGGAAGCTTATCCTCAGTAGATTCTGGAAGCTTGTCCCCCGCAGAGTGCAAAAGCCTCTCCCCGACTTTATTCAGAAGGTTATCCCCCACCAGAGCCTATAACTGGGTTATCCTCAGCTAATTACCACGGGAAGATCGTCCTCGGCGAAGTTCTTCCTATCCCCCAGCGGAGTTCATCAAATCTACCAACATAACTTATCAATGGAATCCCCAGCGGAGTTCTCGTTAAAATCTCAGCGAAGCATCTCTTCCCACAGAGTATTTCCCCGCGGAGTAATCTCTTCAACAAGTTTATCCCCCAAAGGAGTCATCTTCTCCTACCGGTTTATTCTTGTAACCATCATCCCCAACGGAAACAAAGAATTATACGCTTCAAACGTCAACCCAGGAGTTAACTTCCCGGCGTTTGTCAAGGATTTATTTTCCTAGACGAAAATACATTTAGCACATTATCATACACCATGACGCATGCATATACGCATCATAACACACTATCTCATTTATTTTTGAGCATCATGACATCGTGCATTTCATACATCATGATATTGCATACAACTGATGTTTTTCCTTTTCAGGAAAAAGGTCAATCCAAAGATGATTACTATCAACTGTCGCAATTCCAGATTCGATTCCTGTATCTAGCCAGGGCATATCTGTGAGTAACTGATTGTAGATTCGATACCTGTATCTAGCCAGGGCTTATCTGCATGAAGAGTTTTAAGATCAACACCTGTAATAGGCCAGGAAATTATCTTTCTTTCTCAGGTATGCAAGTTCTTGCTAAGGAATCTCTTACGCGATCGACACCCCGATGGCCTTTGTAAGCCCATCTCCACAATTATCCATAACAGTCTCCAAATGGCATCTATAAGCCCATTCCCGACAAGGTTCTGTCACATCTCCAGATGGAATCTATAAGCCCATCCCCCTATCCACCATCTTTCCAAATGGCATCTGTAAGCCCATTCCCTCCATCACACTGCTGATACTCTGCTATGTGAGTGCAAATTTCTGGGCACTCTAGTGTTCAATCATCTTCCACCTTCGGATCACGAAAGACACACAAGCCAATCTACATCCTCAGGTCTAAGAAGATTGAACAGGGGCAACTGTTGTACCCCAAAATTTTCCCTCCCATATTCTTTAATATTTGTCAAGATCAATCTTCAAATGCTTCAAGATTCCTCAAGGGTTGCACAGTCCCAACATCTCCTAAGCCAGTCAAAAACTAGGGTTTTGGTTCCTTCAGTGAATTTGAGGTTTCCAATGGTCCAATCAAGTCCCATATGCCTACACATATCCTCAAGCATCTACATGCCAAGTTTCAAAGCTCACAGCATCAAATTGCACAATCAAAAGTCCAATTTGGTTCACAATCAACTGCAGGGGCAAAATGGTCATTTGGCAGTCAAAAGTCAAAAATTTTGGTCAACATCTTATTTTGAAGCCACAATCATCATTTGATCAATTCTTGATCATGATTCGACAAACATGGCTCAAAAATCATCAAGATGCCAAAAGTTTCTATTTTTGGACAGTTGAAAAGTCAACTGTAACTTGACCAAGGCATAACTTTTTCATGGTTCATCAGAAAAATCCCATCCAATGCTCATTTTGAAGGGGATGACATTTCCTACAACTAATATTCATATTCCAAATCCAAGAAATGCTCTCACAAAAAGTTATCAATTTCTACATTATAGGTCATTTTCAAAAGTCAACAAAAAGGCACTTTAAGTCAAAGACCATAACTTGAGATTGGTGAATCAAAATGACATGGGACCAAAGGCATTGGTTAGAGGACTTCAAGACCTTTTCAAAATGTCCACGAACATGTTCATATGATCAAAATTGAGCAAGATATGCATTGGAGAAGTTGGGAAATTTTTGGGAATTTGCAAAAGTCAACTTTGCCTAAAACACTTCATTTTTGCTAATGGACCTCAAATTCCTTCTTGAATATTTACCCAAGGCTTATTCACGACCCATTAAGATTAATTTAAATTATTTTCTTATTTTTATTAATTATTTGGATTTTTAATTGATTAATAATTCATTTAATTGATTTAATTGTAGGAAAATTCAAAAGATATTATTTTCAAATCTTTTGTGGAGCAAATATGATCAACACATGCTGAAGATTTCATGTATCAATCAAGGAGACAAAATCATCCAATTTTAGCAAGTTTTATCAATCAAAAAATTGGAAAAGATTTGATTGGAAATCAAGGATGCAAAACATTATGCCATGGATCTTTTGCCCAAAGATTTAACCTAATTCATTCCATTACATATACTGAAGCTTAACCTAAAATCATTCACGTGCAAGCTGCTATCAAACACCATAAACCAAATTCCCAAAATTGAAGAAAAGTTGAAAACTGAATTCAACCTTCCAGGCCAATTCAAAGCCCTTTCTTGATTCCAATACCTTGCTGGGACATTCAGGGACGATTTGCAATCAAGAACAAGCCCTAACACTCAAAGAATCGTTCTACACAGTCATACGGTTTACCACTTTTTTTCAAAATCATAACCATCGATTCATGCATTTTTAACGTCTTTTATTGATTGTGTTGTGTTTATAGGACTCATACGAAGCTATTAGTGTGATTGAATTGCATTATGGCGCCCTGAAGCATGAACCACAATTGTTGAATCCTAGGGTTTCAGAGTTCTCAGATTAGGGCTTTTCACGTACAGCAAAATTGGACCTCATAACGCATATGGTTAAATTCGTCAAGGCCAGACGAATTCAACCCAACCATCGCGCCCTTTTTATATTACATGTAGACCTAATCGCTATTATTGGCAGTTTTATTTTGTGGGGGTTTAAAACCCCCGCTATTTGTTTATTTTTCTTACAGGCCAACGAAGAAGATGATGTGCTGGCAACATGTGACTGGATGATTCAAATAATATGCGCGCGTTTTGCTTTATTGCATAATTGTTTGGTTTCTTAATATATTATTTATTGATCAGTATTATAACAAAAGCGCTCAACTGGCTCAGTGGAAAGGGACGTGTCTGGCAATTGTTGGGACCTGGGTTCGATTCCCAGGTCCACCCCAATATTTATTTCTATTTTTATAACATGATCCTATACAGGCCATTCAATGCATTTCACCATGTATCTCACCTCCACGCTTGCCAAATGGCCATGAAGCTCAATCCAAAGGCCAGGGATGGTTGACCACCATGTTCTCCAGTCAAAGCGTGCATAGCCAATCCAGAAAGTCAACAAGGGCTTTATGTTGTTGGGCCTAAAATCTGCAAAGTAAACCTCCCTTTGGGTCATCAAACCCCCCTGGTTAATTACTTCTTTTCTTCTTATTTTTATTTTGTTTTCTTTTAATAACTAATTATTAATATTGTTAACTAATAAATTAATATTTTTAATAAAATTCAGAGAATAAAAAAAAATGTAAATACTTTCATTAATTATTATTATTCTTATTTATTAATTTATTTTGTAAATAAATTCTAATTAACCAATTTAGTTTAATTTAGGTTTAATTTTAACCTTTTTCTCAATAAATAAAAATTATGTAGAATTAGGGTTTGACAATTTTCAATCATGTTTTCTTATTATTATTATTTATTAATTATTATTATTTTTGTAAATAAAATGTAAATTAATTAAATTAGTTAAATTAGGTTAACTTTAACTTTTTTACAATAAATAAAATAAACTTAGAATTAGGTTTCACTAACTTTTAATTTTAATTTCTTTTATTTTATTTTCATAAAAAAACATAAAACACAAAAAACATTTTTTTCTTTTTTTAATTAATTAATTAATTAGGTTTAGGTTTAATGTTTAATTAATTGCTAAAAAGGGACTAAAAATTTCTTTATTTCTCAAAAGGGTCAAAAACCCTAGGACGTTCCAATTTAATTTCTTTCGCACATTATTCTTATTTTGATGTATCTGCTCAAAGGATGTAATAGTAATTAAGATTTACCGCTTTCTTTACTTTCCGCACTTTTTTCCAAAACGGGTTATGTTTTTGGCGATGTATAGACCCGCGCCTTGTAATAGCGTAGATTCATATTTCCGCACTTTATTTTCCGCACTCCTAACTGTTAATTATGCCTGCAAGACTGTATGCCAAATAAAATTAATCCGTAGCTCACAAATGCATGATCAAAGATAACTTAATTGAAAAACAACACACAAGCACATGCCACTCCTAGGGTACGCCTCACTGGTTGCCTCGACGTGGTCGTCAAGTATAGGGTGTTTTAGAGGTCGCCCTCCTGTCTAAGATCCAGTTGCCTCGAAACGGTTGCCTCGGATAAAAAGGATCTAGGACATTAGGGTTACCACTAAGGCGTCCTACCATTGCTTTGGTGACCACACATGTCCCTTAATCGAATTGACCCGAATAACTCCAACGACGGTGCTACCTACTTCTCAATAGTGGGATAGTACTGTCTAAAGGACTCTTACACAGCTTAATTCCTTAGAGTAGGTAGATTCTCCTGGGTACTTTCTCTTTCTAAAAAAAAAACAAAAACAAAACAACTTTTTCGCACCTACACTTTCAAAAGATTTTCAAACAAATATTTCATACACTCTTGAGGACAGATACAAGAGTTACCTAGAAATTTTTTAAACGAAACTTTTTCAAAACCCACACACACTTGAAAAGCAAACAAATTTTGAAAACATAAGAGCAAGTACCTAAGAGCCCGTGGATAACCACGTATAGAAAGGGTGATAACACCTTCCCTTTCTATAATCTACCTCCCGAACCGAGAAACATCTCGAAAAGGAATTTTGCTGTGCTTTTGTCCTTTCCTTGTTGGAGAAAATAAAAGACGGTGGCGACTCTTGCTTACCGCGACTTTTCGCGAACCAGCATTCCAAAACAGTCAGTTCTATTTCCACCGATCACAGAACTGGCGACTCTGCTAGGGATATTATAAAGTGAGGTGTACCTTAGGATTAGATCATACTTATGTTTTCAATTGCTTTGCTTTGATTGCTTTATATTTGTGGGCTTTGCATCAGAGTTTCATAGATCCTAACCCGGATCTGGGGATACCCTTTTAGGTAGCATAAGCTGTGAGGGACCTGTCCGGTGTAGACCGACATGGGTGAAGCAGTGGCTACATTGGTGTGACACCTTGGTCTGTACCGATATCCCTTGTGTTGCTACGAGGAGAATATGGGTCTTCTGAGGAGTCATTAAGCACCAACCGACCTTAGAACCCTAAATTGACCCAACTTGGCCATAGAACAGTAGCAGTATGCTACACCCATTGAGGCTAAACTCTCGCGATGGTTCTGGCCGCAAGAAAATATTGCGACGCTGGAGTTATGACCGATTGAGGGTAGTCGATGATATTGGGATCCTCTAGAACCCGGTTACTTTTGATAGGACAGGTCTGAACCAACAAAACTGAAAGAGGGTAGTACCCAAACTTCATGCTGGCCTAAACTCTAAGGGCTGTCTTGTGTGACTTGTGTGCCTTATCATGTTTGCCTTTGTGAATACTTGTGGTGTGCTTTATCATAACATCATACCATCATACCATTGCATGCATCCTGCATAAAGACTGACCCATTTCAAAGACAAGATGGTTTCATCTTTGCTCTGTTTTGTAGGACATTATGATGCCTATGCGAAGGAATACTATCCGACTCAACTTTGTTCACCCACCTGATTTGCTCAAAGAATTGGTTGACAGAATTCCAAATACTACTTCTTTCATCCAGAGGCATGGTTCTCTTCTCAGTTTAGTCACTTCAAAGTGGGACCAACAACTGATGAGTGTCCTGGCCCAGTTTTATGATCCCTTGTACAATTGCTTCACCTTTCAAGACTTCCAACTGGTCCCTACCCTGGAAGAATTCTCTGATTTTCTTGGTATCCCTATCTTGGATCAGATTCCCTTCACTGGTTGGGAAAAGACTCTTAGGCTTGAGGAGATTGCTGCAGCCCTTCCCTTGACCAACAAAGAAGTAATGGATAATTGGGTGACTAGAAGCAGAGTCAAGGGATTTTTGGCTAAGTTTCTGATTGGTAAAGCTAACAGTTTCTGGAATGACTTAGACTTCAGGGCGTACGAAGACATTTTGGCTCTCTTAATCTATGGTCTGGTTCTGTTTCCAAATCCTGATAACTTTATTAACGTCAATGCCATAAGGATCTTCATGTCTCGAAACCCTGTGCCCACTCTCTTGGGTGATATCCTGCAACAACTCTATGCACGTACTGCTCGAAGACGGGGAACTCTGTGGTGTTGTGATCCTTTGTTAGTGAAGTGGTTTATTTCGCACCTCCCTAAGCTCGTGCTGAAAAACAAAGAAGGAAGGGGCTGGGCTCATAGGTTAATGTCTCTCACTGATAATGACATCATTTGGACTCTCAAAGGTTTGGTTGAGGTAGCTGTTGTTGATCGTTGCGGAGAATATCCTAATGTTCCACTGATCGGCACCCAGGGAGGAATATCTTATAATCCATGTTTAGCTCTCCATCAATTTGGAAGAGCCAGAAGAGCAGGACCTCATGAGATGTTGGTACCTCACATTAGTTTTGAGTTTCAGGTAGATAGTGACGAGCTGCGTCGTAGATTCATCAAGGCTTGGGACAGAATCCACAAAGCTGACCCACATGGGTTGGGACCGAAGACTTCTCTACCTATGGAATCCTACTACAGATGGGTCCGCATCCGTGCTCAGAAGTTAGGTATGGCATACGAAGTTGTCAGGCCTATCATTCTTGAATTTACTGATAGAGACGGGGTTCCTCCAACTGTACTCCCTCCTCAGATACCTACTGATGTTGATACACTAAAGAGGTCTTAGGCGCAACTACAGGAAGAACGGGATTCTTATCGGGAAAAGTTCAACGAACAGGAACAAAAGATCCGGAAGCTGACTAAGCAATTGGAGAATGAGCGGATCCTGAATGACTATATCCGTACTGAGAAGAGGAGGCCATGGGAGCACTAATGGACTTTGGATTTTTCTTTTACAGCTTTCATTTCCTTTTCAGTATTTTCATTCATGTAACGCCTAAGGGAAATTTCTTGAACAATTCAAAGTTTAATCTAATGAAGTGTGTTTCCTTTTTGTTTACAAAGTTGAACCCCGATTGTCTTTGAAAACATAAATCATACGCATTCCATGCATCATATGCATAACAGGTACTCTTTTTTACAGGTTGCTTAATCTTCTTCGCTGTTTATTTCAGCAGTCATCATGAATCCTGAATCATCCAACAAACAAGCTATCAAGGCCCTCCAGGCCCAGAACGCCCAGTTTCAAGAGCTGGTCATGAGTTTAGCCCAAGGTCAAGAGAAATTGAAGGCTCTGCTGGTGAAGAAGAAGAAGAAGAGAACTGTACTGTTCAACACTGGACGGAGGTTTGGTAATACACTGCAAAATGAGGCTGATCAAGCTGCTTCCTCTGTAGGGAAAGACAGTCCCCAAGAGGGAAGGGTTCCTAGTCCTGTGGTCTCCGACAACGAGACGGATTTCAATGATGAGCAGTACCCTCCCGCTGAAGACAGGTACAAGAAACTAGAGGACCGTCTGAGTGCCATGGAGATTCAATAGGTGCCCGGGTTGGATTTTGGGGATCTAGGTTTATCTTCTAGGGTGGTGATCCCGCACAAGTTCAAAGCACCTTCTTTTGCGAAGTATGACGGGGCTTCCTGCCCTAAGCTGCATCTCAGATCCTATGTAAGGAAGATCCAACCTTATACTGCAGACAAGAACTTATGGATCCATTTCTTCCAGGATAGCCTTTTAGGGGCTCAACTCGAGTGGTTCTATTAGCTGGATGGAACCAGTATTCGTAACTGGGAGGACTTGGCTACTGTATTTTATAAGCAATATCAGTATAATGCCGACCTCGCTCCTACACGTACCCAACTCCAGGGTATGTCGCTAGGGACGGGCGAAGGTTTTAAAGAGTACGCGCAAAAGTGGAGAGACCTGGCTGGCAGGGTGCAGCCACCGTTGACTGACCGTGAACTCGTGGACATGTTCTTGGGGACCCTGTCTGGTCCATTCTTTAACCACCTGATTGGTAATTCTTCTGCTGGGTTCACAGATTTGATCTTAACTGGTGAGAGGATAGAAGCTGGTATTAAGTCGGGGAAGATACAGAAAGGTGCATCCTCAAGTTCTGAAAAGAAACCGTTCAAAAAGGAATCTAGTGCTGTTTATGGGTCGAGAAAACAGAATAAACCAGAACGCCGCCAAGCTGTCAACGCAGTGGTAATTTCTAAGCCTGCTGCCGCTCCTCGGAAATATAACCAATCAAGAGGTGAGAGACCCAGAAGGGAGTACACTCGGCTTAGTATGACCTTGTCTCAGATCCTGCCGCAACTGGTGTCGACCAATCTGGTAACTATCAAGGAAGCTCCGAAGGTAGTGAATACAACCTCTCCAAAATACAACCCCAATGCCCGCTGCGCTTATCACTCTGATAGCCCGGGGAATACTACTGATGATTGCTGGGCTCTAAGAAATAAGGTTCAGGACCTTATTGATGCTAAAGAAATACAGTTCGAGGCGCCCGAAAGGCCCAATGTTGTGACTGCTCCCATGCCCCAGCATGGAGTGAGTGTTGTGGAAGAAGACCAATATGTAGCCTCCGTGGAAGAGATTGTTACTCCGTTATTGACTGTCAAAATGAACCTGTTGCTAGCCGGTTTATTTCCGGGATGTAGTAAAGGTTGCCTTCTATGTTCTGCTTCACCTTCTGGTTGTCCTTTGTTGAAGTCAGGCGTCCAAAACCTGATGGATAACAAAGAGATCTTGTTCGAGAAGGTTGTTGTTCCTGTTACCCCTGCTGAAGAAGTTTCTATTGTCACTATCTTCAACAAATCTCCTAAGGCTCCCTAAAAGAAGCTTGTCCAAATCATGTCTACTCAGAAGATTGCTCCTATCATCATCACTGTTCCGGGGCCCCTCCCCTATACATCTGACAAAGCTGTCCCTTGGCACTATAGGGAAGATGTTTATGTTTTGGGAGTAAAACAAGAGTTTGATACAAGTACCGGTGTCAACAACATCACCGGGCCTGCCAAGGTTACTCATAGTGGTAGGTTGTTCTCACCAGATATTGCACCTCCCGCTATCCAGAGACCTCTTATCATCACACCTGCCAGTGTGCCTGTTTCCCTTCATGATCAAGTTCTTGTTTCTACCCCTGCTGCCGAATCATCTGACGCTCGGGGCAAAGGGATTGCTACTGATGTGCCTGCCCGGACGGAGGCACCAAAGACCAACGTCGAAGCTTCCCAGCAAGAGATGGAAGAGATTCTCAAGATCATTAAGAAGAGTGATTTCAATGTAGTCGAGCAGCTGGGGCACACCCCATCAAATATTTCTATGCTATCACTGTTGTTGTGTTCAGAGGCCCATGCCAAGGCCCTGATTTCCTTCCTGAAGACGGCCCATGTGCCACAAGAAACGCCTGCTGATCAATTTACCGATTGTGTGGCCAACTTGACTGCTGATAATGGGTTGGGTTTCTCTGACGCCGATATGACCACCAAAGGAAAGAACCATAATGATGCCCTGCATGTCTCCATTGAATGCAGGGGCACTACTCTTGCTCATATGTTGGTAGACACTGGTTCTTCGTTGAATGTATTGCCCAAGAAAGCTCTAGACAGGCTGGATTGTGAGGGTTCAGAGCTCAAGCCAAGCAACATTATTGTCCGGGCCTTTGACGGGTCGAAGAGGATGGTACATGGTGAAGTTGACATTCCAATCAGAGTTGGCTCTCAGGTCTTTGATTCTACTTTCTATGTTATGGACATCCGACCGTCCTATTCTTGTTTGCTGGGTCGTCCATGGATCCACAAGGCTGGAGCTGTGACCTCCATATTACATTAGAAGCTTAAGTACCCGGTCAGAGGGAAAATTGTGACAGTGCAGGGGGAGGAAGAGTGCATGGTCAGCCACCTTAACTCGTTCCGGTATATAGAGATGGATGGGGAGTTCATTGAGACCCCCTTTCAACACTTTGAAGAGGTGCCTCAGACACTAGCAGCGGCAGAGACTGTTACTGAAGATAATTCTCCTTTGAAGATGGCTTCCTTGAAGGATGCCCGGGCTGTGGTTGAGAAGGGTGAGTGTGCAAACTGGGGCCGACTTCCTGATTTCACTCTGAAGACTGACAAGTTTGGTTTGGGTTTCACTGCAGAAGCTCAGAGGGCTGTGCGTAAGGCAAGGATTGGAAGACCTCCTGTGTTCATCACCAACCCGGGAGTGAATGCTATTGAAGACGAAGCGGAGGAATCTGAATTTGACAGCTGGATCTTCCCAACGACCAACGGTGGACTAAGCAACTGGACTGCGAAAGACTACATACCTATTACTTTTGTCACTCAGTAATGAACTCCTTTATTTTAAATTTGTAACGAACAATAATTTGAAACTTTATGGCTCGAAGTCTTGCCCGGGGCACCGTGGCTTCATTTGTGAGGGCTTATTACTTGTCATTTTCATATATCATGAATAAAAACATTGGACGTTTTTCGCATTTCAAATCTTGCGCTCCCTTTCTTTCTTTATTATATTGCAAAACAACTATATTTACACACACTCACCTATACAGGTTCCAATCCACTCTGGATCTCACTGGTAACGACTCTGCTACTGCCAGTTATGACTTCGAAAATCTGATCAACTTAGCCGAAGACGAAGGTGAAGATGATTGTGAAGTGCCTGGTGAGCTTGCAAGACTGTTACTCCAGGAAGAGAGGGCCATTCAGCCACATGAAGAGCCAGTGGAAACGGTAAATCTGGGTACTGAGACAGACAGAAAGGAAGTCAAGATTGGTGCCAATCTGGAGCTCAGTGTGAAACAACGATTGATTCAGATGCTGCGAGACTATGTGGAAATCTTTGCCTGGTCTTACAAAGACATGCCTGGGTTGGATACCGATATTATGGTTCATCACCTGCCTACCAAGGAAGAATGCCCTCCGGTTAAGCAGAAGGTCCGCCGTATGCGTCCAGAGATGTCTGAGAAAATCAAAGCTGAGGTTATGAAACAATTTGATGCCGGGTTTCTAGCAGTGACTTCTTACCCTCAGTGGGTTTCCAACATGGTTCCAGTGCCGAAGAAAGATGGTAAGGTCCGAATGTGTGTTGATTACAGGGATTTGAACAGGGCGATCCCCAAGGATGATTTCCCTCTTCCTCATATCGACGTTCTGGTTGACAACACTGCTCAGCATAAGGTGTTCTCCTTCATGGACGGCTTCTCCGGTTATAATCAGATCAAGATGGCTCCTGAAGACATGGAGAAGACTACTTTTGTTACTCAGTGGGGCACCTTTTGCTACAAGGTCATGCCTTTTGGGTTGAAAAATGATGGGGCAACCTACCAACGTGCCATGGTTGCTTTATTTCATGATATGATCCACCATGAGATCAAAGTGTACGTCGACGATATGATTGCAAGGTACCAAACTGAGGAGGAACACCTTGACCATCTGCAGAAGCTGTTTGACCGTCTGAAGTTGTATAAGCTGAGGTTGAACCCGAACAAGTGCACCTTCGGGGTAAGATCTGGAAAATTGCTAGGCTTTGTCGTAAGTGACAAAGGTATTCAAGTGGACCCTGCCAAGGTAAAAGCCATACAAGAGATGCCAGTCCCAAATGCAGAGAAAGAAGTCAGAGGTTTTCTAGGACGTCTGAACTACATTGCCCGATTCATCTCGCACCTAACTGCTACCTGTGAACCAATCTTCAAGCTACTGAAGAAAGATCAAGTAGTACGTTGGAACGATGAATGTCAGGCCGCTTTCGACAGAATCAAAGAGTATCTCCAAGAACCATCCATTCTTATGCCACTGGTTGAAGGGAGACCTCTAATCTTATACTTGACAGTACTTGACAGCTCAATGGGGTGTGTGCTGGGGCAGCATGACGAGTCTGGCCGAAAAGAGCACGCCATTTATTACCTTAGCAAAAAGTTTACCGACTGTGAGACCCGATACTCACTGCTCGAGAAAACTTGCTACGCTTTGGTATGGGCTGCTCTCCGGCTGAGACAGTATATGTTGACTCACACTACTATGTTGATTTCAAAAATGGATCCAATCAAGTACATATTCGAAAAGCCCGCCTTGTCCGGAAAAATAGCAAGATGGCAAATGATCTTGACAGAATATGACATCCAGTACACGACTCAGAAAGAAATCAAGGGAAGTGTATTGGCAGACCATTTGGCACACCAGGCAGTGGATGACTACCAGTCAATGAATTTTGAATTTCCAAATGAGAATATCATGGTGGTGACTGATTGTGAAGTACCTGGACCGGATGAAGGACCTGAGGAAGGATCCCGATGGTCTATGCACTTTGACGGAGCCTCAAACGCTTTGGGTAACGATATTGGCGCTGTGATCATATCCCCTAAAGGCACTCATACTCCACTTACTGCCCGGCTATGTTTCAACTGCACCAACAACATGGCGGAGTATGAGGCATGCATCATGTGTCTTCAAGCTGCAATTGACTTAAGGATCAAGTTCCTGAGTGTCTTCGGAGATTCCGCTCTCGTGATCAATCAGATCAAAGGCGAGTGGGATACGAAACACCCAAATCTTATTCCTTACAAAGAATGTGTGTTGACATTGATCCCCCATTTCACAGAGATAACTTTTGAACATTTCCCAAGAGAGGAGAATCAGTTGGCGGACGCGCTGGCTACGATGTCTTCCATGTTCAAAGTAAAATGGGATAACGAGGCTCCCCAGATCATTATCTGGAAGTTAGATGAACCTGCATATTGCTGTGATCTTGAGGCTGAAGAGGTAACTGAAAAACCTTGGTACCATGAAATGAAGAGGTACTTGGAAGCTCAAGAGTATCCCGAGGGCGCATCTGTCAATGACAAGAAGTTCCTGAGAATATTCGCTGCAAAGTTCTTCCTCAGCAATGGCATTCTGTACAAGCGAAACCATGATTCGACCTTACTGCGTTGTGTGGATAAGACGGAAGCAGAAAAGATCATGGCAGAGCTACATGAAGGCACCTTCGGAACGCATTCCAGTGGACATACCATGGCAAAGAAAATCCTTTGGGCAGGATATTTCTGGTCTACAATGGAAGCCGACTGCTACCAAAATTCTCGGACGTGCCACAAATGCCAGATATATGCTGATAAGGTGCACATTCCTCCAGTACCTCTGAACGTCTTGACAACACCTTGGCCTTTTGCAATGTGGGGCATTGATATGATCAGTGAGATTAGACCGACGGCATCCAACGGGCATCGCTTCATCCTGGTAGCGATTGATTACTTCACAAAGTGGGTTGAAGCAGCTTCCTACGCTACCGTAACCAAGAATGTCGTGGCACGGTTCATTCGGCACAACCTGATCTGTCGATACGGGGTACCTGAGAGGATCATTACGGATAATGGTACCAATCTTAACAACAAGATGATCACTGAGCTCTGCGAGCAATTCAAGATACAACACCACAACTCTTCTCCCTACCATCCGAAGATGAACGGGGCTGTAGAAGCGGCGAATAAGAATATCAAGAAGATTGTGCAGAAAATGATAGTGACTTACAAGGATTGGCACGAGATGTTACCGTTCGCTCTTCATGGGTATCGTACCTCAGCAAGGACGTCAACAGGGGCAACACCCTTTTCCTTGGTCTATGGCATGGAGGCAGTCTTGCCTATTGAAGTCCAGATACCCTCTCTCTAGATAATGAAGGATGCAGGTTTGAACGAAGATGACTGGATCCAGACTCGACTTGATCAATTAAACTTAATCGATGAAAGGATACTCACCGCTATTTGTCATGGTCAAACGTACCAAAAACGGATGATCAGGGCATTTAACAAGAAAGTCAGACCACAAGAGTATCAAGTCGGAGACCTGGTAATCAAGCGCATCATCCTTCCTCAAAGTGATCCCCGGGGCAAATGGACCCCTAGGTACGAAGGGCCATTTGTGGTTAAACATATCTTCTCAAGAGGAGCTATGATTCTAACCACCATGGATGGTGACGACCTTCCTCACCCCGCCAATGCAAACATAGTAAAAAGATACTACGCATGATTAAAGACCCGCTAGGTTGACACACCTAGGCAAAAATAAGGGCTTCCCGGAGAACCAAAAGGGTTCGGGCAAAAATAAGGGATGAAAAATGAAAAAAATCTGTACACCCGGCAAGCCGAAAACCTGAAAAGGCGGCTTGGGCAAAAATGGGTATCCCGGTGGACTGAAAACCCAAAAGGGCGGTCCAGGCAAAAGTTAGGGATTAAAGCGTAATACTATGTCTCATTGAATCACCTTGCATCCAGAATCCGGTATCAACTATCAGGTTCAGACGGCATCGATCAATCAACTTCATCTTCAACTGAGCAGCAAAGTGATGAGATGCTTGAAGACATAAAGGCGATAACAGAGTTGGAACCCAGTGGGACTTTTCACGTAGCTGTTTTTGTTTTCCTTTTGCATAAAATTGTATAAACTCTCTTGTTAGGCGGTGTTCTCTTACTAGGACGTCAGCCTCTTGTACATAAACGCCTGTTTACAGGCAAATTCAAAAAAATCAATACAAATTCACTTTTCAGACAAATTGCCAACAGTTTTTCATTTTTCTGTTTTGTCGTGCGAAGAACGTCCAATGTTTATTTTTGATATATGCATTTGACATTAATTGCTAACTCATAAATATTTGCATGCGAAACAAAGGACTAATTGCAGGTGACATTATAAACAGGGGCAATAATGAGTTGTCTAAGCGATCTAGTTGCTCTGTCCACCAAGGTACCAAGGTAAGTTCGGCTGAAGAATGTAACCCAGATACCTCCACTCCCTGCAGAGTAAGACAAGGCTCAGCAATACTCTCCCCCCGAGAAGAGTTGGTCTCCCAACAACCCTAACAAGGCACAGTATCTCCAGCAAGTCAGCAACCCTCTCCCCAAGCAGAGTTAGTCTACTGTCAGCCTTAAGGAAGTTGGGTATCCCCAAAAGATCTCAATATTCCCCAGCGGAGTATACAGATATTCCTAAGCAAGCATCCCCGGAAGTCTTAATCTAAGATTGTTCCCCGGTGGAATACCAGACATCCAGTGGAGCCACTCCCCAGTACAGTCCAAAAGTTTCCCAGGAGAGTTGAATCATCCTCCCCAGTAGATTCTGGAAGCTTATCCTTAGTAGATTCTGGAAGCTTGTCCCCCGCAGAGTGCAAAAGCCTCTCCCCGACTTTATTCAGAAGGTTATCCCCCACCAGAGCCTATAACTGGGTTATCCTCAGCTAATTACCACGAAAAGATCGTCCTCGGCGAAGTTCTTCCTATCCCCCAGCGGAGTTCATCAAATCTTCCAACATAACTTATCAATGGAATCCCCAACGAAGTTCTCGTTAAAATCTCAGCGAAGCATCTCTTCCCACAGAGTATTTCCCCGCAGAGTAATCTCTTCAACAAGTTTATCCCCCAAAGGAGTCATCTTCTCCTACCGGTTTATTCTTGTAACCATCATCCCCAGCGGAAACAAAGAATTCTACGCTTCAAATGTCAGCCCAGGAGTTAACTTCCCGGCGTTTGTCAAGGATTTATTTTCCTAGACGAAAATACATTTAGCACATTATCATACACCATGACGCATGCATATACGCATCATAACACACTATCTCATTTATTTTTGAGCATCATGACATCGTGCATTTCATACATCATGACATTGCATACAACTGATGTTTTGCCTTTTCAGGAAAAAGGTTAATCCAAAGATGATTACTATCAACTGTCGCAATTCCAGATTCGATTCCTGTATCTAGCCAGGGCATATTTGTGAGCGATCAATTGTGGATTCGATACCTGTATCTAGCCAGGGCATGTCTGCATGAAGAGTTTAGAGATTCGATTCCTGTAACCAGCCAGGGCATATCTGTAGACGACTAATTCCAGATTCGATTCCTGTATCTAGCCAGGGCATATCTGTGAGTAACTGACTGTAGATTCGATACCTGTATCCAGCCAGGGCACATCTGCATGAAGAGTTTAGAGATTCGATTCCTGTATCCAGCCAGGGCATATCTGTAGACGAAGAATTCCAGATTTGATTCCTGTATCTAGCCAGGGCTTATCTGTGAGTAACTGATTGTAGATTCGATACCTGTATCCAGCAAGGGCACGTCTGCATGAAGATTTTAGAGATTCGATTCTTGTATCCAGCCAGGGCATGTCTGTAGACGAAGAATTCCAGATTCGATTCCTGTATCTAGCCAGGGCATATCTGTGAGTGACTGATTGTAGATTCGACACCTGTATCCAGCCAGGGCACGTCTGCATGAAAAGTTTAGAGATTCGATTCCTGTATCCAGCCAGGGCACGTCTGTAAGCAACCTTTTGAAGTTCGAGATTCGATACCTGTATCTAGCCAGGGCACATCTGTGAGTAACTGATTGTAGATTCGATACCTGTATCTCGCCAGGGCATATCTGCATGAAGAGTTTGAAGATCAACACCTGTAACAGGCCAGAAAATTATCTTTCTTTCTCAAGTACGCAAGTTCTCGCTAAGGAATCTCTTACGCGATCGACACCCCGATGGCCTTTGTAAGCCCATCTCCACAATTATCCATAACAGTCTCCAAATGGCATCTATAAGCCCATTCCCGGCAAGGTTCTATCACATCTCCAGATGGCATCTATAAGCCCATCCCCCTATCCACCATCTTTGCAAATTGCATCTGTAAGCCTATTCTCGCCATCACACTGCTGATACTCTACTATGTGAGTGCAAATTTCTGGGCACTCTAGTGTTCAATCATCTTCCACCTTCGGATCACGAAAGGCACACAAGCCAATCTACATCCTCAGGTCTAAGAAGATTGAACAGGGGAAACTGTTGTACCCTAAAATTTTCCCTCCCATATTCTTTAAGATTTGTCAAGATCAATCTCCAAATGCTTCAAGATTCCTCAAGAGTTGCACAGTCCCAACATCTCCTAAGCCAGTCAAAAACTAGGGTTTTGGTTCCTTCAGTGATTTTGAGGTTTTCAATGGTCCAATCAAGTCCCATAGGCCTACACATATCCTCAAGCATCTACATGCCAAGTTTCAAAGCTCACAGCATCAAATTGCACAGTCAAAAGTCCAATTTGGTTCACAATCAACTGTAGGGGCAAAATGGTCATTTGGCAGTCAAAAGTCAAATTTTTTGGTCAACATCTTATTTTGAAGCCACAATCATCATTTGATCAATTCTTGATCATGATTCCACAAACATGGCTCAAAAATCATCAAGATGCCAAAAGTTTCTATTTTTGGACAGTTGAAAAGTCAACTGTAACTTGACCAAGGCATAACGTTTTCATGGTTCATCAGAAAAATCCCATCCAATGCTCATTTTGAAGGGGATGACATTTCCTACAACTCATCTTCATATTCCAAATCCAAGAAATGCTCTCACAAAAAGTTATCAATTTCTACATTATAGGTCATTTTCAAAAGTCAACAAAAAGGCACTTTAAGTCAAAGACCATAACTTGAGATTGGTGAATCAAAATGACATGGGACCAAAGGCATTGGTTAGAGGACTTTAAGAGCTTTTCAAAATGTCCAAGAACATGTTCATATGATCAAAATTGAGCAAGATATGGATTGGAGAAGTTGGGAAATTTTTGGGAATTTGCAAAAGTCAACTTTGCCTAAAACACTTCATTTTTGCTAATGGGCCTCAAATTCCTTCTTGAATCTTTACCCAAGGCTTATGCACGACCCATTAAGATTAATTTGAATTATTTTCTTATTTTTATTAATTATTTGGATTTTTAATTGATTAATAATTCATTTAATTGATTTAATTGTAGGAAAATTCAAAAGATATTATTTTCAAATCTTTTGTGGAGCAAATATGATCAACACATGCTGAAGATTTCATGTATCAATCAAGGAGACAAAATCATCCAATTTTAGCAAGTTTTATCAATCAAAAAATTGGAAAAGATTTGATTGGAAATCAAGGATGCAAAACATTATGCCATGGATCTTTTGCCCAAAGATTTAACCTAATTCATTCCATTACTTATACTGAAGCTTAACCTAAAATCATTCATGTGCAAGCTGCTATCAAACACCATAAACCAAATTCCCAAAATCGAAGAAATGTTGAAAACTGAATTCAACCTTCCAGGCCAATTCAAAGCCATTTCTTGATTCCAATACCTTGCTGGGACATTCAGGGACGATTTGCAATCAAGAACAAGCCCTAACACTCAAAGAATCGTTCTACACAGTCATACGGTTTACCACTTTTTTTCAAAATCATAACCATCGATTCATGCATTTTTAACGTCTTTTATTGATTGTGTTGTGTTTATAGGACTCATACGAAGCTATTAGTGTGATTGAATTGCATTATGGTGCCCTGAAGCGTGAACCACCATTGTTGAATCCTAGGGTTTCAGAGCTCTCAGATTAGGGCTTTTCACATACAGCAAAATTGGACCTCATAACGCATATGGTTGAATTCGTCAAGGCCAGACGAATTCAACCCAACCATCACGCCCTTTTTATATTACATGTAGACCTAATCGCTATTATTGGCAGTTTTATTTTGTGGGGGTTTAAAACCCCCGCTATTTGTTTGTTTTTCTTACAGGCCAACAAAGAAGATGACGTGCTGGCAACATGTGACTGGATGATTCAAATAATATGCACGCGTTTTGCTTTATTGCATAATTGTTTGGTTTCTTAATATATTATTTATTGACCAGTATTATAACAAAAGCGCTTAACTGGCTCAGTGGAAAGGGACGTGTCTGGCAATTGTTGGGACCTCGGTTCGATTCCCAGGTCCACCCCAATATTTATTTCTATTTTCATAACATGATCCTATACAGGCCATTCAATGCATTTCACCATGTATCTCACCTCCACGCTTGCCAAATGGCCATGAAGCTCAATCCAAAGGCCAGGGATGGTTGACCACCATGTTCTCCAGTCAAAGCGTGCATAGCCAATCCAGAAAGTCAACAAGGGCTTTGTGTTGTTGGGCCTAAAATCTGCAAAGTAAACCTCCCTTTGGGTCATCAAACCCCCCTGGTTAATTACTTCTTTTCTTCTTATTTTTATTTTGTTTTCTTTTAATTACTAATTATTAATATTGTTAACTAATAAATTAATATTTTTAATAAAATTCAGAGAATAAAAAAAATGTAAATACTTTCATTAATTATTATTATTCCTATTTATTAATTTATTTTGTAAATAAATTCTAATTAACCAATTTAGTTTAATTTAGGTTTAATTTTAACCTTTTTCTCAATAAATAAAAATTATGTAGAATTAGGGTTTGACAATTTTCAATCATGTTTTCTTATTATTATTATATATTAATTATTATTATTTTTGTAAATAAAATGTAAATGAATTAAATTAGTTAAATTAGGTTAACTTTAACTTTTTTACAATAAATAAAATAAACTTAGAATTAGGTTTCACTAACTTTTAATTTTAATTTCTTTTATTTTATTTTCATAAAAAAACATAAAACACAAAAACATTTTTTTTCTTTTTTTAATTAATTAATTAATTAGGTTTAGGTTTAATGTTTAATTAATTGCTAAAAAGGGACTAAAATTTTCTTTATTTCTCAAAAGGGTCAAAAACCCTAGGACGTTCCAATTTAATTTCTTTCGCGCATTATTCTTATTTTGATGTATCTGCTCAAAGGATGTAATAGTAATTAGGATTTACCGCTTTCTTTACTTTCCGCACTTTTTTCCAAAACGGGTTATGTTTTTGGCGATGTATAGACCTGCGCCTTGTAATAGCGTAGATTCATATTTCCGCACTTTATTTTCAGCACTCTTAACTGTTAATTATGCCTGCAAGACTGTATGCCAAATAAAATTAATCCGTAGCTCACAAATGCATGATCAAAGATAACTTAACTGAAAAACAACACACAAGCACATGCCACTCCTGGGGTACGCCTCACTGGTTTCCGCGACGTGGTCGTCAAGTATAGGGTGTTTTAGAGGTCACCTCCTGTCTAAGATCCAGTTGCCTCGAAACGGTTGCCTCGGATAAAAAGGATCTAGGACATTAGGGTTACCACTAAGGCGTCCTACCATTGCTTTGGTGACCACACATGTCCCTTAATCGAATTGACCCGAATAACTCCAACGACGGTGCTACCTACTTCTCAATAGTGGGATAGTATTGTCTAAAGGACTCTTACACAGCTTAATTCCTTAGAGTAGGTAGATTCTCCTGGGTAATTGCTCTTTTTTAAAAAAAAACAAAAACAAAACAACTTTTTCGCACCTACACTTTCAAAAGGTTTTCAAACAAATATTTCATACACTCTTGAGGACAGATACAAGAGTTACCTAGAAATTTTTTAAACGAAACTTTTTCAAAACCCACACACACTTGAAAAGCAAACAAATTTTGAAAACATAAGAGCAAGTACCTAAGAGCCCGTGGATAACCACAGATAGAAAGGGTGCTAACACCTTCCCTTTCTATAATCTACCTCCCGAACCGAGAAACATCTCGAAAAGGAATTTTGCTGTGCTTTTGTCCTTTCCTTGTTGGAGAAAATAAAAGACGGTGGCGACTCTTGCTTACCGCGACATTTCGCGAACCAGCATTCCAAAACAGTCAGTTCTATTTCCACCGATCACAGGGTCTAGTACACGGATGTGGTTACCCTATATTTTTCCAAATCGGAGGTTACGGGGGATCGAGCCGTAGCACGCCCTACCAAGTTCAGAACCAGATACCTCTGAACCAACCAACAATGGACTTCTTCTCTTATACTTATGTCTCGTATGCGATCTTTGTCTTTTGGCACAAGATTTGCTTTGCTTAGCATCGAGATGAGAAGGGTGTTTCATTGATTAGGCATCAAACACTTATATTCATCGGCTCCCCACGTGGTTTGTGTCCAGACGGTGCTGACTGCTAGTATAAACTACTAGGGGTTACTTCAGAACTTAAAAATCGAGGTGTACGTATAACGTTTTGTTTAGACGGGTTGCATAAGCAGGATGTTTGCGGTGTCATAATCGTATTGATTTTGTTTACTCGTTCTCGTCTTCCTAACTAGGTTTCCGTTTAAGGTAGGTATGTCGAGCTATGCGAATAAAGAATTTTTTTGGTATGGCTTATAATACGGGGAAAACTTGAAAAACTTGAAAATATCATAAAATTACCATAAAATTACTAGAATTTGCAACATGAAGAAAATGTGGAATGAAAAGCATAGTGCCTCTCCCACACTATATCAGACATTATCTCAATGTCATGATATATGGCAGGAAGGATTACAAATAGAAAAACGGTACGGAAAGGGAAATGAATGAAATAGAGAAACAAAAACAAAAGAAAACTACTGGTGGCCTCTGCCTCTGCTTCGGGTGCAGGAGCGCCGGGTAGGTGTGGCCTCAAGGTCGGTATCATGCGAGCCAAGAGCACTTACTTCCATCCGTAAGGTGTTAAGCTCAGATAAAGCCTCATCCAGCTTCTTGTTGACGTTGCGCTGGCCGCTCAGAATTTGGATGTTCTATGCATATAGAGTGTCATACTGCTCCTGATGCTTCCTTTCAAGAGCTACACCCATCTGATTTTGCTGATGGAGGGCTCTGAGGATGTCCTCCATAGTGAAAGTAGGTGGTGCAGAAGAGGACTCAGGAATGTCGGGAGCAGGTGCTTCGCGGTCCAATTCCTCCTGGATCTCGTTTGTTGGAGCATCCGGCTGGTCATCGTGCACAGGAGCATGGCCGTCAGGGGCATCAAATAGCCAATTAGCTCGGTTTTGTGGATCGATACGGTCCCTGCAAGGCAGAACAATGTTAGAATAAACAACGTTCCAGATCACTGGATTGAAATTGCCGTCGTCCCGCTCGTGAATGAGATGAGCAGATTTGCAATGGTCCAAGGTGAGCAAAACCGGTGCTCTGGAGGGCAGATGGGCAAGGGTGTCGCCATGATTCAAAGCCAAGGCAATAGAAGTGACAAGCCCTCCGAAGTAGAAAGGTTTGCCGCCTCGAGTGCAAATGGAATGAATATGGGCCAAGAGGAAGGGTGCGGTGTTGATTTTCTGATCGGTGAACGTGCAGTGCATGAAGAATAGCTCTTTGGAGTTGAGCTTATGGTTACTGTCCCTTGCGAAAATGGTGTTGCATAGGATGCAATGGAAATAGCGAATGGCGGGATTATGAATTTGTGTGGCATTGAGGTGATCGTAGGAGCTAGCACGGTTGTTGGTCAGGCTATGCCATAGATTAAAGGATTCCTCATGGAAGGTGTCAGGTACACGGAGGTGAGCGCCTTCATCAGTACAGAAGTCGATTAATCAACCGAATGCATTCTGAGAGAAGTCGTATTCGGTTCGGAAAATGCGAAACCTTACCGCACCAGTAAGTTGATTTGTTGGACCATTAGGAGTGATGTAGCAGAAGGAACTGAGGAACTCGAGAGTGAGATTCTCGTACGTGGGTTGGGGCTGGCTACAGAGGGTCCAAAGGTTGACATTTTGAAGGAGATGTTGGACACTTTGAAGCAATCCAAGGTCTCTGAGGCAGTCAATGTCGACATACCTAGTGGGATGGAGGCCTCGGCGTTGAAACTTCAAGAACTTCGTGCGTTGGGTTTCACCTTGTTCACCATCGCGTAAGTGGATTCTTGGAATTTGCTGGTTTACGTTTGCCATTTTTGCATGCAATAGTGTTAGAGAGAGTGGGTTGTGGGTTGGAATTGGTGAGGGATACAATTTATGAGATGTATATATAATGAGGGAAAGTAATGGGAAGTTTGAAAATTAGTGGAGAATAATGGTGAGTTAAGTGGTGTGAATGGGGATTGATGGAGGTAGTGGGACGGTTTTGAAGTAGTGGAAGAAGAGAGAAAGGTTGAAGAAGAAGAGCTTCTGTCTGCTATAGGGGTTACTGATATAACCCGTGTTACGGTCGTAACACAGGCATGACGGTCGTAACAACAGCAAAATATGTAATTTTTAGCAGACAGTTCTGTACCAATTCTGCAACATCCTATCTTTACACAGAGGCATTTCAATAGCAGTATACATTCAGTGTTATACCAAGCAAATGCATATATATATATATATATATATATATATATATATATATATATATATATATATATATATATATATATATTCCAAAACATCAAAACATCAATCGATCAAAGCAAAGCTCGCAATTTTATGTATAGAATTATAATTGGCATAGATGAAACTAGCAAATGAATACTAAATAACTGAAACTTTGATTCCATAAATTTGCTTGTTCAACACCAGAAATTCAAAAACTACATAAAAGTAAATTTGTTCCAAATTAAAACGAAACTGAAAATATGCGAAAATGGGAAACTTCCTAGAAACAAAACAAAAGGAAATATAAAACTAGAGCTGCTTTTTGTGAGTTCATCCAAGCTTTTCTTTTATGTCTTCGAGTGTATTATGAATGTGATAAAATTGCTCCACGGTTATGTCAGTTAATCCGATTATCTCCAGACGCATGCTTTTTATTTCGTCTTTTATTCCATTAATGTTAGTCTGGTAGGTATCAAGTGTGGTAACAATTTTATTCATATTATCAGTGTAATCCTTCTTGGTTGTTTCAGAGGCTTCATCAGCCTCTGCCATGTTGAAGTTTTCGTAGTAACCAGGAGGAGTCTCAGGGTCACCCATGTCGGACATAACATCATCATAAATTTGATAATCTTGTGGTGTCTCAGGTGTAGGAGGGTGGTCGGGTGGGTTTAGCTCATTTAGCCAGTTATCACGGTTATGGACACTTACTTTGTTATGGTTTGGAAGGGTGAATAGGTTTACAACTTCATCTCTTATCAAATACTCATAAGGTGGATGATCATGGTTTGCTATTATACGGCGGTCAAAGCAAAAATCAATATTCATAGGACGAATCGTACCAAAATGTGGGCACTTATTCAGCTGGTATCTAAGGCCGAGGGCATTTGCAATCATTGTGACCAGGCCACCTATGATGATTGGTTCATCAGGGTTATCGATAATGCGGTAAAAGGTTTGCATTAGGAATAGCACGGCATTAACGGGTTGGCCTTGGTTCATACAATATAGTAAAAATATCTCGTCCTTAGACACTGCAGTACGGTTCTACTCTTTCCCGAATACAGTGTGGGCTAGAATCTTATGAAAATAGCAGATAGCAGGGTTATGTATCTCATCATTATCCATGTTATTCGGATCAGGGTGATAATTACCAGTTAAAGTCCCCCAAAAGTAATCTAGCTCAATATCCATCAGTTCAACCTGGGTAGTAGAGTAAGCAAAAGGGCCGCTAGGGAATCCTAACAGGTCAGCTAGTTCCTTATGAGTGTAAGCAAAATCAATGCCAAAGAGACGGAAACTTATAAATCCTTTTCGGGTTCCTTTTCCATGTTCGGGTATATGGACTAGTGAGCTTAGAAATTCAAAGGTGAGCTCACGGTAGGTGATAAACCTATTCTTAATGTCGTATTTTTCCCACCCCAGCTGGTTAAAAAAGTACAGAATACTATCCAATATACCTAAATCATTCATAGTAGGTTCATCATTATAAAGTGTCATACCAATGTTTCTTTTTGATAATACCTCGAATTTTCTCTTTTGGTTTCTACCCCTAAAGGTGGTTTCCAAGAAATTATGTGGTTTTGGTTCCATGGTTAGTGTTAGTCAGGGAAACAAGTCAGGAGAGACGGTAGAAGAGAAACAAAAACTTTTCAGAAATCCTGTGGCAATTAAAATTATTTTGAAATCAGCAGCAGTTTTATGAAAATTATAACAAAAGAAAGAAAATGAAAAATAAAACTTAAATAGGAATAAATGCAAAAACGAAAAGTATAATAAATAAATAAATAGAAACAAATAACAATTAACAAATAAGTGGGTTGCCTCCCACTAAGCGCTATTTTTAACGTCAAAAGCCTGACATAGTGCCTAGCAGTAGATTATTCGGGTGAAATATTGGGCAATTCTAAAAGTCTTAGACTATTCGTATAGTCTCTATTTTCAATGTTATTGTATTGTTTTAACCGCTGCCCGTTTACTGTAAACGGGTCAGTATTTCTACCCTTAATTTCTATTGCTCCGCTAGGGAACACTTTTGTAATTTCATACGGACCTGACCATCTAGATTTTAATTTACCAGGGAAGAGCCTAAGTCTTGAGTTAAATAATAGTACGACATCTCCCACACTAAATTCTTTCCTAGATAAACGCTTATCATGCCATTTTTTAGTTCTCTCTTTGTATATTTTAGCATTCTCATAAGCATCTAATCTTAATTCTTCTAATTCATTTAAATCCAGGACTCGTTTTTCTCCCGCAGCAGTGTAGTTCATGTTGAGTGTTTTAATTGCCCAATACGCTTTGTGTTCTAATTCTACTGGGAGGTGACAGGATTTTCCGTATACGAGCTTGAAGGGTGTAGTTCCTATAGGGGTCTTGTAGGCCGTCCTATAGGCCCATAAAGCTTCGTTGAGCTTTGATGACCAATCTTTCCTGGATGTGGCTACTGTTTTTTCTAAGATCTGCTTAATTTCTTTGTTTGAGACTTCGACTTGTCCACTAGTTTGTGGGTGGTATGGTGTCGCTATACGATGTTTCACTCCATACTTAAATAGTAATTTGTCGAATATCTTTGAGATGAAATGGGAGCCACCATCACTAATGACGAGTCTCGGTACACCGAATCTTGGAAAGATTATGTTTCTAAAGAGTTTGATTACCACTCGTGTGTCATTTGTAGGAGAGGCTATGGCCTCGATCCATTTTGAAACATAATCGACCGCGACGAGTATATATTTGTTTCCAAAAGAAGATGGGAAGGGTCCCATGAAATCAATTCCCCATATGTCGAAGATTTCTACCTCTAGGATTCCTCTTTGAGGCATTTCATCGCATCTTGAAATATTACCGGTGCGTTGACACCGATCGCAATTTCTAACAGCGATGTGGACATCTTTCCATAGATTAGGCCAGAATAGGCCGGCTTGTAAGATCTTTGCACAAGTTTTCGAAGTGCTTGCGTGTCCCCCGTAAGGAGATGAATGACAGTGGGAAATGACATCTTCTATCTCTTCTTCGGGTATGCATCGACGGAAGATTCCATTCGGTCCTCTTTTAAACAGTAAGGGTTCGTCCCAATAGTAGTATTTGAGATTATGGAAGAATTTCTTTTTCTGTTGGTAGGTAAGGTCTGGTGGGAGTGCGTTTGCAGCTAGATAGTTAACTATGTCGGCATACCATGGCAGTTTCATGGTTGCATGGATTGCTTTTACGGCTTCCTTGGGTTTTGGTTCGTTTAGGTTTAACTGAGCCAGGTCGCTCCTTATTTGGGCTATCAGTTGTTCATATGGAAAATCGTCGTTAATCGGCACTTGTTCGGGTTTTATATCTTCCAATCTTGACAAGTGATCCGCTACAACGTTTTCGGTCCCTTTTTTATCCTTAATCTCTAAGTCAAATTCTTGCAAAAGTAGGATCCATCTGAGGAGCCTTGGTTTTGCATCTTTCTTATTTAATAGATATCTTATAGCAGCGTGGTCCGTGTAGATGATGATTTTCGCTCCTACTAGATAGGAACGAAATTTGTCAAGCGCGAAGACGAATGCTAACAGCTCTTTCTCAGTCGTGGCGTAGTTCATTTGGGCTGGGTCTAGCGTTCTACTAGCGTAGTAAATGGCATGTAGTTTCTTGTCCTTCCTTTGTCCAAGAACTGCACCTACGGCATAATCACTCGCGTCGCACATGATTTCGAAGGGTAAATTCTAATCGGGTGGTTGCATGATTGGTGCGGTGATAAGGGATGATTTTAGAGTTTAAAACGCTTTATGACAATCATCGTTGAATACGAACTCAACGTCTTTCATTAACAGACCGGTAAGTGGTTTAGTAATTTTTGAGAAATCTTTAATGAATCGCCGGTAAAAACCGGCGTGTCCTAAAAAGCTTGGTATTTCTCTAACGGTCTTAGGTGGTCGAAGTTCTTTTATGACTTCTATTTTGGCTTTGTCAACTTCAATCCCTTTATTGGATATGACATGTCCTAGTATGATTCCTTCTCTGACCATGAAATGGAATTTTTCCCAATTGAGCACGAGGTTTACTTTTACACATCTTTCTAAGACTTTCTCTAGGTTTGATAGGCATTCTTCGAAACTTTCCCCGCACACTGAGAAATCATCCATGAACACTTCCATGATGTTGTCTATAAAATCTGCAAAGATTGACATCATACATCGTTGGAAGGTCGTTGGGGCATTACACAACCCGAAAGGCATTCGTCTATATGCGAACGTTCCATACGGACACGTGAAAGTAGTCTTTTCTTGATCGTCAGGGTGAATGGGAATTTATAGAATCCGGAGTAACCGTCTAGATAGAAGAAATAGGAATGTTTGGCTAACCGTTCTAGCATTTGGTCTATGAAGGGTAGAGGAAAATGGTCTTTACGAGTGGATTTGTTTAGTTTTCTATAATCTATACACACTCTATGTCCATTGACTACTCTTTGCATTATTGGTTCGCCTTTTGCATTCTTAACAATGGTGATACCTCCTTTCTTGGGCACCACGTGTACTGGGCTCACCCACTTACTATCAGAGATCGGGTATATGATTCCAGATTCCATAAGCTTTGTAATTTCATCTCTGACTACAGTGCTAAGAATCGGGTTAATCCTTCTTTGAGGTTCTCTAGAGGTTTTACAATTCTCTTATAGCATAATACGATGCATACAAATTGAAGGACATATTCCTTTCAAATCGGATATGTTATAACCTAGTGCGGCTGGGTACCTCCTTAGGATGTCTAAAAGTTTTTCAGTTTCGAGCTTTCCTAAGTTGGAGTTTACTATTACTGGTCGCGTGTGTTCGGTATCAAGGAATTCGTATCTTAGATTCTTAGGTAAGATTTTCAATTCTACACTGGGGTTCTTCGGGCATGGCATATGATCGGGCGTGAGTGCTAAGCCTTCGTTTAGACTGTCATCGTTTTCGAATATTGGAGGGGTTTGGATTTCCATTATCTCAGAATATTTCGTCTGTTCTGCTTCCATCTCTCTTACGCACTCGTCTATGACATCTAGAAGATAGCATGTGTCGTTCATGGCTGGTGCTTGTAAGAATTGAGTAAGGATGAATTCCACTTTTTCTTCTCCAACTTCGAATGTTAGTCTGCCCTTCTTTACATCAATTATAGCTCCGGCGGTGGCTAGGAAGGGTCTTCCTAATATGATAGGGGTAACTGGGTCCTCGGTTATGTCCATGATGATGAAATCGGTCGGGATATAGAATTGACCTATTCTAACTGGAACGTTTTCCAATATACCTACAGGGTATTTAACTGATCGGTCAGCTAATTGAACGGACATTTTCGTGGGTCTGAGTTCTCCCATCTCTAGCTTTTTGCAGATAGATAGGGGCATGACGCTAATACTTGCTCCTAAGTCACATAGAGCTTTGTCTATGACAAACTTTCCAATATTACAAGGTATAGAGAAACTACCCGGGCCTTTTAACTTATGAGGCATATTGTTTTGAATGATCGCACTACACTCGGAAGTGAGTGTAACTATTCCGTTATCTTCTATCTTTTTATTGTTAGATAGAATTTCCTTGAGAAATTTAGCGTACAAGGGCATCTGAGTGATGGCTTCTGTAAAAGGTATTGTGATATTGAGTTGTTTCAGAAGTTCAACGAATTTCTTGAATTGGCCCATCGTTTTGGAATTTGTAAGTCTCTGAGGATACGGAATCAGTGGTTTATAAGGTGGTGGAGGTACATAAGGCTTCTCTTGCTCCACTTCCTCTTGAGTTTCGTTTTCCTTTTCTTTTTCTTTAGGTTCATTGGCTTTTTCAGTCGGCTCGCTCTATTTTTGGTACATGGCTGGACTTTCTAGTCTTGGGTCAACAGGTCCGTCGAGTTCTTTTCCACTTCTCAGTATCACAGCATTAGCATGTCCTTTTGGGTTGGGCTGTGGTTGACCAGGAAAAATTCCAACCGGTGCTGCAGTAGGTGCTTGTTATTGAGCTACCTGTGAAATTTGCGTCTCAAGCATCTTGTTATGGGTGGCTAAAGCATCAACTTTGCTAGTTAATTGTTTTATCTGCTCATTAGTCTATAAATTCTGATTTATAACGTCTTTATTAGTCTGAGCTTGGGAAGAAATGAAGTGTTCTATCATGATTTCTAGGTTAGATTTCCTAGGAGTATACCAGGATGATTTGGGATAGCTTTTGGATAACCGGGTGGTGTGGCAGGAGCTTGTCCAGGTGCATATAACGCGTTGTTACTTTTGTATGAAAAATTCGGATGATTTTTCCAACCAGGGTTATAGGTATTGCTATAAGGGTTCCCTTGTACGTAATTTGCTTGTTCAGCTGGAACTCCCGTTAGAAGTGGGAATTCTGGAGCAGGATGTGATTGAAGACCACATAGATCACAAGTTTGGACAACTGCAGCTACGGTAGCTGCAGGAGTAGTGGTAAGGTTATCTAACTTTTGGGTAAGAGCTTCCACTTTAGCATTGACTTGGTCCAGAATATTCACTTCAGACATTCCACCTTTGGTTTGGGATTTCTCCACATTAGCTCTTTCGCTTCCCCATTGATAGTGGTTCTGGGCCATACTTTTGATAAGTTGATTTGCTTCGGCATATGGTTTATCCATCAGTGCACCACCAACAGTGGCGTCTATAGTCAATCTTGTGTTATATAAGAGACCGTTATAAAATGTATGAATGATTAGCCATTCTTCTAAACCATGATGAGGACAAAGTCTAATCATATCCTTGTAACGTTCCCATGCTTCGAAAAGTGATTCGTTATATTTTTGTCTAAAACCATTGATGTTAGCTCTAAGCATAGCAGTTTTTCTTGGTGGGAAATATCTAGCCAAGAAGACTTTCTTCAATTCATCCCATGTGGTGATTGAATTTGAAGGAAGAGATTGGAGCCAGGCTCGGGCTCTGTCTCTTAAAGAAAAAGGAAATAGGTGCAATCGTATCGCCTCGAGGTTTACACCATTCGCTTTTACAGTGTCTGCGTACTGCACAAACACTGACAGATGTAGGTTAGGGTCGTCAGTAGGAGATCCATAAAATTGGTTCTGCTGAACGGCGAATAAAAGCGAAGGTTTCAGCTCGAAATCGTTTCGAGCAATAGCAGGAGCGACAATGGTGTTGTGAGGTTCCGCTTGCGAAGGAACTGTGTAGTCCTTAAGAGCGCGATGCGGATTTGGTATGTTAGCCATTGTCTATTCTTCGATAAATTCTGGTAACGGGATATCAGGAATTTTAGTCGGAGGAAGATTGTTGAGAGATCGGTTTTTTTGAATTCGGCGTCTTAATCTTAAGTAACGCTTGATATCTTTAATTTGTAGATGCAAAGGCTCGCTTCGAGAACGAGTGTTTGGCATACAACAAAGGGAAATATAAAAAGTTGCCCTAGTCTAGACAGCGTTGTTTTTAGAATACACTAGTGACTAAACTAAAGTCCCCAGCAACGGCGCCAAAAACTTGATGTGCGATTGACCTAATGTGTCTAACGGTATCTTAACTGCAAGTGCACAGTCTATTGTAGTAGTAATAAAAAGATGTCGAACCCATAGGGACTTCGTAATCACTCTAGTGTTATGAAACAGGTTAGTTTAGCTAAGGCAGAAATTGTCACGTTTGGTTTTTAGATGTTTAAAACTAAAGGAGAAACTAAATTCAATTAAAAGAATTATAATATTAAAGTGGTCGGAGTGTAATGTTTTGAACCTATGCGAATTAAATTGTACCTAAGCATATAAAAATATTTAACTTAAATTGTTCTGTAGTACTTATCAGTTTAAAAACCCTCGATTCACACTCTCGTGGTCTTACCTCGGATCATACTCCTAAAGCCAAATGTCTGCTCTCGCTAGCTCATAAGTGTTTAGAAAGCATCTTTTTGAAAACTAAATAAATCTAATTCGTTTTAAAGCGCTCTCGCTGTATTTAAATCGAATGCCTAACTTTAGCTATCCGGTTAAAACCTCACACTCTCGTGGTCTTGATTTCTCCCTATTTTACTTTCCTTACTCTCGTAACAAAAAGCTTAATTTTTAATTATAAAAAGTCACGGCCAAAAATTAAGTTAATTAAGGTTTTAGCTTAGAAATACATTAATTCATTCGGTTATTTCATCACACCCCGACTACGGGTATTTAGCTACTCATAATGCTCGAAATTAAAATGCGGGAAATAAAATCAGAAAACAATAACACATGCATTATAAATAAAGAACAGAAATTTAACATAAATAAATTGAAATTATATTGAATACGATAAAAACCTGAAAAGCAATAGTATCCTAGATCCTTCTTCCACAAGCCGGTAAGATCGGGACGTCGGAATGAAAATTAAATAAACAAAATGCTGAGGCTTGAAAGAAATCCTAACTACAATAGCAATTTCCTGATGTTGGAAATGCTATTAAAGGTTCTGAAAGGAAAGGGAATAACAAGAACAAAATAAAATCGGAAAATAGAATTGGGTTTTAAATCGGCAGAGCTTCCGCAAGAATTTTCTGAACTGAACTCTGTAATTTCTTCTTTGAAGTCCAAGCTATTTATAGAGAATGAATACAGTTGGGATTATATTTCACGTTGCTAGATTCTTGGCTTGCTGAGAAAAATAAGGAGAAGGTGGTCTTGGTCGTTGGAGAAAAATAAGGCACACATGCATGCTTCGTTACTTGACCACGTACTGCACGTTCAAAATAACTAATAAAATGCTTGTCACGGTCGTGGCTGGTGTGTTACGTGCAGATTCCATGAAATAGCATGTTACGGTCGTGGCCAATGCATGACGGTCGTAACACGCTTCTGAAGTGTCTTACGGTCGTGGCAATGGTGTGACGACCGTAATAGCAGCAAATTTTGGATTTTTGACAGATTTATCTTTTCTCTTCTGGTCTTGGCCGCAATCTTGTACATTTCATGTTTCTTTCTAGTTTGAGCTAAGATATGTTATACCTGCATAAAATCATACAAAACTCGGAGTATTCGGGAGTTAATCGGGTCAATACGATATAAAGCGGTTTAATTTCATAGTAAATATATGATACGATTTCTCGTTATCAGGTACCAGAAGCCTTTGAGTTAATCAAAGAGAATACAGGGCCGCTGAGTGATGTCATGAAGCACTAATGAACTTCTAGAACATTTACTTGACCAACTTGGCCTTTAGGATGTAGTGAGATGATCAACTTTGGTGCAATACGAAGTTGGTAGATACTCGATACTACACTCATTGAGGTTTGGTTTCTTGGGATATTTCGATCGCCATTAAAGAGGCTTGAGCTGAAACAATGACCAAGGAAATAATCCGGTGATATTGAACTCCTTAGAACCCGGTTACTATTACTAGGGCAGGTTTAAGCCAACTAAAACTTCAAGAGGGTTCTTACCTATAAAACTCCATGCAAGCCTAAACTAAGGATTTGTTTGCTTTGCTTGAATATGCATACTTGTACATAACATCATGAAAATCATGAACATCATATACATCTACTAACCATTTCAAGGATTTTTGGGATTCATCTTTGTTCTTGTTTTGTAGGATATGGATTCACTTCACACGAAAACTATTCAAGTCAACCTTGTGAGAATTCCTCCACAACTTAAGGAGATAACTTCAAATATTCCAGAGAACTCTCCATTCACCGAGAGACATGGTCATCTACTCAACTTGGTCACCTCCAACACAGATGAGGACATGATAAAGGTGCTCTTTCAGTTCTTTGATCCTTTGCACAACTACTTTACATTCCCCGACTATCAACTTGTGCCTACTTTGGAAGAATTCTCCCAACTCTTGAGGATCCCCATTCTCAATCAAATACCTTTCAGCGGTACGGAAAGAGACCCAAAGCCAGAAGAGATTGCTTAAACTCTACACTTGCACTCATCTGATGTCACAACTCATTGGGAAACAAGGAGTGGTGTCAAAGGTTTCTTAACAAAGTTCCTGTTTGAGAAAGCCCAAGATGTTGGAATTCCTTGGACTTGCAAGCCTTTGAGGAAATTGTGGCTCTCCTCATCAATGGTATGGTTTTGTTTCCAAATCCTGACCAACTCATAGATGTGAACGCCGTCAAAACCTTCATATCACGCAACCTGGTGCCTACATTACTAGGGGATATCCTACACTCTTTTCACACTCGCACAATGAGGAAAAGAGGTGCCCTTATGTGTTGCGCTCCTCTCCTGGCAAGATGGTTTATTTCTCATCTTCCCCAATCGATATTAAAGAATGAGCAAGGTTCAAGGTGGTCACAAAGGTTGATGACACTCAAACATTCAGAAATTCATTGGTGCTCCCGATCCAAAGAGAATGTTATCATTGTTGACCGTTATGGAGAATTCCCTAATATCCCTTTACTTGGAATTAGGGGGGGTATCACCTACAACCCATGCTTATCCTTAAGACAGTTTGGTTACGCCCGAAGGAATAGCCCGCACGAGATGCTGATTCAAGGTTTGGTATTCGACTACGACAACGACGATCAAGGTCTTCGCCAGAGATTTATCCGAGCTTGGAGGATGCTAAACAAGGTGGATAACAAGTCTTTGGGGCACAAGAATTTCATCCCTCTTGAGCTTTACCTCAAATGGGTACGAACTCGTGCTCAGAGTGTTATGATGCCTTACCCCTCCATTCTCCCGGTAATCATTGAGCCTGTCAAGGAAGGATATGTTCCATACACTATCCTACATCCTGACATGCCCATATCTCTTGAAGACCTACAAAGGGATTGGATACAGCTCAAAGGAGAGAGAGATACTTTCGAAGCCCAATTATGCGCAAGCGAGAAGAAGGTTTTGGAACTCACTAGGCTACTTCATGAGGAGCGGACTCTGAATGCCTACATTGCACCAAAGAGGATGGGCACTACTTTTTTATCTTAGAGTTTTGTATTATTTTGTCTAAGGGGCATTTATGTACTCAAACTTTATCTTATTAATATAACGTGTGTTTCTTTTTGTCTAAAATAAACTTGAATCTTTGAAATCATTGAAAACATCGCATATACACATATCATTCATCATAACATAAACAGGTCTTTTGCAATAAGTTTCCTCATCTCTCTACTGTTTATTTCAGTAAGATGGATCTCGAACAAACAGTGAAAGATCTCCAAGCTCAGAACATGCAGTTTTAACAATTGCTCATGACCCTGGCCAAAGGGAAAGAAGAATTGAAGACTCTGCTAGCTGAAGAGAGGAAAAAGAAAACAAAGAAGGTAACTGGATTCTTAAACATGGGGAGAATATTTCAGAGACAGACAAGAAGGACTTTGAATTTTGCAACAACATCCGGTGAAGGAGAAGGAAAGGGAAAGGAAACAGCTGTCCCGTCAGAATCAGAAGAAGAGTAGGAAGACTACTCTAAGGAACAATATCCTCCAGCTGATGACAAGTACAGACATCTTGAGGAACGGTTGAGCATGATGGAAATACAAAAGGTGCCAGGTTTAGACTTTAAGGAATTGGGACTAGTGTTAGGGATTGTGATTCCTCCGAAATTCAAAGCGCCTACATTTGCCAAATATGATGGAGTGTCATGCCCTAAAATGCATCTCCGGTCATATGTGAGAAAAATCCAACCCCATACCGCTAATAAAGACTTATGCGTGCACTTTTTCCAGGACATTCTGTCTGGAACACAACTCGACTGTTTTTACCAACTAGAAAGAGCCAACGTCCATAATTGGGAAGATCTTGCCGCAACTTTCTATAAGCAATATCAATACAATGCTGATTTGGTGCCTACCCGTACTCAAATCCAGAGTATGGCCATGGCTTCCAATGAAGGTTTCAAGGATTACGCACAAAAATGGAGAGATTTGGCTGGAAGAGTTCAACCCCCTCTGTCCAAAAGAGAATTGGTGGACATGTTCTTAGGCACCTTATCTGGTCCCTTCTTCAACCATTTAATCGGAAGTTCATCTGCAGGCTTTACTGAACTAATATTAACTGGAGAGAGGGTGGAAGATAGCATAAAAAGTGGAAAGATTCAGAAGGATTCATATTCTTCTACAGCTGTAAGGAAGCCTTTTATTAGGAAGAAAGAGGTAGTTGTTGTATATCCGCAAAGAAACCAAGAGAGGGTCGAATGCTGACCAATGGTGGGGGCTGTTATGATTCCAAAACCTACGTCTGATCAAAAAAGAAGTAATCAACCAAGGGTGGAAAGGCTAGTCAGGAAATTCACCAGAATTAACATGACTCTGTCTCAAGTATTACTATATCTTATGAGATCCAACTTGGCAACCTTGAAAGAAGCTCCGAAAAACCCCAATACAACATCCCCTCATTATCACCCCAATGCCCGTTGCGCATATCACTCTGAAAGTCCTAGTCACGATACTAATAACTGTTGGGCCTTGAAGAACAAAATACAAGACCTCATTGAAGCAAAAGAAATTGAGTTTGATGCGCCCGAGAAGCCAAATGTCATTTCTGCTCCTATGCCCAGACATGGTCACAATACCAATGCTATTGAAGAAGATTTGTTTGTTACCGCAGTTGATGAAGTCATGACCCAACTTCCAACCATTAAGATAAATTTGTTGAAAGCCGGTATGTTCCCGGGCTGTAAAGAAGTTTTCCATCTCTGCTTGTCCTCACCAACTGATTTCCCTTTGTTGAAAATAGGCATTCAACGCTTGATAGATAACAAATAGATTTTGTTTCAAAGTACTCCTGTTTCACCTATTCCTGTTGAAGATGTTTCGATCATTACCATTTCCGCCAATTCTTCCAGGGTCTCCACCAAAAGACCCGTTAGAATTACATGGTTCCGAAAACAACTCCTCTAATAATCACAATGCCTGGGCCAGTCCCATATGAATCAAACAAAACCGTGCTGTGGAATTACGGAGGGGACATTTATTACCATGGCATCAAACAAGATTGGTCGGCCGCCAAAGAGATAAACTCCGAAGAAGAAGATTCCGACATCAGTAATATTGTCGGAACTAGTAAAATTACCCGAAGCGGTAGGATCTTTTCTCCAGAAATTGCTCCCCCAAAGACAGTTTCTGGACCCGTGGCTGTTCTAAAGGTTACCTTCATACACATAATCATCTCTACAAGTTCTCCTATTGACGAAGCCATCACAACTCCTGTTACCATTCCTACCAACACTCCTGCTGCTGAAACTCGGGGAAAAGGTGTTTTGGTTGAGCCTGTCAGGACGGAGACTCAATCACTGACTATCCCTGAGACATCTAAGAAAGAAATGGAGGAGATCCTAAAAATTATAAAGAGGAGCGACTACAATGTAGTTGAACAATTGGGGCAAACTCCCTCCAAGATCTCCATGATGGCATTACTACTGTGTTCTGAGGCACACGCGAAAGCCTTGGTGAAGTTCCTAAAAATAGCCCATGTGCCTCAAGAGACGTCTACTGATCAATTCCAAGACTGCGTGGCCAGCTTGACAGCGGATAACGGCCTAGGCTTCTCGGATGCTGATCTGACACCGAGGGGAAGAAAGCACAATGAGGCATTACATGTCTCTGGAATATAGGGGCACAACTCTGGCCCATGTTTTGGTGGACACTGGCTCATCTTTGAATGTATTACCGAAAAAATCTCTTGACAGACTTGACTGTGAGGGACTAATGTTAAAACCAAGCAACATAGTAGTAAGAGCATTTGATGGCTCGAAGAGGATGGTGCACGGGGAAGTGGATATCCCCATAAAGGTTGGAACCCAAACTTTCAATTCAACCTTTTATGTAATGGACATCCTCCCTTCGTATTCATACTTGCTAGGCCGACCATGGATCCACAATGCTGGTGCTGTCACCTCTACATTGCACTAGATGCTGAAATATCCAGTTCAAGGGAAGATTGTCACTGTACATGGAGAGGAAGAATACATGACTAGCCATCTCAATTCCTTCAGATATGTGGAATTGGACGGCGAATTCGTTGAAACTCCATTTCAACACTTCGAAGAGGTCCCCTAAGAGGTAGCAGTGACCAAGACTGTGTCCCATATTCCCAAAATCACAAAACCTCCACTCTGGATGTCATCACTAAAAGACACCAAAGTAGTGGTAGAGGAAGGTGGATGCACCATCTGGGGGCGACTTCCGGATATCCCGTATAAGTCTGACAAGTTTAGCCTAGGTTTCACTTCAAGTGCTCAAAAGGCTGTACGCCGTTCCCGTGCTGGAGGGCCACCCTTGAAGATTAGCAGCCGTGAGGTCAACGCGGTAGAAGATGGTGAAGATGATTACAACCTGGAGGATTGGATCTTTTCTACTTTCAATGGAGGACTCAACAATTGGGAGGCTAGAGACTTCGTCCCAATAACTTTTATCCCACAGTAATTTATCTTTACATTTTGTTGGTTCTATAATATTCAAAAACAATTCGCACTCTTAAAACCTTGTGTCTTACCCGAGGCACAATGGTCCATTTGTAAGGGTTATTATTTCATCTTCAAATGACATCAATGAATCATGGGCGTTTTTCACATACAAACTTTTGTGCTCATTTTTTTATTTTCTTTTACATTTTATTTTCTTTTAAAGATAGATATACCCTTACACACACCCACACTCATAATGCAGGTATTCATTCATTCTGGATCCCATGGGTAACGATACTGCTATGGCCTTTTGTGACTCTGAGAATCTAATCTACCAAGCCGAAGACGAAGGTGAGGAAGATTGTGAAGTACCAGGGGAACTTTCCAGACTGCTACAACAAGAAGAAATAATTATTCAGCCTCACGAGGAACCCGTGGATACAATCAACCTGGGTACTGAAGAAGATAAACAAGAGGTCAAGGTGGGTGCCAATCTGGAACCCGGTGTCAAGAAGCGTCTGATTCAGTTATTACACGATTATGTTGAAGTCTTTGCCTGGTCGTATGAAGACATGCTGGGACTTGATGCCGACACTGTGGTACATCGTCTGCCTACAAGAGAGGATTGTCCGCCAGTAAAGAAAAAGGTTATCCGCATGAGGCCTGATATGTCAGAAAAGATTAAAGAAGAAGTCATGAAGCAATTCAATGATGGATTCTTGGCTGTCACCTCCTATCCGCAATGGGTTTCCAATGTTGTTCCCGTGCCCAAAAAAGACGGCAAAGTACGAATGTGCATGGACTACAAAGATTTGAATAGGGCAAGCCCTAAGGATGATTTTCCACTCCCCCACATTGATATTCTAGTTGACAATATGGCACAACACAAAGTGTTTTCCTTCATGGAATGATTCTCAGGTTACAATCAAATAAAAATGGCGCCCGAGGACATGGAGAAAACAACCTTTGTCACGCAGTGGGGCACTTTCTGCTATAAGGTGATGCCATTCGGACTAAAGAATGTTGGGGCAACCTATCAACGTGCCATGGTAGATCTATTTCACGACATGATACATCACAAAATAGAGGTCTATATGGACAATATGATAGCTAGATCTCAAACAGAAGAAGAGCATCTTGATCATTTAGAGAAACTGTTTGAGAGGCTAAAAAAGTACAAGCTGAGGTTGAACCCAAATAAATGCACATTTGGAGTAAGGTCTGGTAAACTCCTAGGATTTATCGTCAGCAACAAAGGTATTGAGGTCGATCCTGCCAAAGTTAAAGAAATACAAGAGATGCATGCTCCTCGTACTGAGAAGGAAGTCAGAGGATTCTTGGGACGTTTGAACTATATTTCCAGATTCATTTCTCACATGACAGCTACTTGTGAGCCAATCTTCAAACTATTGAAGAAAGATCAAGTAGTCAAATGGAATGATGAATGCCAAGTTGCTTTTGACAAAATCAAAGAATACTTACAAGAACCTCTTGTATTGATGCCACCAGTCGAGGGAAGACCGTTGATCATGTATCTGACTGTTTTAGAAAATTCAATGGGGTGTGTATTGGGGCAGCATGACGAGTCTGGCCGAAAAGAGCACACTATTTACTACCTGAGAAAAAAGTTTACCTACTGTGAAACCAAATATTCACTGCTCGAGAAAACTTGTTGTGCTCTGGCATGGGTTGCTCGCCGACTAAGACAGTATATGCTGACTCATACTACCTTGTTGATATCTAAAATGGATCTGATAAAATACATCTTCGAGAAGCCTGCTCTTTCTGGGAGAATAGCGAGATGGCAGATGATCTTGACAGAGTACGACATACAGTATACTACCCAGAAAGCTATAAAGGGTAGTGTACTAGCTGATCAACTCGCTCACCAAGCTGTAGAAGATTAGCAGTCTATGAAGTTCGAATTCCCGGACGAAGACATCATGACAATAGACAACTGCGAAGAAATTAGGCCATATGACGGACCTGAACAAGGATCCTGATGGACCCTGTTCTTTGATGGATCCTCCAATGCACTCGGCAGCGATATCGGTGCTGTACTCATATCTCCTGAAGGATGTCATACTCCCTTTACCGCAAGACTTTGCTTCAATTGTACAAATGACATGGCTGAATATGAAGCGTGCATCTTTGGTCTCAAAGCTGCCATAGACTTGGGGATCAAATCATTGGATGTATTCGGAGACTCAGCCTTGGTCATCAGTCATATCAAAGGGGAATGGGACACCAAACACCCTAAACTTATCCCTTACAAAGAACATGTTTTGACATTGCTACCACATTTTGAGAGGATTACCTTTGAGCATTTCCCGTGAGGAGAAAATCAGCTAGCAGATGCTCTAGCCACAATGTCATCTATGTTTAAACATAATTGGGATAACGAGGCTCCCCAGATCACCATCGAACGAATGGATGAACCATCACACTGTCACGAGATTAATACTGAAGAGGTAGTGGACCAGCCTTGATTTCATGAAGTCAAGAGGTATCTCGAGGCTCAAGAATATCCAGAAGGAGCTTCAATCAATGATAAGAAGTTCTTAAGGAGATTCTCTGCTAAATTCTTCCTTAGTAATGGCATCCTATACAAACACAATCATGACTCCATTTTGCTTCGGTGCATGGATAAGGTTGAAGCTGAAAAGATCATGGCTGAATTACATGAAGGTATTTTTGGCACCCATTCTAGTGGGCATATGATGGCGAATAAAATCCTACGGGCAGGCTATTATTAGTCTACCATGGAAGCAGATTTCTATCAACACTCTCGAACCTGCCATAAGTGTCAAATTTATGTTGACAAGGTACACGTACCTCTGATTCCTCTAAATGTCTTGACGGTTCCTTGTCCCTTTGCTATGTGGGGGATTAATATGATTGGGGAAATCAATCCGACAACCTCCAATAGACATCGCTTCATCCAAATGGCCATTGACTATTTTACAAAGTGGGTTGAACAGCCTCCTTCGCCCCCGTTAACAAGAATGTTGTGGCCCGCTTCATCAAGCAAAACCTTATTTACCAGTACGGTATCCCAGAAAGGATAATCACTGACAATGGTACAAATCTCAACAACACTATGATCACCGCATTGTGCGAGCAATTCAAGATTCAGCATCACAATTCTTTTCCTTATCGGCCAAAAATGAATGGTGCTGTCGAAGCTGCGAATAAGAACATTAAAAAGATCGTACAGAAAATGACAGTCACATACAAATACTGGCATGAGATGTTTCCATTCGCTCTCCACGGTTATTGTACCACGGCTCGCACATCAACTGAGGAAACACCCTATTCTTCGGTTTACGGCATGGAGGCTGTCCTACCTGTAGCGGTAGAAATGTTCAAGACTAAGCCATTGGATTGACTAGACTTTATACAAATAAAAAATAAAAATCACCACCACGCTTTATTATTTCCAAAGGAATGGGAAAAGAGCGAATAACCCAAAAAAGGGGGAAAGATTCAAGGTAAGGGGGTTGGTTATGCAAAGGGAAGGTATTAGCACCCTAAACATCTACGGTACTCCGCAGGAACCTCTTTGAAAAAATATGTATATTTTGGTTATGAAAATGTGTTATATATAAAATGTATGGTGGAGGTGAGAGAAAGAAATATTTTTATGATTTTTGCACCCGCCGCGGTTGCGAACCTTTAGTGCCTACGTACCGCATTTTGTGCAATAGGGGATCAGGGTACACGTAGTTCCTCTTTTAAAAATTTGAAACACAAGTGTGTTGGTTAATTTTATGAGATAAGACATCATCGTCATTGTCCGTGTGGAAAACATACTTACTACCCACAATCACGAGAAAGGAGAATTTGCATCATCTCAAAGTGGAGGATATGGCTTGGATTTTAAAATCAATAATGCCTCACTCAACACCCAAGTGGAAAATATCTCACTTCACTACATATTGTAGAAGTATAGTTGTTTGCATTACTACAAGGATTGACAAGAGTCTAATCTTTTAAGAAAAGTTTTAAAATAAAAAGCCAAAGTGGAAAAAATGGTTTGAAATGAGATTGGTTAACTTTTAGTCTTCTCACAAAAAATGTCAAGGTATTATTAAATTGATTGAAATTTATTTATGAAAATGTTTTGGAAATGCATGGACATAAGTCCAAGTTTATTATGAAAGTTTTTCAAGTTTCAAAACAAGAAAAGTTTTCAAAAGGAGGGAGAAGATTTTTCAAATTAAAGAAGGTAGAAAGAGAAGAAGAGGTTATCCTAAAGCATAAGGTAAAAGCCAGGGATAAGAACCATCTAACCAACAAGAAGCCAATACTTGACATTATGAGTAATTATAGAATTCCCATTCTTTAGATTGAAACCAAGCAATCAAAGATACTAGACCTCTTGGGAGAGCCAAACTTCAAGTGTATTAAGTCTTCGCAAAAATTGGGCAGAGTAACGGCTGTATACGGGTGAATTCCAAATTACAAACAAAGTATGTAATCACAATAACCTGCACACAAAACAAACAAACAACCCAATGTCTTGAGGTAAACCTCAAGAACTTCAGACAAAATATCAAATAAAATCACAAAGTCTCCAAGATAGGCCAAGGTCTTTAATCCTAAGTCCAAGAAGTCTAATACTCCATAATTCCAAGGATAGTAACCAAATAGTCCAAGTATTATTAAAGATTTTTATGGTTCATGTTGATTATTAGGTGTCTTTAAAAGGAAAAGAAAAGCTCAAGTGAGCAAAATAAAAATGACATAAAAGTAAATGCTCAAATGAGCAAAATAAAAAGATGGCATGAAATGAAATGCTCAAATTAAATGGTACATAAAGCATAAAAAATAAAAGCATGAAGTAAAGTAAATTGTTAGAAATTAGTGGTTAGTTGGATGACCATCTTGAAACTTGCATTTGGAAGTCATTAGAGGATTGGTAGAACCAAAGCTTCCACACAACAAGTTGAATTTTCTTTTTGTCAAGTATATCATCCATTTTAGAATCCTCAAAAGTAACATTTAATGATCAATGATGTTTAAGTGATCCGCGTTGACCAAAAGTGTTGTAGATCCATTAGAGGATTGGTAGAACCAAAGCCTCCACACAATGAATCTCAAGGTTATTGGATCAAAGGGATCAAATTAACATACTTGGGCTTGAAATCATAAGTTTGGGCCACGAATGATCATTTATTCGCATCGGGACAAAATTTAGCGCTATGTTAAGCAATCGTAAGTGGACTTATGTAGAAGTCACACCTATTTTGAGGCCGGTCTATATCAATCTATGTACTTCATGTTTGGATAAATGATATAGAGATCACCATCCCTTAACATGTAGCACAATTAAAAAAAAGAAAGGGATAATATGAAGAGGGAGGGGAATGATAAGCTAATTTGGATTACCATTTCAAAATTCTTTCATCTTTAAATTAAACCACTCCTCTAGATGGATTAAAGTACTAAACATATCATTAATCCAAAGCACCAAAAATGAATTAAATAATTCATTCTTAGGTTGATTTGAATTGATGAACATTTATCCAACTTCATCTACATCACAAAGTCCATTGAGTTTAAAAACCAATTGGACATTTAAAATTGCAATCCAAATTATCCATCAAAGAGAGTGCAGAAATATATTTGAGTCAAAACAACCCCAAAATAAGGCAGCAAAAGTATTTTTTTGCACTGTTACAATCAATTGTGCCTAGACAGCAACCTATTGCATCAGTGCAGTTTTTTTTATCAAAGTCAATTTTCTGTGACAATCAATTGCAATGTTACAACAATTGATTGCAACCTGTTAAAAATCAGTAGAAAATAACATTTTAAAGATCAAATTCTTGTTCCAACTTTTCATCAAACACCTTATGATCATGGATCTAATTGAACATGAAAATTCCAGCAAAATTTGAGAAAATAGCACTAATGGAGTTATAAAATAGTGCTCAATGAATCAAAATCAGAAATCCACAAGAGATCACATTGTGAAAGATGATGATCCAACTTACCAAAGGTAGAATTTGAGAATTATCAAACAACTTCCAGAATTTGCTTCAATTCAACCACTAGAATCAATTACCAAAGCTTGGATGTAGGGAATTAATGGAGAAAAAGTGTTTAGATGGAGGTTTAGCTCAAAGATTAGTAAGCTTCAATGCAAAGCTTAATAACTTTTTGAAAATGGAGCTTTGAGTGAATTTGGTAAAATGGAGAGAATTGAGAGATTTTTTAGCAAGATGATTTTGGCTATCAAAAGGTTGTGATTTGAATGAAATGAGGTCTCTATTTATGGAGTTTTATGATTGGGATTAGTGGTAATTTGGTAATTGATTCTTGGAGCCAAATTTGAATTAATGATATAATTTCAAATTATGCAGAAAAAAATGGAGCCAAAATGATAACAATTTGAATTTGCTGGCTTTTTTCCAAAAAAACACGTGCATTTTGCCATTATGAGTCGATACATAGGTGGTATGTGTCGATACATCCTAGCTGCATAACACAGCATGTGTCGATACATGCTTCTATGCGTCGATACATACTGTTATTCCAACATATTACAGAATCACACAAACTGTATGAGTCGATACATAACACGTATGTGTCGACACATGCTGGTTAAACAAACAGGATGAGTCGATACATACATGCATGTGTCGACACATGCTAGTTATACACCATAAGATGAGTCGATACATACCTCTATGTGTCGATACATGCTGGATTTTTTTCCACAATACAGGATCAAATCAAATTGGAAAGCCTTATTTGTTGGATGCTTCAACTTGGTACCTACAAAACACAAATTGTGCAAGGACAAAGACAAATATTTTTGTATTTTGGTTAGAGGTTAGTCAACAACACATATATAAGATACACAACCAAGGTACTTGGAAATTCCTCAAGAGAAAACTTAAAGATATGAGATAAAGAAAGATGAAGAACCAACCCTAATGTGATCTTGTTATGATCAAATTGACATGATATGATAGGGGAATCTTAGTGGCAAAAATTAGGGTACAACACTACCTATTGAGGTTCAGATCCCCTCTCTGAGGATTATGAAGGATGCAGGGTTGAACAAAGACGATTGGATCCAGACTCGACTTGATCAACTGAATTTGATTGATGAAAAGAGACTTACTGATGTTTGCCATGGTCAAATGTATCAAAAATGGATGATCAAGGCTTTCAACAAGAAAGTCCGACGCCAAGTATATCAAGTTGGGGATCTAGTGATCAAACGTATCATCTTGCCGCAAAGTGATCCCAGGGGAAAATGGACTCCTACCTATGAAGGACCATTTGTAATCAAAAACATATTCTCCGGTGGGGCAATGATCTTAACCACCATGGATGGTAACAACCTTCCACCCCATGCGAACACAGACATAGTCAAAAGATACTACGCATAAGAGACCCTCTAGGTTGACATACCTAGGCAAAACAAGGGCATCCCGGCGAACCGAAAGGTTCGGGCAAAAGTTAGGGATAAAACAAAAAAAATTGTACACCCGGAAAGTTGAAAACTCGAAAGGGCGACTTGGGCAAAAAAGGGTTTCCCGGTGGACTGAAAAGCTGAAAGGGTAGTCCACGAAAAAGTTAGGGAATCAAGGCGTACGACTATGTCTTGTCATATCACTTTACAAACAATCTTCAGCTTCCACTGACAAACTCATAGGTTCTGATCAATTCAATCATCTTCGGATGAGACAACAAATAGACCGTATACTCGGAGATACGAAGGCTATAGCAGAATGGAAACCCCATGGGATTTTTATACACATAAATATCTTTTCTTTGTACTAAATTTTTCTTGTTTTACGATAACATTCTCTTACTAATGTTTGTCCCCTTTGTACAAAATATTTACTCAAAGTCAATACAAAGATATCCCTTTGAAAGTGCAAAAACTATTTGTCTTTTTCTTTACGCTTGTGTTTTGTTTACAAAAACGTCCAATGATTCATTGTTGAACATATGAATTTGAACATGATTACTATTTACAAATAAACAAAATGAGAAAGACAATTACTGATAGGTTGAAAGAATAGGAAAATGTCTCTAGGCTATTCCATAAGTAATCCCCTACAGTACGTCATTTAAATCCCCAACGAAACAAAGTTCCCAGTTATCAATCCCCAGCAAAAGTCGTCAAATTTCTCGGGACTCCCCAACAGATCTTACAAGCAGTACATAGCATTGCCCTCACAACAAAATTTACTTCTCTCAACAAAAGTTCATCAGTACTTCAACTTCAAGACATGAAGACTCACATATCCTCAGCAGCATTCAGGGATTTATTTTCCTCAACCGGACAACAATACAGAAAATCAGCTCACATACGCATACATTGCATCCATATATCATAAACATTGATAAAGCAAATACATTGCATCATACATTCCATACAACATAACTTTGTATTTTAGCTAACATTTTACCCTTTTCAGGATAAGATTAACAGCTACCGTTAACAATATGCAATCTTGATACAGTTCAGATACGCTCCAGATACAAATGCCATTCTGATACTCATTCAGATTCAACTTTCATATATAGTTCAGATACACTCCAGAAACGATTCCATTATGATACTCATTCAAAATCAGCCTCCAGATGCGATACATATAAGCTTCAGACACGGATGCCATTCTGATACTCATTCAGATTCAACTTTCAGATATAGTTCAGATATGCTCTAGACACGGATGCCATTCTTATACTCATTCAAAATCAGCCTCCAGATGAGGTACAGATACGCTCCAGACACGGATGCCATTCTGACACTCATTCAAAACTAGATTTCAGATACAGTTGAGATACGCTCTAGACACGGATGCCATTCTGATAATCATTCAAAATTATCTCCCAGATACAGTTCAGATACGCTCCAGACACGGACGCCTTTCTGATGCTCATTCATTCAGCTTACAAATTACAATACAAACAATCACTTTTGGATGGCATCTTTAAGCCCATCTCCTAAAACCTTCTATCACCTCTCCAGATGGCATCTTTAAGCACATTCCTTCTACCATCGCATCGCCGAGTGCAAATATTTGGGCACTCTAGTGTCCAATCATTTTCCACCTTCGAGTCACGATTGGAAAAACATGCCAATCTAACTTTTCAGGCTTAAGAAGATTGAACAGGGGAAGCTGTTGTACCCCAAAATTTGCCCTCTCATTCTTCAAGGCCTTTCTCACAAGGATTCTCAAGGTTCAGGCTTGCACAAGTACTTTGGAATTTTCCAGTACAAAAATTAAAAGGGACTGTCAAAAAGGGAGAAAATAGATAAAAATATTATTTTGACAAAATTTGGAGAAATACTAGTGTTCTTCGTTTCTGCTCCTTCGATTAGCCTTTTGGCCTCTTTCGATGCAATTTTGGCCTACATCCTTCGACTGGGCACGGGACTCTGACGCATTGGTTTGGATTCACAAGGCACAAATCACCTTGTAGTCTCCTTCGTTCTAAGGCAGAAGGCCTCCTTTTGGCATCCTTCGATTGAACATTCAAACTTCCGGAATGCATCTTTCATTTGGATTTGTGGCCTCCTTCGAATAAAAGTTGGGGTTACGCACTTCATTTGAGCAGGAAATCTCCTTCGATGCAAGTTTAATCCATAAGCTTCGTTTGGGCATTTTTCCCCCTTCGAAGTAGTCTTCTTTAGTACATTTCTAGAACCCTTCGACACAAGTGGAAAATAGGATTTTGAAAGAACACTGATCAAATCTTTGGGCCATGCTACATAATCTTACTTTACAGGCCTGAATGCTTGTATTTCACTCCATAATTAATTGCTTACATTTTGGATTAAGCTATTATCCAGGTGATTAAACCTTTGTCCAGAAGATTATTTTCTTGGAAGTGAATTTGCTAGTACAAATCATGTCCTAAGCCCATGCTTTGCTTAAATCCTGTTTGTACTTCACCATAAGTCAGGTGAGTCAGCCCCTTTTAACCAACAACTTCAGTACTTCACCTTGGGATCTTGGAAAATCTGACTTAGCTTAATATTCACGTTTCATCCAAGCCACCTTTTTGTTTAAACTCCCAAACCTTTTCTCTGTAAATAGAGAAATCATTGACAAAGAAAGGGTCCAGATTTTTGCTAGAGAGAAAAAAAATCATAAAAATCCCAAACACTTAAACTCTCTCATATTCTCAATCTCTCCAACATTCTCAAACCTTCAAAACTCTAAGATTTTTTTCATAAAAAAGCCTCAATAGTGTACCTTTCGATTCACTTCTCCTAAACTGTAGCAACCTTCGATTCACACATCACCATCATATACTCTCTTTCAATTCAGGGACTGCCCAAACCAGGCAGTAACAAAACTAGGTTCAGGAAGATCCCGACGAAGCTCCCTCCACCATCAAAGAAGTAACCTACAACTCTTTCGATTAAACACTTCAAGAGGTAAGTTCTTTCTAAACTTGGAACTCTTTCATTTAAACATCATATGCACATGCCAATAAAGAAAAATGTAGATATTTATATACCATGTTTTAGCATTTGATTTTGACTGCCCATATACTGAAAACTCAACCTTAATTAAGTATACTTTGGACTTTGAGACCGATTGGTTTTTGTGCTAACCCCTGGACTATAGTTATGTTTGGATGTTGCATTTTAAGAACTTAAGACAGGTTTGTTATACCCTTCGATTAGCTAGCTGCACAAGCCTTTCAAATCACAATCTGAGGGTCTAATATGCTTACAAGGAGTCAGCAAGGAGCCTGTGGAAAAGCCAGAATCTTGCTTTTTCCAAGCCTCAAATGAAAGACAGAATCTTGCTGACTCAAACCGCCGGTCGAAGTAGACAAAAAGGAAAATCGAAGGGCATGACTCCACTGACTCCAGACCCCAAATCAAAGGATACCAAAGAACGCAGAATCGAAGGGTGTTCTTGCCTGAATCGAAATACCTCTTTTTTTTCTTGCCTTTATTTTATTTTTGTCTTTATATTTTCATGTTATTCAATATGGTTGTAATAGTGTAGGGTTTTATCTTTTTGCATTTTTTTTTATGCTTGCTAGTAAAATAGGAAATGTATGGCAAGATAAAATCAACAAGTAGACAACCCCTAATCAACGACTAAATGCATGCAAATTAAACACACTATTCATACATGCATCCATAGGATAATTCCACTTGTTGCCTTATAAAAAATGGTCATGTTATGCATGTGGGATGTCTTAGCAAAAACAATCGAAATACAAGATCATAGTCCCTCGATGACGCTACAAATGTTGCCTTACAAGTGATCTTAGTCCCTACAAGAGAAATGCTAAGATATCTCACAACATTGCTATCATGACTATACGATGACCCACGCCCGTCCCTTTACATCCAAAGATGAGGCTTCTTACCAATCAATGGTGAGATAGCAATATCAAAGGAAAGGAGGAAATGAACAAAAGACTTTTGAGTAGGTAGAAATGTTCTTAGTTGCTTGCTCACTTTCAAAACAAACATTCTTACTCACTTTCAAAACAAACACCTACATATTTCAAAACATCTTACGAAATTGAAAACATTTTCAAAAGATCAACATCTTTGTATACATTCTCACGAACAAGAATCATTACAAAGATTGCCTAAACAATGGCACTTTTACAAAATGCTTTCAGTAACCACACAAAGCAATTTCAAACAAAAGCAAGTGATCTAGCAAGTAAAAAAGAGTCCATGAAAAACCATGGATGAAAATGATGCTAATACCTTCCCTTTTCATAATCTACCCCCTGAACTCAAGAAACAATCTCAAAGGTCTTTCCTGTGCTTTTTCACCTTTCCTTTTGGATAAAAGAAAAGTCGATGGTGACTCTTGCTAACCACAACACTTGTGATAAAACACAACACCTTCAAGTCAGTTCTCCCACCGTATCACACCTTCTAACTTCCATTTCATGTTGTTTTTGCTCTGCCATTCTTCTTTTGATGTTAGCTCTAGTTATGTAGTTGTGTTGAGGAAATAGCTTGGCGATTAAAAAATAACTGGAAGAAAGAGACAGCTGGAAATGAGATCCTATACAACCTAGATGTATTCATGAATTATGAAAATGATGCAAATGTTGGTTTTTATTTGACTTTCAAAGAAATCAAGATATCAAACTGTAAATATCAAAGCATGAAGAAACTAAATACTAAATTGGATCGCAACATTGATCAAGTTATCATCAAAATCAATCATCCATTTTGGTGGATTAGGGTTTTCACCCCATCAACACCCAAGATCCATTTAGTTTGATGAAAATTACGATGTTTACAAAGAAAGACCTCTAAACTCTTTGAAAACCAAGTGAAAAAGAGTTTCATGGATGCATGAATGTATGGTTATGCAACAACTACAATCAAGATCACAAGCAAGGTTCAAAGGTTCAATGTCACAAGAATGAAGTTAAAGGTACCACCCATAAGGTAATGGTTTATATCACCTGTAGAACAAGGTTCTAAGTTATCCCAGAGTCTACGCTCTTCCTTTGAATATTACCAACATCTCAATTTACTCGGTAATTATTACACCCCAAAATTCTCTCTCTTCAGGTCAACCATAATCGGCTTATTTTTCTTTCACATATTCATGCATACATACCATCGATTCCATAGTAATTGAGTCAAAGGCGACTGTTCATTAAGCGATACAAAGCAAAAACTTAGGGTTTTCAGGATTAACATGCGCTCCACATATTTTTCCAAACTTCTCAATTAGTGAGTCATAAAGTCATCATCATGCCAAGCTCTCTTGTATTTTGGCACGCTTTGAATTGTAGAGAAAGTCAAGTGCTTCAGTTGATTTGAGACATTTCAAGCCGAAAATTATCATTTTATGGTTGAGGTCAAAATTTGTAACTTCTGACCGAAAAATGGTTTGGGAATGGTTCTTCAAGCATTAGAACCGTCTTGAGATCTTCTCCAGTTCACCTATTCTGGTCAAAGGCTAATTTTGTAAGGAAGATCCTCAAAAGTGCAAAATGCCTGAAATCATGTTATACAGTGGATTTGTTGGTCAATTATTTTTCGAATGTTCAAAAATTCGTAACTTATGACCGAAAAATCATACTTGAGTATATATTGGAGCATTTGAATCGTCTTGTTATTTTATTCAATTCTTATGTTCAAGATAGAAGCTGATTCAGTGAGGAAGATCTCCGGAGTTGCAAATACTTTGAGACTGGTACCCTGAAATAGTTTGTTGATCTACTATTTATCAGATGTTTAAAAATTTATAACTTTATCCCGGTTCGACATTTTTGAATGGTTCTTTGGGAATAAAATTTGTCTTGATGTTATCCTCAATTCGTATGTTCGGGTCAGAAGTTAATTCTTTGAAGGAGATCTCTGGAAGTGTGTATTACCTGAGAAAATTGCACTCCACAATGGTCATTTGTTGATTGTGTCATTGATATTGCAAAAATCACAACTTTCTTAATTTTCATCTTATCGATACGATTCTCACGGCACTATGTCATAAATTGTGTTAGCTACAAGTTTGCTTAAGGGCCCGAGTTTGGATTATGCTCAGAAGACTTCAGTTTATGGCTTGTTTCCAAAGTTGAACATTGAAATAAGCTGAAAAATCCGCATAACCCAAAATAAATAGTTTTCTGTCTCAAGTTTCTCGCCATTGCAAAATTCATAACTTTCTCGATTTTTATCGTATCAGCACAATTCTTTTGGCACTGCGTTACAAATTTTTCCATCAATGTTTTTGTTTCAGGTTTTGCGTCGGAATTATGCATCGAAAGTGGTGAGCTTGTGGTTTGTTCTTGCACCGTACACCAAAAAATGCTGAAAATTATGCACTACTCAAAAAACAAGGGAATTTGGTCATTTTATATCATTTTCCAAACAAGACTTAGAGGTTTGCCTATATACTTTTGAAATTAAAATTAGAATCACTTTTTTCCTCATTATTAAAAATCACACTAAAGAGTTCTCTATTCTCTCTCAATTTCTCTCAAAGAAGAAAGCTCAAGAGCAAAAAGCTTTTCTCCTCCTCTCTTAAGAACCGACGGCACCGCCCTCGAATTGGCCAGCTTCACTGCATGCTCCATTCCTCCTTGCAAAGACCGATCAGTCTCTCCCTTCTCCGACCAACCACTTCCGCCCAGCCGAGCTGCTCACGGCAAACTCCCTCCGTGCCATTTTTGATTCTGACATTCCTTCTTCGTGTCGGTCAAACACTTCCTTCTTCTGGAGAGTTTGCTCAACTTATCCGATCAATTTCTCCACGTCAATTTCGGTAATCACTTCTTGATCTTGATTTACTCATTGTGTTGAGATGTGATTCTTGATTTATGTGTTTAATTGAATAATTGATTTTTTGAATTAAGTGCTTATTTACTTGCATGAGTTGAATTTAATTGAATTATGAGATTTAATTGATTCTTGAGATTAAATAATCATGGGTAAATGTGGAATCGGGTGATTAATTGCTTAATTGTTTGAATTTCATGTGTCCATGCATCGATTGTTGTTGATTATTGATTTTGCGTGTCGAAGCTTGATTTTGATTCGATAATTGTTCATAATTGTTGAATTTCATTGTTTGATTAGTATTGTTGATTTGATTGTTTGATTTTGATGCGTTGAATAATTTGGTTTGATTCTTGGAATCGATACTTTGATATGAATTAGTTGTTGCAATGCCTTTGTAATTTCCTAGTGACGTTACATGAACCGACAAGTATTTTGGTGTATCCGATTGTGAGTTTTAAACATGATTTTTATTCAATTCTGGTTCATGTAATGTTTCTTCCAAAAATACTCAAAAGAATTTTAACCTGTGCTTTAATTGTTTCTTAACACGTAATCGATATTGATTTGGTTATTGTGTGATACCGACGTTGAGTTATATCGATTTTAACTTAATTATTTAAGTGATTTCATGGTTGGATGTGATACTTCCTGGATATGGTAAGTATGCACAAATGTGAAATTTAATTGTTGGTTAATGTACAAGTAATCTTGCCATGGTGTTTGTTTGGCGTTTCCGTCGAGATTTGATGATTCTTAGTCGACTTTTTGCTCGGTTCATGAGAATGAGGTGTTGCTTTCCGGAACCGGTAAAAGCATGAGAAATGCGGTTTAATTGTTGCTTGAAGCTTATTTGGTTTTGATTTATCGATTGTTTGACATCAGTATTTATTTGTGACGAGTCTAACTCGGTTTTGCTTGCATTTTCATATTCTTAACATGTTGCCCTTTTTTTTTTAATTTTATGGTTCCAATGCTCGCTCAAACTTGTTTTACTCATTTTTAAATCCTGATTTGAGTTATGAGGTTTATTGTTTGATTACAATTAATTTTCCTTGTTATTAATAACTCATCTTGTGGTGTTGTTCAAGCTTCGGGAAGCGGTTTATCGCATTATGCGAGTTGTGGATTATTTTGCTTGTGTAGCATTGTTTTGTGTAGGGCTATAGCTTGAGCTTGTTCCGCATGTGATTTATTTTCACATTGCAATGTTTTGACTCTTATCTTGTGCCTCTGATTTCTAATTGCTTTTCTTTGATTGATGAAGCTTGCACGAAGACTGTCAGGTTTCTTTTGCTTTGATATCGCTTTGCTACGGACTTATTATTCATTTGGTATTTTTCTAATACTATTTTGATTCCGCATTGTATTTTCTTTTCCTCGCCATGAGAAGTAGGAATATAGATACATGATTGGGATTCCTTACTTTAGGTGGGCAAATCTCTTTAAAGACCTTTAGAAGGAAATTTTGTTTGTGCATATTATTTTGTTTAAAAGTCCTCAAAAGAGGCAATGTTTGTCTTTGTTTGTATGCAAAAGACCTCGACTAAGGAAAATTCCACTACTCTCCCATTTCCCTTTTACTTTGTGCTTGCTATCGAGTCAATAAGTGGAGTAACGACTCGCAATCAGACCCCGTAATTTCAAGTTCATCGGTCGTTCTTAGCTTGCATTATGAGTTGATGCTTTGAATAATGCTTATTCTTTTCCATTGAGTCAAATAAAGTGGAAAAGGGTCCGTAATCAACCCCTACACTTTGTCATTTGTTTCAATGATGTTAGCTCATGTTTCTTGAAATGTTGATGGTTCAAGTTGTTACTCGATATCGGTGTTTGAGAAAATCAAGTGGAAAGAGTTCCTTACTCCCACTTTGAAATCCATTGGATTCATTGTTTGTTGCTAGATCACACTTGATTGTTGTTTTGTTTTTGGTTCGAATTTGTTCGATTGCACTTGTGTTTGCGCTTATCTTTATATCTATGCACGTTCCCTTAGGATTTCTTGTTTCATTTTCGATTCAAGTTGGACATTAGGTTATAATCCATGCATGATAACTTAGGTGGATGTTTACCTTTTGTATCCAAACCTTAGGACCACCATTGCATGACAACTTTAGGATTGTTAGTCTCCTTTATACTTTTTCATTTCCCTTTTTTCATTATAAAACAAAAACTTCTTTCTTTAAGAAAACTCAAAACACTTAATAAAAGAAGATGCGAATCATATGCAGTTGATTCTTGTGGGATAGAGCGAGTCGGTTTCGACTGAATCTTGCTCTATTTTCACTTCCTGACTTTATTCCAGTTCAAATTGCAAACTATTTTGCAAATTAAAAAATATCAACCAATGCAAACCTTTTTGTCTTCGTACATTTTCCTTTAAAACCTTTTCAATAAGGATGTGTTGTTTCAAATTCGAACAACTTGGTAATGCTAAGTGTGCAAGGGGTCAAGCATGAGTCTCTTTATGAGCTGCAACTCTAAGCACGAATTGCAATCCTAACAGTAAGGATGCGAATGCAGCATTATCCATAAAAAATACACAACCAACCAAAACCTTTAAGGTGAACTACGAGTGCCTTGATCCCCATTGCATGAGCGGTGGCACGTAGGCACGAAGGTCCACAAACGAGGCAAGCACGACTAATAAAACCTTTTTCTTTGTATATACACCTTGCATACATGAATTTTTTCCCTTAGCTCATAAGCTTTAGATATGAACACACCCTTTGATTAGAACAACAAGAGTGGATCCTGTGGAGTACCACAGACATGAGGGGTGCTAATACCTTCCTCTTGCATAATCGACTCCCTTACCCGATCTCTCGGTCGCAAGACCTTGATTTCTCCCTTCTAAAGTTTTTCTTTGATGATTTTCCTTTCCCTTCCCATGGGATAAATAAATACTCAATAGCGACTTTATTGATTTTATCTCGGTGATATTTCCGCCGGTTGTTTCAGTTGGAGACTTCACTGGGGAAAGATTAACCAATTGCTGGTCTATCCTGGAGTTAGTCCTAGATTTTGTTGTTTTGTTTTCATTGGGTGTTTATCTTTATGCTTTATAGCTTGTTCATTTGTGCACGTTTATCTGAGCATATGTATGTATTGCATGTTTTTGCTTTCCATGTACTGGTTATTAATGTTGTGCTGGATCTTCTGTGTTTCCTTGTTGGGTGGGTGTTATTATTGAGGTAAAATGCCCATACCTCATGTCAAAATTGTAAACTCTTAGGAACAAATAGAAATAGAGTGGAGTCATGATGGCTACTGGACATAGGTCCATGCTAGTGCAGTCATGTATGCCATGCTCAAACGAGGTTCAAATGGGATGATATCGTTACCACGTAGGTGTTAAGATGATAGTTTTTCTAGGTGGACTCACGACTTTGAGTTGCCATTGATGTTACCCTAACCTAGTCTTCACCCGTAAGTGGGGAGGGAATGATTTTACAGGTACACATGGTGACTATATGTTCTGATGGTGATCGTATATTCTGTTGGTGACTATGGGTTTCTTTGGTTTATGTTCTGGACCTTTAATCTTGGTATTCTCAACATATTCAGAAATAGCACAACTGATATCCAGTGTTGTGGAAACGTTGATTCCATGTTATGGCACTTGCATCATGGCATATTTATTTTTACAAAAAAATAAATATATAAAAAAATGTATAGGAAAAAAGCTGACTTGCATATGCATATCATTTCTAGGATATTCCGAGGTTTTCATTATTGTCAAGGATGGATAGTAACACTGTTGTACCCCAAAATTTTCCCTCTCATTTTACTCAATACATGCCCATTGAGGTCCTCACCTTGCTCAAGGATGCCCAAGAGTTGACCAGACAAACTCTCTCCTAAGGCAATGTACCTCAAACTAGGGTTTCCATTTTCATCAAGATGGGTGAACTCCAAAGACCTCATATTCTCTCCATGGTCCCAATATGTTCTTAATACCCTCCATGTCAAATTTCAAGCCTTGCACAAGAAGTTTGCACAGTCAACTGCTCAGATGTTTGAGAATCTACTGTACTAGGTCAAAAGTCAATTGTGGCCCACATACAGTCAAAGTTCAATATTTTTGGTCAATATCAACATTTTGAAGATATATCCATCATTTGATCAAGGGTTGATCATGACTCCTCAAGGAATGCCCCAAATTCATCAAAACCCAAAAGTTGCTAAATTAGGCCTTCTTAAGAAAAGTCAACCAAACTTTGATCAAGAATAACTTCCTCATCCAAGGCTCATTTTGAAGAGGATGCCATTCCCTATAATTCATCTTCATCCCTCAAGTTCAAAATATGCACTCACAAAAAGATATGAATTTCCACATTATAGGTCCTTTTGAAAAGTAAACAAAAGCACTTTTTGGGTCAAAGCTTATTACATGAACATGGAAGACTCAATTGATATGAGACTAAAAGGGTTGCTTAGGGGACATCCTAAGCTTTCTAAAAAGTCCAAGAACACCTCTCTAGGGTTAAAATGGGAAGAGATATGCCTTGTCAAAGTTGGCCTTTTTGCGAAATTGCCAAAAGTCAAATATGCTCAAAATTTCATTTTTTTGCCAAATGAGCCTAACTTTTTATGCTTGCACCTCACTCATAACATGGTCCACGACCCAAATATTCACTCACATGTTACTTTCTTCATTATTTATTTTATTTGGATTTTTTATTAATTAAAAATTGAATTAAATAAAATAAATGGTAAATAATAGCAAAGATTTGTTTTGATTGGATTTTTGGAAAGAATCACAAGCTCATTATGCTAGCATAGTAGAATCAAATCGAATCAAAGCTGATTGGCACAAGAATGGCATGATTAGGCCAAATTTGGAAGGATATCATACAACATGAAAACCAAATCAAATCTTCAAAAATTTCAAAGATACTAGTGGTTTTTATAACCCTAATTCGTTCAAGGATATATAATGAACAAAGTCGGGCACAAAAAAAAGAGGTTGCAGTCGTGAAGAACCCTAGAACACACTCAAAATTTTAGCAAAAAGTGGTGATCTGATCTCTACCCTAGAGGACAATTCAAGGTGTTCCAACATTCCCAAACGATTCTTGAACCTTCTCAGAAGCTAACCCAATCGATTGCAGGTCCTTTCACGCTCAGAAACGCTCGCTACATCTCATACGGTTTGCCTATTTTTTTCAAATCGATTATAGCCATTCTCGCATCATTAGCATGATTTAATGATATATTTGTGATCATTGATGTATTTCTAACATGTCTGGATTGTTTAATTGGATTTTTGATGCACATATTGATGTTTGCCATTGTTAGGGTTTACTTGGTCGTTTTTTAGGGTTTTTCCATACAGGTAAAATTGGCCACAGAAAAGGGTACTAGAATGCTCGTGGCATCAAGACGGTTTGATCCATGTAACTAGAATTTATTTATAATGCGTTGTGTTGATTTTTGAAGGTTACATGTTTTTAGCTATGTAACTTGTCTATGGGTATAAGTCATGCCCCTAAGACGACGGTCTCAATGAAGGAGATAGTGATTTGTCACCACACCATTGGCCATTTTGAATTTCGCGCGCGTTTGTGATTCAGTTGCCATATTTTATATATTATATATGGTTGTTATTATATTGACAAGCAAGACAGGTAGCACAGCTGGCAAGCGTGTATGTTGGAAAGGTTAGAGGACATAGGTTTGATCCCAAGTCCCAACAAGTTTCTTATTTTATTTTCCTTTAACAGATTCCATGCACCTCCCACTCAAGCGCTCATCATGCACCTCCATCATCCAACCATAGGATCTCATCACGTTCAAGATCAACCAGATCCAACGCCTCTACCTGCCAGGGACCATGGTGTACCATCAGGAAGCACCCCCACTGGATCACGCACTGACTGGGCTTCAGCTTGGTGGACTTGGAATAAATTCAGAAAAGCACCCCTCCAATTTTTGTACAGACCTAATTTAATTCTTTTTATTTCTTTTATTTATTTTGCTTGTTTAATTATTTGTTTTCACAAATTAATCTTTTTTTCAATTAACTACAAAAAAACCAAAAAATCAAAAAGACACCAAAAATCATGTTTTTTTATAAAATATTTATTTTCTTTAATTAATTAATTTAATCAAAAATTAGGTTAATTTAACTCCTTTTATAATTAAAATCAATTAGGAATTAGGATTTAATTTTTGTAGATAATTGATTTTTTCTTCAAAAATAACTTAAATATTTTTTCCAAATAGATTTTAGGTTCTCTAATCGTCCTCGCATTCAATTCGTCGCGCGCATTTTAATTACTTTTTTTAATTATTTTTGTAACTGCTCTGAGGTTGTAATAGTTTTAATTAGGTTTTAATTTCGCATTTTATTTTCAGTCAAAATAATTCTGTATCTGCGAAAGCCATGTAATAGTTAGGATTTCTATTTCCGCAATTATTAACTGTTAGATGGATGCTAATAGGATTGTATGGGAAGAATGCTTGAAAATTAAAACGGTAGATAACCTAAATGTGCAAAGACAAATTAACTGAAAAAATTCACTCGCACATGCTCACTCCTAGGGTTTACTCCACTTCGGTTGCCTTCGGTTAAGCGGTCATGAAGTATAGGGTTTGTTAGTGGTCGCCCTCTAGCCTCGAAAAATCTCAAATGACCCATTCGGGATCTTGCCTCGGAAATGGATCTTTAAGGCTTTAGGATGATTACTAACACTTCCTAGCATTGCTTTTGTGACCGTATTTGTCCCTTCGAATGTCCCTAAAAACTCCAACAACGGTGCTACCTATTCCTTAATAATGGGATAGCAATGTCTAAAGGAAAATGAACAAACTTTTTTCGAGTAGGTAGATTAACTCTTAAGTACTTGCTCAAACAAAGAAACTTTTCACACCAACAATTTTCAAAACAATTTTCAAAACAACTTCGTCACATCCTTGAGGACTGATACAAGGGTTATCACGAAGTAAAATTTTTCAAAACAAGCACACATACAAGCAATTTTAAAATGAGAAACTACCTAAGAGCCCGTGGGAAACCATGGATAGAGAGGGTGCTAACACCTTCCCTTTCTATAATCTACCCCCCGTACTCAAACATCTCGAAAAAGGTTTTTTCTATTCTTTTTCCTTTTCCTGATTGGATAAAATAAAAGTCGGTGGCGACTCTTGCTTACCGTGATATTTTGCAAACAAAAAACCCAAAATGCAAACCAGTATTAACAGTCGGTTCTGCCACCTTATCACAGAAGTGGCGACTCTGCTGGGGAATTCTAAAAGTGGGGTTTACCTTAGGATCTAGGTAATTTCAAATTGCTTTCTTGTTTGTTTGCTTCATTCTTAAAGGGGTTTTGCTTAGGTTACTATAGATCCTACAAAGCATCAAGGACCTTCAGGCACAAAATGCCCAGTTCCAACAAATGTTCATAAGCCTGGCAAAAGGGAAGGAGGATCTGAAAGCCCTCATCCTGAAAGAGAAAAATAAAAAGAAGAAGGTTTCCGGTATTCTGAATATGGGCAGAAGGTTTGGAGAGCGGTTGAACTGACAAGTCGATCTGACCTCTTCATCCAAAGAAGGGGAGAATCAAGAAGAAGATACAAGGGAGAAGGATCCCAGTCCTGCAATTTTTGACAATGATATCGACTACAATGATGAGCAGTATCCTCCTGCCGAGGATAAATACAAGCAGTTGGAAGATCGTTTGAGTTCCATGGAAGTTCAGAGGATACCTGGGCTGGATTTCGAAGAATTGGGATTGGTGTCGGGAGTGGTCATCCCGCAGAAGTTCAAAGCTCCAATTGTTGAAAAGTATGATGGGGTTTCCTTCCCAAAACTCCATCTCCGCTCTTATGTCAGAAAGATCCAGCCCCACACCGCTGATAGAAATTTGTGGGTTCATTTCTTTCAAGATAGTCTGTCAGGGACTCAACTTGAATGGTTCTACCAACTGGAGGGAGACAATGTCCGGAATTGGGAAGATCTAGCTGCTGCTTTCTATAAGAAGTATCAATATAACACCGACCTTGCTCCTACTCATACTCAACTCCAGATTATGTCCATGGGTGCAGGTGAAGGCTTTAAAGACTATGCACAGAAGTGGAGGGACCTGGCTGGAAGAGTCCAACCCCAATTGTATGATAGGGAGTTAGTTGATATGTTTATGGGGACGCTATCTGGTCCATTCTTTAATCATTTGATTGGTAGCTCGTCAGCTGGGTTTACCGAGCTAATTTTGACTAGAGAGAGTAGAAGCTGGGATTCGGAGCGGCAAGATACAGAAGGATGCCTCTTCGAGTTTGGTAAATAAGCATTTTGCTGGTAAGAAGGAAGCCAGTTCCATATATAGCCTGAGGGGACAAAATAGGGCTGAGTATCGTCAGATAATAAATGTCGTAATGATACCTAGGCCTGCAATTCCTCCACAACGCAACAATCAACAAAGGGTGGAAAGACCACAACGACAGTTTACCCGAATCAATATGACATTGGCTGAAGTTCTACCTCATCTGTTGAGATCCAACTTGGCAAACTTGAAAGAGGCTCCCAAAAATCCCAATACCACATCTCCCCGATATAATCCAAATGCTCGGTGTGCCTATCATTCTGAGAGTCCTGGCCACGATACCAATGACTGTTGGGCTCTAAGAAATAAGGTACAGGATCTGATTGAAACCAATGAAATTGAGTTCGATGCTCCGGAGAAGCCCAATGTCATAACTGCTCCCATACCTAAGCATGGTCGTGGAGTTAATGTTGTTGATACCGACTTGTTTATGACCTTGGTGGATGAAGTTTCTACTCCTCTCATGACTGTGAAGAAGAATTTGCTGTTGGTCGGTTTATTTCCGGATTATGGTGAAGGTTCCCACATGTGTTCATTTCTGCCTTCTAGTTGCCATTTGCTGAAGTCAGGTGTTCAACGCCTAATGGACAACAAAGAAATTTTGTTTAAGAAAACTTTGTTTCCTGTTGTTCCATCTGAAGACATTTCCATTATAACCATTTACGCCAATCCTTCCAAGGTCTCCTCGAGAAGACCTGTTAGGATTACATCTGCTCTAAGAATCGCTCCGTTGATAATCACTGTTCCTGGTCTTGTCCCATATGTCTCGGATAAAGCTGTCCCTTGGTATTATGGTGCCGATGTGTACTATCATGGCATCAAACAAGATTTGAAAAATGAAGAGGATGATCCTAATATTGGTAACATTGTCGGAACTAACAAGGTTACCCGAAGTGGAAGGGTCTTCTCTCCTAAGATTTCCCCTAAGACTGTCAACATGACAACTGTCATTCCATCTGTTGTTCCTGCTGGAACATCAACTACGGCTCCTGTTCTTACTCCAATTATTACCCCTGTCGGTGAATCGTCTGATACCCCCGGCAAAGAAGTTATAGGTGAGCCTGCCCGGACGAAGGCGCCTAGAAAAATTATTGTGGAAGCCTATAAGAAAGAGATAGAGGAAATGCTGAAAATAATTAAGAAGAGAGACTGCAATGTGGTCGAGAAGTTGGGGTATACCCCCTCAAAGATATCCATGTTATCCCTGTTGTTGTGCTTCGAGGACCATGCGAAGGCTTTGATTGCATTCCTCAAAACTGCGCACGTGCCGCAAAATACTTCAGCTGATCAATTTAAAGATTTCATGGCCAACCTGACTGCTGACAATGGGCTGGCTATTTCAGATGCAGACTTGACACCGAAGAGAAGAGATCATAATGATGCTCTGCATGTCTCGATTGAATGCAAGGGAACCACTATGGCTCATGTGTTGGTAGATACTGGGTCTTCGCTGAATGTTCTGCCAAAGAAAGCGTTGGACCGGTTGGATTGCGAGGATTTGACTCTAAAGCCTAGTGACATTGTGGTAAGAGCTTTTGATGGGTCGAAAATAATGGTGCATGGAGAGGTGGACATCCCTGTCAAAGTGGGTTCTCAGACCTTTGGGTCCACATTCTATGTGATGGACATCAGGCCGTTGTATTCTTGTTTGTTGTGTCCTCTTTGGATCCACGAGGCTGGGGCAGTTACCTCCACACTACACCAAATGCTGAAGTATCCGGTAAAAGGGAAGATTGTCACTGTGCGGGGTGCAGAGGAGTATATGGTGAGCCACATCAATTACTTCTACTACGTAGAGATGGACGGGGAATTCATAGAAACTCCTTGTCAGAATTTTGAAGAGGTCCCTCAGATCTTGGCATCAACGGAAACTACTACCAGTAGCTAACCTCCTCTGAAGATGGCTTCTCTCAAGGACGCCAGGGCCGTGGTTGAAGAAGGTGGGTGTACCAATTGGGGTCAGCTCCGTGATTTCACTAACAAAACTGACAAATTTGGTTTCGACTTTACTACAGGGGCTCAAATGGTTGTTCGACGCGCTCGGGCTGGAAGACCTCCCCTACGCATCAGTAATCAGGGAATTAATGCCATTGAAGACAATGATAAGGACTCAGACATTGACAGCTGGATCTACCCAACTACCAATGTTGGACCGAGTAACTGGACGGCTAGGGACTTTATACCAGTTTCTTTTATTCTGCAATAATTGTCTGACTTGTTTTGAGATTTGTAATAAACAATTTAAAACTTTACGGCCGTGTGCCTTGCCTGAGGCACATTGGCTTTGCTTGTGAGGGCTATTATTGGTCATTTCATATATCATTAATAAAGCATTGGACGTTTCTTGCATACAAATTTTGCGCTCTTTGTTTTTTTTATTTTCTGTCTTCACTTTATCAAAACAGCTATTCTCTTACACACACTCACGTATTATAATGCAGATCCACATCCACTCTGGATCCCATTGATAACAGCTCTGCTATTGCCAGTTATGAATTCAAAAATCCGATCAACCAAGCCGATGACGAAAGTGAGGACGATTGTGAAGTGCCTGGAGAACTTGCTAGACTATTACAGCAGGAAGAAAGGGCCATACAGTCTCATGAAGAGCCGGTTGAGACAGTGAACTTGGGTACTGAGAAAGACAGAAAAGAGGTTTAAATAGGTGAAAATTTGGAGCTTAGCGTCAAATAAAGGTTGATACAGATGTTGCACGACTATGTTGAGATCTTCGCCTGGTCCTATGAAGACATGCTTGGTTTGGACACTGATATCATGGTACATCTCCTTCCGACTAAAGAAGAATGTCCTCCAGTTAAACAGAAGGTCCGCCGTATGCGTCCCGAAATGTCAGAGAAGATCAAGGCAGAGGTCATGAAACAGTTCAACGCAGGATTCTTAGCTGTCACTTCTTATCCTTAATGGGTTGCTAACGTTGTTCCGGTACCTAAGAAGGACGGTGTGATACGGTGGGAGAACTGACTTGAGGTTTTGCGTTTGTTTTCGCAAATGTGCGGTTGAGCAAGAGTCGCCACCGACTTTTTATTTTATCCTAAGGAAAGGTTTAAAAAGCACAGCAAAAACCTTTGAGATGTTTTCTTGGGTTCGGGGAGTAGATTATAGAAAGGGAAGGTATTAGCACCCTTTCTATCCATGGTTATCCATGGGCTCTTAGTTACTTGCTTAGATCACTTGCCTTTTTTTCAATTGTTTGAAATGGTGTTTGTGTGTGTGGGTTTGAAAATGTTTTGAAAAGAGGCCAATGTGGTGGCAACCTTTGTAATGATCCATGTTGGGATGTATACAAAGGTGTATGTCTTTTGAAAAGGTTTTCATTTGTTTTTTGAAAGTTGTTTTTGAAAGTGTTGTGAGGTGTGAAAAAACAGGCAAGTGTTTTCATTTTGCAAGTTGACAAGTACTTAAGAGCGATCTACCCTAAAGTTCTCAAAGGTTTTGTTATGTTGTTAACCCTTTTAACAATTTTGTCCCACCATTGTATTTGGTGGACAATCTTGTGTTAGGATGTGAAAGGGACGGGCGCGGGTCATCGTTTAGACCATAATTGCAATGGTGCCAAGTATCTTTGGGCATTTTCTTTAAGGGACTTGATCATTTTTTAGGCAACTTTCGAAAGCGTCATCGAGGGACTATGATCATTTGAATTGTGTTTGTTTTGCCCAAAGAGACCTAACATGCAATATGGCCCAATCTTGAAAGGCAACAAGTGGATATAACCCTAGGGGTGTTAGTGTGCAAGTGTGTTTTATTGCATACAAGAGTTTTTTCTTTGAATTAGGTTTTTCTATTTCATTGATTTTATCTTGTCATACACGTCCTAATTACTAGCAAATAAGAAGCGGAAACGTAAAATCCTACGCTATTACAACAATTAGGGGAGGGGGGTACACATTTGTACATGGGGGGTTCAACGAGAAAAATAGACAAAAAAGAAAATAGCAAAAAACAAGATATATAGAGAGAGAGAGGGAGCCCGCACGCTGTTGGGAGGCCATCAGAAGTTCTGACCCAGATCCGCTGTCAGATGATCAACCTGTTGGTGAAACTGGATGATTCAGAACTTCTGACTCTAAAACCTGCAAAACAGAACCTCGTTAGTGGGGAAATCAGAAGTTCTGATTTCCCTGCGCTGCAAGACAGAAGTTTGTTAGTGAAGAAACCAGAAGTTCTGATTCTGCTGAAAAGGCAATAACTCTCAGAGGTTCTGATGTTATTGACAGCAAAACAGGCTTCAGATGTGCTAACGTCAAAGTCAGCACTTGGCTTTTTCCTGCACTAACCAGAACATCTGCAATCCTGTTGTTACTCCATAAAAAAGAAAACATATTTGGAACAGATCCAGCAAAATAGCAAAAATGTTTCAGAGGTCAGAATCACCAAGGTCACAGGTAAGTCCTATATTGGCTCAGAACGTTCTGAGGTATGAGAGTCCTTAGAACATAGACAGTAATAACATGAATATTTACATTATGTTACTTGAATATGCACAGCTGATGATGCTTAACAGTGTGGTGAGAGTCAGCAGGTGCTTACCTGACTGTCTGGAAAATGGTGGGTGAAAGTTAACTTTTGGTTCTGGTGGTGTTCTGGACAGATTTGGAAAAAGGGGAAGTGAAGGTGTATACGTGTATAGGGTCAGAAGTTTGGAAAGAACGTTTTTAGTTTACAGAAAAGAGCTGGATGTTTGATGAAGTTGAAGGTAAGAAACTTAAAGTTATGAAACAAAGCTGGAGATTTTGGCAGAGTTTCAGAATGTTATGTTGCTAGGAGTTTCGTTTCTCTCTTAGGCAATTTTTCTGTTTCTTTTCTTGAACGTCCTTTGCAGTGGTGAAAGCTCTCTATTTATAGGCAAAGTTCTTGTGGATGTCTTGAACATTTAAGGCGCCAACAGAGTTTGAATTTGTTCTTTGACAGAAATTCCTGGGAAGTTGTGATACAGATAGCTTTCAGCCTAGGTTGCAGCAGCAGGCGTAGATTGGGGAGATGTGACCTCTGAAGTGGGCGGTGGCGTGAAGACCCATGCCAGAATCTGTGCAAAAGCATTTTCCAAGCCACACGTGAATGCTCAGGAGTGGTTGGAAGCATTAATGGGCATTAAATGGTGACAAGACCTGTCAATACCAACATTCTGGTAAGGGAAACCAGCGTTGAATCAGCAGCGTAAACCATGCTCTGGCCTTGGCTACCTGTTGTCTTAGCAAACTCTGGAGATTCTCCTGGTTTTCTGGTACGTTCCTTGGATCTACTTCTGGACAATCTGGACTTAGAGATTCTGTATTAATGTGACACCTATCCTTCTGACCTTTCATCTTCTGATTTCAACCTGTTCTGAAGGAGCCTTCACACTTTCCTGTTTCTCTTGCATTCCTTTAGCAAGTTCTGACTGAGCTTGTGTAACTGCTGAAGGGGCATGTTCTGCTTGAGGCTTACACTCTGAACCACGTTTACAACTTCGGATTGAACTGATGTAGCTGCTGAAGAGCCAACTTCTGACCACGCTGAGCCAAGCTTGCAACTTCTGACCGTCTTCATCTGGAATGGGTCCAGAAGTTCTGAAGCGCTGATTTTTCTAAAAACACTTATTTTAAAGAAACATTCTAAGCACTTAGAATTTGATTTTCCTCAAGATGAAAGCGTTGTTTCTGGAGTTTGAAAAATCTAAGATGGTTTCCTGAAGAAAGGGAGGGCAAATTTTGGGGTACAACAGTTGCCCCTGTTCAATCTTCTTGAACCTGAAGAGTTAGATTGGCGAGTTTGCCTTTCGCGACTCGAAGGTAAAAGAAGATTGGACACCAGAGTGCCCTGAAATTTGCACTCGCTTAGTAGAGTATCAGCAATGTGATGGCGGGAATGGACTTATAGATGCCATTTGGAGAGGTGATGGATAGGGAGATGGGCTTATAGATGCCATCTGGAGATGTGACAGATCCTTGTCGGGAATGGGCTTATAGATGCCATTTGGAAGTGTCGATCGCATAAGAGATTCCTTAGCGAGAAACTTGTATATTTGAGAAAGACGGATGTTTTCCTGGCTTGTTACAGGTGTTTGATCTTCAATCTCCTTATGCAGATGTGCCCTGGCTAGATACAGGTATCGAATCTACAATCGGTTGCTCACAGATGTGCCCTGGCTGGATACAGGAGTCGAATCTGGAAATAGTCGTTAATAGATGTGCCCTGGCTGGATACAGGAATCGAATCTTCGGACTCTTCAGACGTGCCCTGGCTAGATACAGGAATCGAGTCTGGAAACGTGACAGTTGATAGATGTGCCCTGGCTAGATACAGGAATCGAATCTTTGAACTCTTCAGACGTGCCCTGGCTAGATACAGGAATCGAGTCTGGAAACGTTGCAGTTGATAGATGTGCCCTGGCTGGATACAGGAATCGAATCTTTGAACTCTTCAGACGTGCCCTGGCTAGATACAGGAATCGAGTCTGGAAACGTTGCAGTTGATAGATGTGCCCTGGCTGGATACAGGAATCGAATCTTTGAACTCTTCAGACGTGCCCTGGCTAGATACAGGAATCGAGTCTGGAAACTTATCACTCTCAGATATGCCCTGGCTAGATACAGGTATCGAATCCGGAATTTGTGACAGTTGAAGGTAGTTGTTTTTGGGATCGTCTTTTTTTTCTGAAAAGGCAAAAACATAAGTTGTATGCAATGTCGTGATGTATGATATGCACGATGTCATGATGCTCAATCATGAGATAGTGTTGTATGCGCTTTATCATGTATGTAAGCAAGATGTATGAAAATGTGAAATGTTTATGAGTGTAACTTCATCTTAGGAAAATAAATCCTTGACGAACGGCCGGGAAGTTGCTCTGTGGAAGAGATACTTTGCTGAAGTTTTGATGAGAGGCCTGCTTGCGGACTTTAATGATGGATTCCGCTGGGGATAATGATGATAGACTCCGCTGGGGATTACCAAAGATAAACTCCGCTGGGGATTGAAAGATAAACTCCGCTGGGGATTTGAAAGATAAAACCCGCTGGGGATTTGAAAGATAAACTCCGCTGGGGATGATCTTCCGTGGCGATTAGCTGAGGATAACCCAGTTATAAGCCCTCGTGAGGAATAACTCTGAATGAAGTTAGGGAGAGACGTCCGTATTCTGCAGGGAACAAGCTTCCAGAATCTACTGGGGATAAGCTTTAAGACCTGCCGGGGTCAAGATTCCCACTTTCCTGGGGAAACTTCTGGAATTGTGCTGGTAAATGGTTCTACTGGGGTGTCCGTATTTCGCCAGGTAACAAACTTAGATCAAGACTGCCGGGGATGCTGGCTGACGAATGCCTATACTCCGTTGGGGAATGTGGTGCCTTTTCAGGATTGATAGGGAACCAACTCTGCTTGGGGAAAGTATTGCCGAATTTTGTCTTACTCTGCGGGGAGTTGAGATGATTTAGTCACATTCTTCAGTCGAATCTACCTTGGTACCTTGGCGGACAAAGCAACCCGACTGCATCAGATAACTTTACATTGCCCTGTGTCCGATGTCACCTGTAATTGATCTTTTGTCTCATACGCGAATATTTATGAATCAACAATTTTAATGTCAAATGCATATATCAAAAATGAACATTGGACGTTCTTCGCAAGACAAAACAGAAAGAAGAAAACAATGGTAATTTGTATGGACAAGTGAATTTGTATTGATTTGAACTTTTCCTGTGAATAGGCGTTTTTATACAAGAGGCTGACATCCTAGTAAGAGGACGCCGCCAAATAACATAGAATTTTGAAAAGGAAATAAAACAGCTATGTGAACGATCCCACTGGGTTCCAACTCTGCTATTGCCTTTATGTCTCCGGGCGTCTCATCGCTTTGTTGCCTGGTTGAAGATGAAGCTGATTGGTCGATGCCGAAGTCTGAGCCAGGTAGTTGATACTGAATTCTGGATGCGATGTGATCCAATGAGACATAGTGTTACGCTCCATCCCTAACTTTTGCCTGGACCGCCCTTTCAGGTTTTCAGTCCATCGGGATACCCATTTTTGCCCAAGCCGCCTTTTCAGGTTTTCGACTTGCCGGGTGTACAGATTTTTTCATTTCATCCCTTATTTTTGCCCGAACCCTTTTGGTTCACCGGGAAGCCCTTATTTTTGCCTAGGTATGTCAACCTAGCGGGTCTTTTATTTATGCGTAGTATCTTTTCACTATGTCTGCATTGGCGGGGTGAGGAAGGTCGTCACCATCCATGGTGGTTAGGATCATGGCTCCTCCTGAGAACACACGTTTAACCACAAGTGGCCCTTCGTAAGTAGGGGTCCATTTGCCCCGGAGATCGCTTTGAGGAAGGATGATGCGTTTGATTACCAGGTCCCCAACTTGATACTCTTGCGGTCTGACTTTCTTGTTGAATGCCCTAATCATCCGTTTTTGATACGTTTGACCATGACAGATAGCAGTGAGCCTCTTTTCGTCAATCAGATTTAATTGATCAAGTCGAGTCCGGATCTAGTCGTCTTCACTCAGGTCTGCATCCTTTATTATCCGGAGAGAGGGTATCTGGACTTCAATTGGCAAGACTGCCTCCATGCCATAGACCAAGGAGAAGGGGGTTGCCCCGGTTGACGTCCTTGCTGAGGTGCGGTACCCATGAAGAGCGAACGGTAACATCTCGTGCCAATCTTTATAGGTCACTGTCATCTTCTGCACAATTTTCTTGATATTTTTATTGGCTGCCTCTACAGCCCCATTCATCTTCGGCCGGTAGGGAGAAGAATTGTGGTGCTGTATCTTGAATTGTTCACAGAGTTCAGTGATCATTTTGTTATTGAGATTGGTACCATTGTCCGTAATGATTCTTTCTGGGACGCCGTATCGACAGATCAGGTTATGCCGAATGAACCGTGCCACAACAGTCTTGGTTACCGTAGCATAGGATGCTGCTTCGACCCACTTCATAAAGTAGTCAATCGCCACTAGGATGAAGCGATGCCCATTGGATGCCGTAGGTTTAATCTCGCCGATCATGTCTATGCCCCACATTGCAAACGGCCAAGGCGCAGTCAGAACATTCAAGGGAACTGGAGGAACATGCACCTTGTCTGCATAAATCTGGCATTTATGACAAGTTCGGGAGTGTTGGTAACAATCGGCTTCCATTGTGGACCAGAAATATCCTGCCCGAAGGATTTTCTTAGCCATGGTGTGTCCACTGGAATGTGTTCCAAATGTACCTTCATGCAGTTCCATCATGAGTTTCTCTGCTTCTGCCTTATCCACACAACGTAGCAGAGTTGAATCATGATTCCGTTTGTAGAGAATGCCATTGCTGAGGAAGAATTTTGCAGCGAATCTCCTCATGAACTTCTTATCATTGACAGACGCACCTTCAGGGTATTCCTGAGCTTCCAAGTACCTCTTTACCTCGTGATACCAGGGTTTTTCAGTCACCTTCTCAGCCTCGAGCTCACAGCAGTATGCCGGTTCATCCAACTTCCAGATGATGATCCGGGGAGCCTCATTGTCCCATTTAACTTTGAACATTGAAGACATCGTATCTAGTGCGTCTGCTAGCTGATTCTCCTCTCTAGGGAAGTGTTCGAAAGTTATCTCTTCAAAGTGGGGAAGCAAGGTCGACACATACTTCTTGTAAGGAATAAGATTCGGGTGTTTCGTATCCCACTCGCCTTTGATCTGATTGATCACAAGAGTGGAATCTCCGAAGACACTTAGAAATTTGATCCTCAAGTCGATTGCAGCTCGTAAACCCATGATACATGCCTCATATTCTGCCATGTTGTTGGTGCAGTTGAAACATAATCGGGCGGTGAGTGGAGTATGAGTTCCTTTGGGGGATATGATTACAGCGCCGACGCCGTTACCCAAAGCATTGGAGGCTCCATCAAAGTGCATAGACCATCGGGATCCTTCCTCAGGTCCTTCATCCGGTCCAGGTACTTCACAGTCAGTTACCACCATGATGTCTTCGTCCGGAAAATCAAAGTTCAATGATTGGTAATTGTCCACAGGTTGGTGTGCCAAATGATCCGCCAGTACGCTTCCCTTAATTGCTTTCTGAGTTGTATACTGGATATCATATTCTGTCAAGATCATTTGCCATCTCGCTATTCTTCCAGACATAGCGGGTTTTTCAAATATGTACTTGATGGGATCCATCTTTGAAATCAATAAAGTAGTGTGAGTCAGCATATACTGTCTCAGCCGGCGAGCAGCCCATACAAGAGCGCAGCAAGTTTTCTCGAGCAGTGAGTAACGAGACTCACAGTCGGTAAACTTTTTGCTCAAGTAATAAATAGCGTGCTCTTTTCGGCCAGACTCGTCATGCTGCCCCAGCACACACCCCATTGAATTGTCAAGTACTGTCAGGTATAGTATCAGAGGTCTTCCTTCCACTGGTGGCATAAGAATGGGTGGCTCTTGGAGATATTCCTTTATCTTTTCAAAGGCGGCCTGACATTCATCATTCCAGCGTACTACTTGATCTTTCTTCAGTAATTTGAAGATTGGCTCATAAGTAGCAGTCAGATGTGAGATGAATCGGGCAATGTAATTCAGTCGTCCCAGGAAACCTCTGACTTCTTTCTCTGTTCTTGGAGTCGGCATCTCTTGTATGGCTTTTACCTTGGCAGGGTCTACCTGAATACCTTTATCGCTTACAATGAAACCTAGCAATTTTCCGGATCTTACCCCAAAGGTACATTTGTTGGGGTTCAACCTTAGCTTGTATGACTTGAGTCGGTCAAACAACTTCCTCAGATGGTCAAGGTGCTCCTCCTCAGTTTGAGACCTTGCAATCATGTCATCAACGTATACCTCAATCTCATGATGGATCATATCATGAAATAAAGCAACCATGGCACGTTGATAGGTTGCCCCAGCATTTTTCAATCCGAATGGCATGACCTTATAACAGAAGGTGCCCCACTGAGTTACAAAGGTAGTCTTCTCCATATCTTCCGGAGCCATCTTGATTTGATTATACCCTGAAAAACCATCCATGAAGGAGAACACCTTGTGTTGAGCTGTATTGTCAACAAGGACATCAATGTGAGGTAGGGGGAAGTCATCCTTGGGGCTGGCCCTGTTCAGATCCCTGTAGTCAACACACATTCTGACTTTACCGTCCTTCTTCGGTACTGGCACCACATTGGCAACCCACTGAGGGTAAGAAGTCACTGCAAGGAACCCGGCATCAAACTGTTTCATAACCTCGGCCTTGATCTTTTCAGACATCTCTGGACGCATCCGTCGGACTTTTTGCTTTACCGGAGGGCAATCTTCCTTGGTTGGCAGGTGGTGAACTACAATGTCGGCATCCAAACCAGGCATATCTTCATAGGACCAAGCAAAAATCTCCATGTAGTCTTGTAGCATTTGGATCAATCGTTGCTTCACGCTGAGCTCTAGATTGGCACCAATCTTGACCTCTTTCCTATCTGTCTCAGTACCCAAGTTAATTGTTTCCACAGGCTCTTCATGTGGTTGAATAGCCCTCTCTTCCTGGAGTAGCAGTCTTGCGAGTTCACCAGGCACTTCGCAATCATCTTCACCTTCGTCCTCGGCCAAGTTGATCGGATTTTCGAAGTCATAATTGGCGGTAGCAGAGCTGTTACCAGTGAGATCCAGGGTGGATTGAAACCTGTATAAGTGAGTGTGTGTAAATATAGCTGTTTTGCAATATATATAACACAGAAAGGAAAAGAGCACAAGATTTGAAATGCAACAAACGTCCAATGCTTTGATTGATGATATATGAAAATGTCATACAAAAAGCCCTCACAAATGGAGCTACGATGCCCCGGGTAGGACACCGAGCCAATAAAAGTTTTAACACATTGTTTGTTACAAATTTGGAAATCAAAAGAAATCAATTACTGCGTGACAAATGTGATAGGGGTAAAATCCTTTGCCGTCCAGTTGCTTGGTCCGTCGCTGGTAGTCGGGTAGACCCAACTGTCAAACTCTGCTTCCTCTACATCCTCCTCGATAGAATTTATCCTTGAGCTGGAGATAAACACCGGAGCCTTTCTGACCTTCTCCTTGCGCACAGCCCTCTGAGCCTCTGCAGTAAAGCCCAGCCCAAACTTGTCGTTCTTCTGAGTGAAGTCAGGAAGCTGACCCCAATTTGCACAATCGCCTTTTTGAACCACAGCCCGGGCATCCCTTAGGGAAGCCATCTTCAAGGAAACATTCTCTTCGACTGTTGTTTCTGCTGCTGCTGAAATTGGATGTACTTCCTCGAAATGCTGAAAGGGGGTTTCAATAAACTCCCCATCCATCTCAATGTATCTGAAGGAATTCAAATGGCTCACCATGTACTCCTCTTCTCCTTGCACAGTGACGATCTTCCCCCTGACGGGATACTTCAGCTTCTGGTGCAAGGTGGAGGTCACTGCCCCAGCTTTATGGATCCAAGGTCGACCCAGTAGACAAGAGTACGATGGACGTATATCCATCACATAAAAAGTAGAGTCAAACACTTGGGAGCCCACACGAATAGGGATGTTGACCTCTCCATGAACCATCCTTTTTGAACCGTCAAAGGCCCTGACGATGATATTGCTGGGTTTCAATTCCAGGCCTTCATAATCCAGACGGTCTAAAGCCTTTTTCGGTAGAACATTCAAGGAAGAACCAGTATCCACCAATACATGCGCCAGAGTAGTGCCCCTGCATTCGATAGAGACATGCAGGGCATCATTGTGGTCTCTTCCCTTCGCGGTCAGGTCAGCATCTGAGAAACCCAAGCCATTGTCTGCTGTCAGATTTGCTACGCAATCAGCGAACTGGACTGCAGATGTCTCCTGTGGTACATGGGCCGTCTTGAGAAATGAGATCAAGGCCTTAGCATGGTCCTCGGAGCATAGCAATAAAGAGAGCATGGAGATCTTGGAGGGCGTATGCCCCAGCTGCTCGACAACATTGAAATCACTCTTCTTTATTATTTTCAGGATCTCCTCCATTTCTTGTTGGGAGGCCTCAGCATTTATGGGTATTGGTACCTCCATCCGGGAAGGCTCTTCTTCAATCCCTTTGCCCCGAGCATTTGATGACTCGGCAGCAGGGGAGACAACTTGATCAGTAGTAGGAACAGGTAAACTTGTAGGTGTTATAAGGAGGGGCTTTCGAGTAGCGGGCGGTGCAATGTCAGGCGAGAAGAGCCTGCCACTGCGGGTAACTTTGGTTGGACCAGTGATATCGCAGATACTGGCGCCAGTGTCGAATTCTTGTTTGATTCCATTTACATATATGTCTGCCCCATAGTGCTAGGGGACAGCTTTATCAGATACGTAGGGGAGAGGCCCCGGAACAGTAATAACCACAGGTGCAATAGTCATGATCTGAACAGGCTTCTTCGGGAGAGCCTTGATTGGATTATTGAAGATGGTAACCACGGAAACTTCTTTTACCGGAATCACTTGAACAACAGACTTCTGAAACAAAATCTCCTTACTATCCATTAGGCTTTGGATACCTAACTTTAGCAAGGGACAACCAGATAGGGAAACCGCACAGAACAGGCAACCTTTACTGCAACCCGGAAATAAACCGGCCCGCAGTAGGTTCTTCTTGACAGTCTTCAGAGGGGTAACAACTTCGTCTACCGAAACAACACACATTTCTTCCTCAATGGCATTTACTCTATGCTGGGGCATAGGAGCAGTTACAACATTTGGTCTCTCCGGCGCTTCAAACTGAATCTCCTTTGTGTCGATCAGATCTTGCACTTTGTTTCTCAAGGCCCAGCAATCATCAGTAGTGTGCCCGGGACTATCAGAATGATAAGCACACCGAGCATTTGGGTTATACTTAGGAGACGCAGTGTTGATGACCTTAAGAGCTTCTCTGAGGGTTACCAGGTTGGTGGATAACAGTTGGGGCAAAATTTTAGATAAGGTCATACTCAGTCGAGTATACTGCCTCTTGGGCCTTTCGCTTCTTTGTTGATTGTACTGCTGAGGAGCAGCGACAGGTTTCGAGATGACCAAGGCATTGACGGCTTGGCGACTTTCGGGCTTGACTTGTCTTCTAGGACCATAGACGGCATTCGCTTCTTTCTTAAACGGCCTCTTCTCAGCACTTGTAGAGGCAGCCTTTTGTATCTTGCCTGACCTGATGCCAGCTTCAATTCTTTCTCCCGTCAATATCAAATTTGTAAACCCAGCGGAGGAGTTACCAACCAAATGATTGAAAAACGGGCCAGACAACGTCCCTAGAAACATATCAACCAGCTCTCTATCAGTTAATGGAGGCTGCACCCTGCCAGCCAAATCTCTCCATTTTTTAGCGTACTCTTTGAACCCTTCACTCGTCCCTAGAGACATACCCTGAAGTTGGGTACGCGTAGGGGCGAGATCAGAATTGTATTGGTATTGTCTGTAGAATGCGGTTGCCAAATCTTCCCAGTGTCGGATGCTAGCTCCATCCAATTGGTAGAACCATTCAAGTTGTGACCCCGAGAGGCTATCTTGGAAGAAGTGAATCCAGAGGTTCTTATCTGCCGTGTAAGGTTGGATTTTCCTTACGTACGACCTCAGATGCAGCTTTGGGCAGGAGACCCCATCATACTTGGCGAAGGTAGGCGCCTTAAACTTGTGTGGAATTACTACCCCAGAAGATAACCCCAAATCTCCGAAATCCAGTCCCGGCACATTCTGAATTTCCATGGCGCTCAAGCGGTCCTCCAATTGTTTGTACCTGTCAGCAGCAGGTGGGTATTGTTCGTCGTTATAGTCCGTCTCGTTGTCGGAGACTGCGGGACTAGGAGCTCCTCTCCCTTGGGGACTGTTCTTCTCAGCAGAAGAAGTAGTTGGATCAGCTTCATTATGGAGTGTGTTCCCAAATCTGCGTCTGGTGTTGAACAACGCAGTCCTCTTTTTCTTTTTCTTCTTCAGGAGTAGAGTCTTCAACTCTTGCTGACCCTGGGCTAGGCTTAGGACCATCTCTTGAAACTGTGCACTTTGGGCCTGAAGGGCCTTGATCGCTTGCTCACTGGATGAGTCTGGATTCATGATGACTGTTCCAAATAAACAGCGCAGAAGATTAAGCAACCTGTGGAAAAAATGGGTACCTGTTATGCACATGATGCATGAGATGCTATCTATGCAATGCATTCAAGGGTTTTGGAAATTCACAATTGTTGTAGACAAAAATAACGCACGTCATAAGAAAAGATTTGTTAGTACATAAATGCCCCATGGGCCAAAAATTACAAAATAATTTCTCAGGGTAGAAAGACATTGCGCATCCTTTTTGGTGCGATGTAGGTGTTGAGGACCTCTTGCTCATGGAGTCGGCGGGTAAGCTCTAGAACCTTCTTCTCACTGGCGTAGAAGCTAGCCTCAAAAGTATTACGTTCCTCCTTGAGCTGAATCCAGCTTTTCTGCATTTCCTCCCACAATGTAGGCATGTCTGGATGTAGGATGGTGTAGGGAACCTCTCCTTCATTGACGGGCTCTTTAATCACAGGGAGAATATAAGGATAAGGCATCATCAATCTTTGGGCCCGGGCTCGTACCCATTTGAGATAAGGTTCAAGAGGGATGGAGTTCTTGTGTCCCAAAGTCCTGCTATCAATCTTGTCGAGTTTTCCCCAAGCTCTGATGAATCTTTGGCGAAGTCCTTGCGCATCGTTGTCGAAGTCAAAAACTAAGCTAGGAATCAACATATCATGAGGGCCATCCCTCCGGGCATATCCAAATTGCCTCAAAGCTAGGCAAGGATTGTAGGTGATACCCCCTCTAATTCCAAGTAAAGGAACATTAGGAAATTCTCCGTAACGATCGACAATGATGATATTTTCTCTGGACCGAGAACACCAATGCACATCCGAATGAGTAAGAGCCATCAATCGTTGGGACCACCTTGTACCTTGATCATTCTTCAAGACAGATTGTGGAAGGTGCGAAATAAACCACCTTGCAAGGAGAGGAGTACAGCACATGAGAACACCCCTCTTTCTCATTGTTCGTGTGTAAAATGAGTGGAGGATGTCCCCAAGCAATGTTGGTATTGGGTTTCTGGACAAGAAGATTTTGACAGCGTTGACATCTACCAATTGGTCAGGATTTGGGAACAAGACCAACCCATAGATAAGGAGTGCCAGAATCTCTTCAAAGGCTTGTAAGTCCAATGAGTTCCAACATTCTTGTGCCTTCTCAAACAAGAACTTTGCTAAGAATCCTTTGACGCCGCTTCTGGTTTCCCAATGCCCCTTGATTTCAGATGGTTGTAGATGTAGTGCTCGAGCAATATCTTCAGGCTTCGGTTCCTTCTCCGTACCGTTGAAGGGTAGTTGATTAAGGATAGGGATTCTTAGGAGTTGATAAAACTCCTCCAAAGTGGGGACCAACTGATAATCAGGGAAAGTGAAGCAGTGGTGAAGAGGGTCAAAGAACTAGAATAGCACTTTCATCATGTCTTCTTCAATGTTGGTGTTGACTAGGCTGAGCAGTCTACCATGTCTTTCACTGAAGGATGAATTTTCCGGAATTCTTGAGGTGAACTCCTTGAGTTGAGGTGAGATTCTCACAAGGTTGACTTGAATGGTATTTCTGCGAGGTATTTCCATGACCTACAAAACAAGAACAATGATGAAGATCCAAACCCTTGAAATGGTTAGTGAGTGCAGATGATGCTTTATGATGTTTATGATGTATGCACAAGACATATGTACAAGCAAATCACACCAAACCCTAGTTTCAGGCTTGCATGGGGTTTCATAGGTAAGTACCCTCTTGAGTGTAGTTGGCTTAAAAACCTGTCCTATAAATAGTAACCGGGTTCTAAGGAGCTCAATAACATTGGATTGTTTTCATTGTTCATTGTTTTGGTTTAGCCACTTAACTGGCGACCAAAATATTCCAAGAAAACAACCCTCAATGAGTGTAGTATCGAGTATCTACCAACTTCGGACTGCACCAAAGCCGGTCATCTCACTACCCCTAATGAAAGGCCAAGATGGTCAAGTAAGGTTCTAGGTCATTAGTGCTTAGTGACATCACTCAGCGGCCCCGTACTCTCCTTGATTGAACTCAAGGGTTACCGGTACTCACAAATATGTCGCACTAATATAGCTATTGATTAGACCGTGTCGGTATACCCCGCACAGTTTCCACAACGTATTGCTATCTATGAATGTTTCCCAAAATCCGGGTGGAGGATTGTAAACCCAAACAATAGAGCCAAAGCATAAAGCAAGCAAATCAAACAATTAGTCATGCAAGAGGGTGATCTAAGCCCTAAGGTTACTCCACTTTTAAAATGGTAATCCCCAGCAGAGTCGCCAGTTCTGTGATACGGTGGGAGAACTGACTTGAGGTTTTGCGTTTGTTTTTGCAAATGTGCGGTTGAGCAAGAGTCGCCACCGACTTTTTATTTTATCCTAAGGAAAGGTTTAAAAAGCACAGCAAAAACCTTTGAGATGTTTTCTTGGGTTCGGGGAGTAGATTATAGAAAGGGAAGGTATTAGCACCCTTTCTATCCATGGTTATCCATGGGCTCTTAGTTACTTGCTTAGATCACTTGCCTTTTTTTCAATTGTTTGAAATGGTGTTTGTGTGTGTGGGTTTGAAAATGTTTTGAAAAGAGGCCAATGTGGTGGCAACCTTTGTAATGATCCATGTTGGGATGTATACAAAGGTGTATGTCTTTTGAAAAGGTTTTCATTTGTTTTTTGAAAGTTGTTTTTGAAAGTGTTGTGAGGTGTGAAAAAACAGGCAAGTGTTTTCATTTTGCAAGTTGACAAGTACTTAAGAGCGATCTACCCTAAAGTTCTCAAAGGTTTTGTTATGTTGTTAACCCTTTTAACAATTTTGTCCCACCATTGTATTTGGTGGACAATCTTGTGTTAGGATGTGAAAGGGACGGGCGCGGGTCATCGTTTAGACCATAATTGCAATGGTGCCAAGTATCTTTGGGCATTTTCCTTAAGGGACTTGATCATTTTTTAGGCAACTTTCGAAAGCGTCATCGAGGGACTATGATCATTTGAATTGTGTTTGTTTTGCCCAAAGAGACCTAACATGCAATATGGCCCAATCTTGAAAGGCAACAAGTGGATATAACCCTAGGGGTGTTAGTGTGCAAGTGTGTTTTATTGCATACAAGAGTTTTTTCTTTGAATTAGGTTTTTCTATTTCATTGATTTTATCTTGTCATACACGTCCTAATTACTAGCAAATAAGAAGCGGAAACGTAAAATCCTACGCTATTACAACAATTAGGGGAGGGGGTACACATTTGTACATGGGGGGTTCAACGAGAAAAATAGACAAAAAAGAAAATAGCAAAAAACAAGATATATAGAGAGAGAGAGGGAGCCCGCACGCTGTTGGGAGGCCATCAGAAGTTCTGACCCAGATCCGCTGTCAGATGATCAACCTGTTGGTGAAACTGGATGATTCAGAACTTCTGACTCTAAAACCTGCAAAACAGAACCTCGTTAGTGGGGAAATCAGAAGTTCTGATTTCCCTGCGCTGCAAGACAGAAGTTTGTTAGTGAAGAAACCAGAAGTTCTGATTCTGCTGAAAAGGCAATAACTCTCAGAGGTTCTGATGTTATTGACAGCAAAACAGGCTTCAGATGTGCTAACGTCAAAGTCAGCACTTGGCTTTTTCCTGCACTAACCAGAACATCTGCAATCCTGTTGTTACTCCATAAAACAGAAAACATATTTGGAACAGATCCAGCAAAATAGCAAAAATGTTTCAGAGGTCAGAATCACCAAGGTCACAGGTAAGTCCTATATTGGCTCAGAACGTTCTGAGGTATGAGAGTCCTTAGAACATAGACAGTAATAACATGAATATTTACATTATGTTACTTGAATATGCACAGCTGATGATGCTTAACAGTGTGGTGAGAGTCAGCAGGTGCTTACCTGACTGTCTGGAAAATGGTGGGTGAAAGTTAACTTTTGGTTCTGGTGGTGTTCTGGACAGATTTGGAAAAAGGGGAAGTGAAGGTGTATACGTGTATAGGGTCAGAAGTTTGGAAAGAACGTTTTTAGTTTACAGAAAAGAGCTGGATGTTTGATGAAGTTGAAGGTAAGAAACTTAAAGTTATGAAACAAAGCTGGAGATTTTGGCAGAGTTTCAGAATGTTATGTTGCTAGGAGTTTCGTTTCTCTCTTAGGCAATTTTTCTGTTTCTTTTCTTGAACGTCCTTTGCAGTGGTGAAAGCTCTCTATTTATAGGCAAAGTTCTTGTGGATGTCTTGAACATTTAAGGCGCCAACAGAGTTTGAATTTGTTCTTTGACAGAAATTCCTGGGAAGTTGTGATACAGATAGCTTTCAGCCTAGGTTGCAGCAGCAGGCGTAGATTGGGGAGATGTGACCTCTGAAGTGGGCGGTGGCGTGAAGACCCATGCCAGAATCTGTGCAAAAGCATTTTCCAAGCCACACGTGAATGCTCAGGAGTGGTTGGAAGCATTAATGGGCATTAAATGGTGACAAGACCTGTCAATACCAACATTCTGGTAAGGGAAACCAGCGTTGAATCAGCAGCGTAAACCATGCTCTGGCCTTGGCTACCTGTTGACTTAGCAAACTCTGGAGATTCTCCTGGTTTTCTGGTACGTTCCTTGGATCTACTTCTGGACAATCTGGACTTAGAGATTCTGTATTAATGTGACACCTATCCTTCTGACCTTTCATCTTCTGATTTCAACCTGTTCTGAAGGAGCCTTCATACTTTCCTGTTTCTCTTGCATTCCTTTAGCAAGTTCTGACTGAGCTTGTGTAACTGCTGAAGGGGCATGTTCTGCTTGAGGCTTACACTCTGAACCACGTTTACAACTTCTGATTGAACTGATGTAGCTGCTGAAGAGCCAACACTTATTTTAAAGAAACATTCTAAGCACTTAGAATTTGATTTTCCTCAAGATGAAAGCGTTGTTTCTGGAGTTTGAAAAATCTAAGATGGTTTCCTGAAGAAAGGGAGGGCAAATTTTGGGGTACAACAGACGGTAAGGTACATATTTGTGTGGATTACAGAGATCTGAACAGGGCAAGCCCCAAGGATGACTTCCCACTTCCTCACATTGACGTTCTAGTCGACAACACCGCGCAATAAAAAATCTTCTCCTTCATGGATGGTTTCTCTGGCTACAACCAGATCAAGATGGTTCCTGAAGACATGGAGAAGAAAACCTTCGTCACACAGTGGGGCACCTTCTGCTACAAGGTGATGCCTTTTGGGTTGAAAAATGCTGGGGCAACCTATCAGCGCACCATGTTCGGTTTGTTCCACGATATGATTCACAATGAGATCGAAGTTTATGTTGATGACATGATAGCCAGGTCTCAAACTGAGGAAGAGCACCTTGATCATCTCCAAAAGTTGTTCGACAGGTTGAAGATATATAAGCTGAGGTTGAATTCAAACAAGTGTACCTTCAGGGTAAGGTCTGGTAAGCTTCTGGGTTTCATTGTCAGCGACAAAGGCATCCAAGTAGATCCCGCAAAGGTAAAGGCTATATAAGAAATGCCAGCTCCCCGTACAGAGAAGGAAGTTAGAGGTTTCTTGGGACACTTGAATTGAATCGCCAGGTTCATTTCACATCTGACTGCTACTTGTGAGCCAATCTTCAAGCTTCTGAAGAAAGATCAAGTGGTAAAGTGGAATGATGAATGTCATACCGCTTTCGAAAGAATACCTTCAAGAACCACCAATTTTGATGCCTCCAGTTGAAGGAAGACCTTTGATATTATACTTGACAGTGCTAGACAATTCAATGGGGTGTGTGCTGGGGCAGCATGACGAGTCTGGTCGAAAAGAGCATGCAATATACTACCTTAGCAAAAGGTTTACCGACTGTGAGACACGGTACTCATTGCTCGAGAAAACTTGCTGCGTTTTGGCATGGGCTGCTCGCCGACTGAGACAGTATATGCTGACTCACACTACCTTGTTGATATCGAAGATGGATCCGATCAAGTACATTTTCGAGAAGCCCGCTCTCTCCGGAAGGATAGAAAGATGGAAGATGATCTTAACTGAGTACGACATACAATATACAACCCAAAAAGCAATAAAGGGGAGTGTATTGGCTGATCATTTGGCTCATCAGGCCGTGGATGACTACCAGTCCATGAATTTCGAGTTCCCGGATGAGAATATCATGTTAGTAACCGACTGTGAAGAACCTGGACCGGATGAAGGACCTGAGGAGGGATCCCGATGGTCTATGTATTTTGATGGAGCCTCAAACGCACTGGGTAACTTCATTGGTGCTGTAATCATATCTCCCGAGGGCTGTCATACTCCGTTCACTGCCCGATTATGTTTCAATTGCACCAACACCATGACTGAGTATGAAGCGTGCATTATGGGTCTTCGAGCTGCTATCGACCTAAGGATCAAGTTCTTGAGTGTATTCTGGGATTCTGCTCTGGTGATAAGTCAGATCAAAGGAGTGGGATACGAAGCACCTGAATCTCACCCTGTATAAAGAGTACGTACTGACATTGCTCCCACACTTTGAGGAGGTAACCTTTGAACATTTCCCACGAGAGGAGAACCAGTTAGAGGACGCGCTAGCTACCGTGTCTTCTATGTTAAAAGTTATGTGGGACAATGAAGCTCCCCAAATCACCATTGATAGGCTAGATGAACCAGCACACTGCTGTGAAATCGATACCGAAGAAGTGGCAGACAAACCTTGGTTTCATGAGGTGAAAGGGTATCTCGAAGATCAAGAGTATCCCGAAGGGGCATCTGTCAATGATAAGAAGTTTCTGAGAAGGTTCGCTGCAAAGTTCTTCCTCAAAAATGGAATCCTCTATAAACGCAACCATGACTCCACACTACTACGGTGTGTAGATAAGAGTGAAGCAGAGAGGATCATGACAGATCTACATGAAGGCACCTTCGGAACCAATTCTAGTGGATATACCATGGCAAAGAAGATCCTACGGGCAGGATACTACTGGTCGACTATGGAAGCCGATTGTTATCAGCACTCTCGAACTTATCACAAGTGCCAAATCTACGTTGATAAGGTGCATGTGCCTCCGGTCCCCTTAAACGTCTTGACAGCTCTGTGGCCCTTTGCAATTTGGGGCATCGACATGATCGGAGAAATCATGCACACCGCTTCCAATGGACATCGCTTCATCATAGTAGCCATTGATTACTTCACAAAGTGGGTTGAGGCAACCTCTTTTGCTACAATAACCAAGAACGTCGCGGGGCGTTTTATCCGACATAATCTGATCTGTCGATATGGTGTGCCAGAGAGAATTATTACTGATAATGGTACGAATATCAACAACACAATGATCACTGAGCTCTGTAAATAGTTCAAGATACAACATCATAATTCTTCTCCCTACCGGCCAAAGATGAATGGCGATGTTGAAGCAGCTAACAAGAACATCAAGAAGATTGTACAGAAGATGACAATTACATACAAAGACTGGAATGAGATGTTACCGTTTTCTCTTCATGGGTACCGTACTTCAGCATGAACGTCGACAAGGGAAACACCAAACTATCTGGTATATGGCATGGAGGCAGTCCTATCCATTGAAGTCCGGATACATTCTCTTCAGATTATGAAGGATGCGAGTTTGAACAAAGACGACTGGATCCGAACCCGACTTGATCAGTTAAATCTAATCAATGAAAATAGACTTACTGCTATCTGCCATGGTAAGACATATCAAAAGCGAATGATCAAGTCTTTTAACAAGAAAGTCAGACGTCAAGAATATCAAGTCGGTGATCTAGTGATCAAGCGCATCATACTTCCTCATGGTGATCCCAAGGGAAAATGGACCCCCATGTACGAGGGACCATTTGTGGTTAAGAACATTTTCTCGGGTGGAGCTATGATTCTAACCACCATGGACAGTGACGACCTTCCTCACCCTGTCAATGCAGACATAGTGAAAAGATACTACGCCTAATCAAAAGAACCGCTAGGTTGACTGGCCTAGGCAAAAATAAGGGCTTCCCGGCGAACCAAAAGGGTTCGGGCAAAAGTAAGGGATGAAAATGAAAAAATCTGTACACCCGGCAAGTCGAAAACCCGAAAGGGCGGCTTGGGCAAAAAAGGGTATCCCGGTGGACCGAAAACCCGAAAGGGCGTTCCAGGAAAAAATTAGGGATATAAAGCGTACCACTATGTCTCATTAGATCATCTTGCAACCAGACTTCGGTATCAACTATCAAGCTCGGACGACACCAATCAATTTGATCAACATTCGGCCAAAAAGCAAAGTGATGAGACGCTTGAAGATATAAAGGCAATAGCAGAGTTGGAACCCAATGGGGTTGTATCACATAGCTGTTTTTCTTTCTTTTACACAAATTGTATAGTTTCTATTTTTCGGTGGCGTTCTATTACTAGAGCGTCAACCTCCTTGTACAAAAACGCCTATTACATGCCAACTTCAAAAAATCAATACAAATCATTTTCATAAGAAACTTCGATCTATTTTTCTTTTTCTGTTTTGTTTTGCAAGAACATCCAGTGAATTATTTTTGATATATGCATTTGAAAATGATTGCTGCTCATAAATTATTTACATAAGAACCAAAAGACAATTACTCGTAATTCCAGAAACAGGGAAAAAACAAGAAGTGCCAAACTCGATAGTTACTCTACCCAGCAGGTACCGGGATAGAGTCAGCTTTGGAGCACAATCACTGGTACATATACTCCCCACAGAGCAAAATAAGTCAAAAGCTTTAATGTCAGCTTTCCCGAAACAGGACGTAACCTCCCCAGCCAGGGTCATTCTGAAACCTGACAGCTATATCATCCAGCCAAATTTCATAATCGCGTGCGAGTCAGTAAATTTCATCCCCCAAGCAGAGTTTATTTCTCTGGATGCAAAATGTCAATCCCTGACAGAGTTCATCACTTCAGCTAAAAAAATCACTTCCTAAGTTTATTCTCCGTAGAGTTATTCTCAAGCAACAACTCTTCCCGACAGAATATTTATAAATCTCCAGCAATAGCCAGGGATTTATTTTCCCAGACACGAGCATACCCCGATAGCATTTCGTGAACATGCATCATGACATGCGCATACATATCCTATACAGCATAATCTCATTTATTTTGAGAACATCATCTCACCCTACATTTCATGCATCACATATAACTAACCCTGATGTCTTTTCAGGAAAATACGTTTAGCTTCAACAAATCCAGCAGCCACACAGGTCACATCTACAGACGACTAATGGAAACTCGGTTCCCGAAACCAAACGGGTCAACTAATCTACACTTTCACTTTTAAGTAACCCTACGAACCAGGTTCCTTCTCATAGCCCTACTATCCAGGCTTTCATTTCGAAGTAACCCTACGACCTAGGTTCCTTCTCACAGCCCTACTATCCAGGCTTTCATTTTGAAGTAACCCTACTATCCAGGTTCCTTCTCACAACCCTACTATCCAGGTTCCTTCTCACAGCCCTACTATACAGGCTTTCATTTCGAAGTAACCCTACTATCCAGGTTCCTTCTCACAACCCTACTATCCAGGCTTTCATTTCGAAGTAACCCTACTATCCAGGTTTCTTCTCACAGCCCTACTATCCAGGCTTTCATTTCGAAGTAACCCTATGAACTAGGTTCCTTCTCACAGCCCTACTATCCAGGATTTCATTACGAAGTAACCCTACTATCCAGGTTCCTTCTCGCATCCCTACTATCCAGGCTTTCATTTCAAAGTAACCCTACTATCCAGGTTCCTTCTCACAGCCCTACTATCTAGGCTTTCATTTCGAAGTAACCCTACAACCCAGGTTCCTTCTCACAGCCCTACTATCCGGGCTTTCATTTCGAAGTAACCCTACTATCCAGGTTCCTTTTGACAACCCTACTTTCCAGGCTTTCATTTTGAAGTAACCCTACTATCCAGGTTCCTTCTCACAGTCCTACTATCTAGTCTTTCATTTCAGAGTAACCCTACTATCCAGGTTCCTTCTCACAGCCCTACTATCCAGGCTTTCATTTCGATGTAACCCTACTATCCTGTTTCCTTCTCACAGCCCTACTATCCAGGATTTCATTTCGAAGTAACCCTACTATCCAGGTTCCTTCTCACAGCCCTACTATCCAGGCATTCATTTCGAAGTAACCCTACTATCCAGGTTCCTTCTCATAGCCCTACTATCCAGGCTTTCATTTCGAAGTAACCCTACTATCCAGGTTCCTTCTCACAGCCCTACTATCCAGGCTTTCATTTCGAAGTAACCCTACTATCCAGAAAATAGTTCACAACACTGTAAGACTTGGACCTGATAAACATGACCGATTTCACATTTCCCTAGTAAATCACTGTGCAGCCTGTACCCTGATCAAATATGCAGTTCACTTCCGCTGCCTCAAGCAGGAGTTATTTACCCAGTAGAGTAATGGACAACTGAAGCTCCTAAAATTCTATTTCTCCCATGACAGATACCAACATTCCTCATCAGATTCCTCCTTAACGACAGGAACAAGAATTATCATCAATGGAATATCTCAGGAAATCAACACCCTCTAGATGGCATCTTTAAGCCCATCTCTGACGATTCTCCATCACATCCTGGATGGAATCTTTAAGCCCATCTCTGAAGATTCTCCGTCAACTTTCAAATGGCATCTGTAAGCCCATTCCTGATATCACTAAATCAAGTATCACTTCATACGAGTGCAAATTTCCGGGCACTCTAGTGTTCAATCATCTTCCACCTTCAGATTACGAAAGGCAGACAACCAATCTACATCCTCAGGTTTAAGAAGTTTGAACAGGGGCAGCTGTTGTACCCCAAAATTTTCTCTCTCATTTTACTCAATACATGCCCATTGAGGTCCTCAACTTGCTCAAGGATGCCCAAGAGTTAACCAGACAAACTCTTTCCTAAGGCAATGTACCTCAAACTAGGGTTTCCATTTTCATCAAGATGGGTGAACTCCAAAGACCTAATATGCTCTCCATGGTCCCAATATATTCTAAAGACCCTCCATGTCAAATTTCAAGCCTTGCACAAGAAGTTTGCTCAGTCAACTACTCAGATGTTTGAGAATTGACTATATTAGGTCAAAAGTCAACTGTGGCCCACATACAGTCAAAGTTCAAGATTTTTGGTCAATATTAACATTTTGAAGTTATATCCATCTTTTGATCAAGGGTTGGTCATGACTCCTCAAGGAATGCCCCAAATTCATCAAAACCCAAAAGTTGCTAAATTAGGGTTTCTTAGGAAAAGTCAACCAAACCTTGACCAAGCATAACTTCCTAATACTTTATCAGAAATTTTCCATCCAAGGCTCATTTTGAAGAGGATGCCATTCCCTACAATTAATCTTCAGCCCTCAAGTTTGAAATATGCACTCACAAAAAGATATGAATTTCCACATTATAGGTCCTTTTGAAAAGTCAACGAAAGTACTTTTTGGGTCAAAGCTTCTTACATGAACATGGAAGAATCAATTGAGATGAGACTAAAAGGGTTGCTTGACATCCTAAGCTTTATAAAAAGTCCAAGAACACCTCTCTAGGGTTAAATATGGAAGAGATATGCCTTGTCAAAGTTGACCTTTTTTGCAAAATTGCCAAAAGTCAAATGTGCTCAAAATTGCATTTTTTGCCAAATGGGCCTAACTTTTTATGCTTGCACCTTACTCATAACATGGTCCACGACCCAAATATTCACTCACATGTTATTTTATTCATTATTTATTTTATTTGGATTTTTTATTAATTAAAAATTGAATTAAATCAAATAAATGGTAAATAATAGCAAAGATTTATTTTGATTGAATTTTTGGACAGAATCACAAGCTCATTATGCTGGCATAGTAGAATCAAATTGAATCAAAGCTGATTGGCACAAGAATGGCATGATTAGGCCAATTTTTGAAGGATATCATACAACATGAAAGCTAAATCAAATCTTCAAAAATTGCAAATATACTAGTGGTTTTTATAACCCTAATTCGTTCAAGGATATATAATGAACAAAGCCAGGCACAAAAATAAGAGTTTGCAATCGTGAAGAATCCTAGAACAAACTCAAAATTTTGGCAAAATGTGGTGATTTGATCTCTACCCTAGAGGATAATTCAAGGCCTTCCAACTTTCCCAAACGATTCCTGGACCTTCCGAGAAGCTAACCCAATTGATTAGAGGTCCTTTCATGCTCAGAAACGCCCGCTACATCTCATACGGTTTGCCTATTTTTTTCAAATCGTTTACAGCCATTCTCGCATCATTAGCATGATTTAATTATATATTTGTGATCATTGATGTATTTCTAACATGTCTGGATTGTTTAATTGGATTTTTGATGCACATATTGATGTTTGCCATTGTTAGGGTTTACTTGGTCGTTTTAGGGTTTTTCCATACAGGTAAAATTGGCCATAGAAAAGGGTACTAGGATGCTCGTGGCATCAAGACGGTTTGATCCATGTAACTAAAATTTATTTATCATGCGTTGTGTTGATTTTTGAAGGTTACATGTTTTTAGCTATGGAACCTGTCTGTGGGTATAAGTCTTGCCCCTAAGACGACGGTCTTAACGAATGAGGCAATGATTTGTCACCACACTATTGGCCATTTTAAATTTCGCGCGCATTTGTGATTCAGTGGAAATATTTTATATATTATATATTGTTGTTATTATATTGACAAGCAAAATAGGTAGCGCAGCTGGCAAGTGTGTACGTTGGAAAGGGTAGAGGACTTGGGTTCGATCCCAGGTCTCAGCAAGTTTCTTATTTTATTTTCCTTTAACAGATTCCATGCACCTCCCACTCAAGCGCTCATCATGCACCTCCATCATCCAACCATAAGATCTCATCACGTTCATGATCAACCAGATCCAACGCATCCACCTTCCAGGGATCATGGTGTACCATCAAGAAGCACCCCCACTGGATCACGCACTGACTGGGCTTCAGCTTGGTGGGCTTGGAATAAATTCAGAAAGGCACCCCTCCAATTGCTATACAGGCCCAATTTAATTCTTTTTATTTCTTTTATTTATTTTGCTTGTTTAATTATTTGTTTTCAAAAATTAATCTTTTTTTCAATTAACTACAAAAAAACAAAAAAATCACAAAGACACCAAAAATCATATTTTTTTTTAAAAAAATATTTATTTTCTTTAATTAATTAATTTAATCAAAAATTAGGTTAATTTAACTCCTTTTATAATTAAAATCAATTAGAAATTAGGATTTGATTTTTGTAAATAATTGATTTTTTCTTCAAAAATAACTTCAATATTTTTTCCAAATAGATTTTAGGTTCTCTAATCGTCCTCTCATTCAATTCGCCGCGGGTATTTTAATTACTTTTTAAATTATTTTTGTAACTGCTCCGAGGTTGTAATAGTTTTAATTAGGTTTTAATTTCGCATTTTATTTTCAGTTAAAATAATTTTGTATATGCGAAAGCCATGTAATAGTTAGGATTTCTATTTCCGCTCTTTAAATTTCAGCAATTATTAACTATTAGATTGATGCTAATAGGATTGTATTGGAAGAATGCTTGAAAATTAAAACGGTAGATAACCTAAATGTGCAAAGACAAATTAACTGAAAAAATTCACTCGCACATGCTCACTATTAGGGTTTACTCCACTTTGGTTTCCTTCGGTTAAGTGGTCATGAAGTATAGGGTTTGTTAGTGGTCGTCCTCTAGCCCCGAAAGATCTCAAATGACCCATTCGGGATGTTGCCTCGGAAATGGATCTTTAAGGCTTTAGGATGATTACTAACACTTCCTAGCAATGCTTTTGTGACCGTATCTGTCCCTTCGAATGTCCCTAAAAAATCCAACGACGGTGCTACCTATACCTTAATAATGGGATAGCGCTGTCTAAAGAAAAATGAACAATCTTTTTTCGAGTAGGTAGATTAACTCTTAAGTACTTTCTCAAACAAATAAACTTTTCACACCAACACTTTTCAAAACAATTTTGAAAACAACTTTGTCACATCCTTGAGGACTGATACAAGGGTTATCATGAAGTAAAATTTTTCAAAACAAGCACACACACAAGCAATTTTAAAATGAGCAAGTACCTAAGAGCCCGTGGAAAACCACAGATAGAGAGGGTGCTAACACCTTCTCTTTCTATAATCTACCCCTCGTACTCAGAAACATCTCGAAAAAGGTTTTTTCTATTCTTTTACCTTTTCCTGATTGGATAAAATAAAAGTCGGTGGCGACTCTTGCTTACCGCGATATTTTTCGAACAAAAAACGCAAAACGCAAACCAGTATTAACAGTCGGTTCTGCCACCGTATCACAAACACCGTCAAAGGCAAAGAGATTACCAGGAAGACTTTTTGTTATCAGCTCCACAATTTTGTTCTGACTCAGTTGAGGGAAGTAGGAGCTTTGTTGGAAGGTCCGAATGAGAAGACCTTCAGAGAGAGTTATGGGAATTTTCTTCCAATACTGAAGGATGGGTACGAGAATTAGGCCATGGTGGCACTCTTACAGTTCCATGATCCGCAATTGTGATGTTTCACTTTCCAGGACTATCAGTTAGCACCAACCTTGGAAGAGTATGCTTTTATCCTTGGTATTGAGGTGACAAATCATATTTCTTTTGTTCGTGTACCGTTTATTCCCAATTATGAAGCCATTGATAAGGATCTTTATTTGAGTCTGAGCAATGCGAAAGATAACTGGATTAGCAAGAGTGGTACAGGCGGTCTTCTTTTGAAGGTTCTGATACCAAAGGCTAAAGAATTAGCGAAGAACAAGAATTAGGTCGTGTTCAACGAATTATTGGCTACCATGATCTATGGCATAGTCATTTTTCCCACTGTGGAGAATTTTGTAGACTTAGCAGCAATCTGTGTTTTCATGAATGGAAATCTAGTGCCAACAATTCTTGTCGATACTTATTATGCTATTCATTCTAGACACGACAAGAAAGGAAACATCGTCTACTGAATTCCTTTGTTATATAAATGGTTCATGTTACACATGCCCACAAAGGGACCATTTGTATACTCCGAAGATTTTCTCCTTTGGTCTCGAAGGATCGTGGCTCTTACCTCTTACGATGTCGTTTGGCATAGTATAAGAGGTGGAAAAGAAATTGCCACCATTTGTGGGGAATTTTCTAACGTTCCTCTCATGGGGACGAAGGGCTGTATCAATTATAGTCCTATTTTGGCACGACATCATCTAGGATACGTTATGAACAGTTTTTCTCACCATTTATCTCGCCTCTTGTTGCTTTGTCCTGTTGCTATTTGATGTTTAATCAAAAATTTAGGATTCTTGGAAATGATAATACATTACATGCATACTTATGAATTTTCATGCATTCATAACATGTACTCGAAGTTGGGGGAGTCCAAACTTGGTATTTTCTTTTCAGAACTGCAAATTTTGACTTTTTGCCGCTCCGTGATCAGAACTAAGCTATGGAGAAACTTCGTGGGGAATTGGATGAAATAAGAGATCAAATGGGACTGTTTATGGTGGACATACAAGCTATGGCGGTCAGGAACTCTTGAAGAAGGAGAACCGTCAGTTGAAGAATCAATTAAGTTTGGTAATAGAAATTCTGAAGATAATGTTGAGAAAGTAAGATGATCATATACTTGTTGTAGCAATAGGAGTTTCCGTTCCTCCCCATACTTAGGGGGCACCTCCAAGTCATGGAGTAATTCATTTATCTCCCATACAGCCTTTTGTTCCATGGTCTTCCCATCCACAACCATTTGTTGTTCCCTAAGAATATCCAAAAGGGAAGGCTCGTAAGCAGAGGCCAAAGCAGCCCGAGAGGAAATTTGATCCCATTCCAATGTTGTATGTGCAATTACTTCCTTGTTTGCTGGGATTTCGGTTGGTGAGCTCCAAATTTTCACTACTCCTAAAAAGCTTGCACCTGACTATGATGGAAATGCTAGGTGTGAGTTCCATTCTGAGGCACCCAGTCATAATACTGAGAACTGCAAGGCATTGAAGCACCAAGTTTGAGATTTTCTTGATTCAGGGGCATTGGTGTTTACTCCGGATGGTCAAGATGTGTGAGTTAATGTTACTCCAAATGCTGTAGGGGAAAAGGCTAGTCATGTTTTCCATCCAGGATTTGGTTCAAATCAGGGGCACCCTCCATAAGCTTTGGTTCCAGAGTATCCATGCCACCAATCTTAATTTTTTTTCTCATCTAAATAAGAAAGGAAAGGCACCGGAACAGGCTCGGTGTCCAAATTAGTCAAATAGGCAGAGGTTCATGAATCCAAAAAGAGTGTTTGACACTATTCCTATGTCTTATAATAATTTGTTATCTCAGCAGCTCATGTTTTCTTTGGTGGAACCCAAGCAGTTGGATATTGTTATTCCTTCTTATCTTATGGGATTTGATCCCAACGTCCAATGTAACTACCATGCTGGGGCACTTGTCCATTCAACTGAAGATTGTAAACCATTCAGAGATAGAGTGCAAGACTTGTTTGATGCAAATGTCATCAATTTCACACCAGATGGTTGGATTTGGGTTTTACTTTGACTCAGTGATATGAAGACTACAAAGTGCATCTTCTGAAGCAATAACTCCATATGGAGTGTAGTCTCCGCAATATGGAAATTTTCTAGTTTCATTTGCATTATCATTTGTAATATTTCTTGTTTTGTTCAGTACTTTCTTGTATGCAAAACTTGCTTGTTTTTGAATATTAATGATAATGCATTAATAAATGTTTCTCTTAAATTAATCCATTTGTATTCACTCTTAAATGTTTTTCTTTGCTTTTGATACTCAACTCTTGTGAACAAAGAAAACACCTCTGGAGGGAGGATGATGAATAATATACCTAAAATCTCAAATGATATGTTTTAGAATAAAAACCCTGCTGACGATGTACATGTATTATTTCAAATCCCCAACCACCGGAGATATAAGGGAGATAAACTCTCATTAACCCCTTTGAGCCCTGAAGTAGGAGTTTCTTTTTTTATTCAGAAAAAACCCTTATTTTTAACCCAAGGGCAGGGTAGTGCTTTGTTAATCTGATCAAGTATTCAAATCTCATCAGGACTGCGCATCTAAGGATCAACCATAATGGTTTCCTTCACCCGTCAAGAGGACAAAAGATGACGATACCATAATGGTTATCCCTCATCAACCAAATAGCAAGGTAATCACCACTTTTCGGAAAGTCTAAAGACTCATAATTACATGATTTATTCAAAAGAAAAAGAAATGATTGAAAAAAGGAAAAAGAGAGAAAGCCCGCTAAGTCGAAAACTTGAAAAACAAGTGACTTAGGCAAAAGTTAGGGTATCCCGCTGGACCTTAAAATCAAAATTGAAAAGAATTTTTCCAAGGAAAAGTTAGGGAAAACAAAAAGAAAAATGAAAAGCCTGAAAGGCAGAAAGGGATTACAAAGAAAAATCCTCAAAGAAACAAAGTCGTGTGATTAGACACCAAAAATAAAAGGTGAGTGACTGCCATGTCCAAGAAACCTCAATGGTTCCTCAATCATTGTAAACTCCTTGTGAGAGATGAGTTCTCGTATCTGTTATACCCCAATTTCCCCCCCTAAGATCCCTCGTCATACTTTGTACGTTTTGCACATAGCATTGGTCTCATGGTTATAAGATCGAAGAGCTTTGGCATTAGGGTTTCACTCTCTGAATGGAGGTTGTCGTCTTGCTCAAAATTGATTCAACTGGCGCTCTCATTTTTCTTGGTATGAGATTAGGGTTTTGGATCTCAAGCAACCTAGACGTCTTCACTAGCAGGATTCCTCGAGATATAAGGTTGTCTTCATCAGAATTTCTTCGGGAAGAGTGCTTTAGGGTTTACTATGTGCTCAAGATTTCATCATGTCTTCATTAAGAATGTTCTGAATTGGGGTTTTGTTCCTCTCACTATCTCAAGCCTGCTTCCTTAATGTACACTCAGAGCAGGATCATTTAGGGTTTCTCCTATCTTATTCAGAGCATGGTAATATATCTTCAACAGAAGTTCATCGTGCTAGGTTTCTCTCCTTAAGGCTACGAGGGTCACCATCTGTTCTTTATTGTGAGTTCATCAATCATTGAGACTTGCCGAATGATTAAGAGTGGCTTTGGGTGTTCAGCATGGTATTTTGTTGATTAAAGAGCGAATATATATCATGGTAGGAGTTTAAGGACTTCTTTATGGTCAAGGCCTTGTTATCTCTTCAACTTCTTCATTGTTTGCAAGTTGACTTGAAATTGAAGAGTGGAGTAGAGAATGGATTCATTATTGTGAGATGTTTCTCTCAAGATTGATTCAATCGAATTCATGCATATGGTTTTGTAGGAATATAATCTACAAGTAACAAATTCAAAGTATAATCTGAATTTAAAATCTAGTCAAGTAGATAATCAGGAATTCGAATTACAAAGGCCTTTATAATGTTTCATACAAGTATCATGTCAATATTAAGGTTGCAAAACTAGAAAAATTGAGAATTTGATTTTCTAGGAATGTGGGACTCATGTCTTGATTCATGAGAAAATATGGGCATGTCGTGTTTCAAAAGTCACTCAAGCTATCTTAACACACCATTTCATCATGCCAAAGAATAAAATTAATTAGAGAAGATTACTTGAGATGGATGAAACTTATTTTTAAAGAACAAGATTTATTCAAGATGAGAACAGAAGAAAAATATTAGGCATTACAAAATCAATAATTGATCCAAGGTTGCAGGATAAAGGGAAATTGGATGTCTAAATTGAAGAATCAGAGTAAAATTTGGAATTGAAATTAAAAGGAAAGTCAAGATGCTTTTCCTTGGAATTACTTCAATGATTGAAAGATGAATTCAAAACTCATTACAAAGTTACAAAAAAAACCGAATCCATATAAACCTATACTTTTCTTCATCAAACTAATGCTATATCGTCTTCACTACGCTTCAACTGATGCCAAGTTGAACTTCAAATACTTCAGGCCACAATCTCAACCTTGCTTTAAGACCCTTGCTCCATCAGAAGCCTATTATTATAGCCCTGCAATCAACACGATAGCTAGTGGAATCACATCCTAACAGCCCCTGGACTGCCTGGCAAACCAATTTTAATGCAAAATGATTAGCCCTACGTTGTTTCAAAGCACTGCAATATGCTCAAAACCTACACAGTTCATATACCAACGGGTAATATTCATCTCAAAAAGTCCAGAACGCATCACTCAAGTAAAAGGATCAATATTCAAAAGAAGAAGCACATATACTAGTTGTCCAAACCTCTTGATTGAAAAAATAGAAAATTTCCACAGAACGACCCGACACATCGAAGCCAAAACTGGATGCATAATAAAAAGCCGTACAAAACCATAACAAAACGACTCTTAACTACCTATAACAGAAATATAACAACAATAACAGAATGGCTAATAGTGGGTAACATAAAGATAACAGAATAACAGATTGGAAAACGGTTTTGCAACAGAATGGAGAAGGGAAGTAACCGAATTGGAGAGAGGGAACTGGGATTGAATCTCTAACAGATGCCTATTAGAAGGTAAATCAGGTTCATACCTTGGGAGGGGATGGATTCTTCAAATTCTACAGAAGAATCACAACCAAGAACTCTCTCTTCTCCTCTCATCTCGATCTTCATAATTCTTCAATTTGTGGAAGAATCACCATCCAAAAACCAGAAAAGCTCTTCCTCTCTCTTCAATCTCAGTTTCTGAATTTTATGCAACAATAAGGATCATCATCGATCTCTCATCACCATCCTTCAGTGATCTTCATCTTCTTTCACCTCTCTGCAATCTTCATCTTTAACCTTCACTCTAACCTCTTCCCAATTTTCATCATTAATCAAAGAACTTCCTTCATCTTCATCGCACTTTGCTATATTTCCATAAACCTTAACATATTCATCATCAATTTATCACTTCTCTGCATCAACAATATTCTGCAAGACACACACCATCATCATTGTCGCATCAACTGAAGTGAATCTGTTACGCTGTAACAACAACAATATTTCATTTCAAAATTGCATCAAATCGCACAACTCAAGAACAAGAATAGAGATGAAGCAGAACGAGAAGAGGAATATAGTAGGATGTGTAATAATACCTTTATAGTCTCAGATTTTTCTAATCCTCTTCAATTGAAAGAATCCATGGAGTCGTCTTCTGTTAGGTAAGCCTGAATTCTTGCATATTCGATGCCTTTCGCTTCCTATCCTTGTGCGTGTAGACTATGTTTTCTTTGTATTTGAGAGGCTCTAAAGCTTTTCCTCATGAAATTGAGTCTAAAATGTGATTCATAATGAGGAAATGAGTGTCTTACTTGACTGTGGAAGGAGAAGCCATAATCCACTGTCTCCGGTGCAGCAGAGGCGATATCTGACAATGTTTAGAGATGAGAGATGGCAAGGTGATGAAGCCACATCATTCAGTGCATGAAGGAGACGAAACAGCACCATGAAAAGGTTAGTGAACTCATGAATGATGGAACGATGATGAGAGACCAGGACAGAGATGTGATATGGTGGTGGCGTTGGCGTTCATCGATTGAAGAAGAAGGTTGAGCAGTCGTTATTGTGAAAGTTTGAATGGGGGGAGTGACGAGGTTGGTCGTGAGTTCGTTGGATGAATGTTTATGATCGATCAAAGGTGAGCGGCGATGATGTTGTTCATGGCGGCGGAAGGCGAGCGAACTGAAGAAGAGGGCGTATTGTGAGAAAGAAGAAGAGTCTAACCTATCATTGAACCAAACACTTGCATTTCACATTTCCGTCTCTTTAATTTTTTTTTTAATAATTATTTTCATTGTTACTTAGAATAATATTGTCAACAATTGAATGAGTTTATTTGTTTAAATTTAATGCAAAAAATGGAGAATGGGCCTGAACCCCTGATTTTCACAATAACCCCCCTGTTTTTTTAATTGTTGTTTTAGTTTTTAGTTTAAGTTTAAATTTCTTCCAATCTTCTTAATAAAAAGTAATAGAATTTTTTTTATAGTAATACATATAATAATAAATAAAAAATAAATAGAATTTAGGACTTTTTTTTTTATAAAAAAACTATAACAATCAATGAAAATCTTTGGTTTTTTTTATTTGATTTTAGGAAATTAATTCCTAATTTTTCAATTACTTGAGATTTGTGATTCACCTTTGCTTGTTGAGTTGAGTTTTATGCAGGTATATTGTTTAATATGAAGACATGTTTGAGTTTCCGATTGTGATTTATTTTCACATCGACTAAGTTTCGACACCTATTCCAAGTATTCGATCTCTGACTGTTTGTTTGTTGATGCCAGCTCGCGCGAAGTATCTCGGATTTCTTTACTTTGGTTGCACTTTTTGCGGACTTTATTGTTCGTTTGGTATTATACTGCTCCCTAAGCTATACTTCCGCATTTATCTCTTTCTATATATCATGAGAAGTAGGAAATAAAGAGCGTGCACTCGAAGTCGCTGTTTAAAGACCTGTAGCAGACATTCTGCACTCCATTTGCTATATGTGTTGTGCTTATGTTTTCTCCTTTTTTTGTTGATCGATGAGTCACTCAATTTAGAAATTGAGATCACGACTTAGCTCTTAATGCATGATCCCTATAGGATTTTATCGCTTTCCTTTATTTTGATTGATGAGTCACTCAATTTAGAAATTGAGATCACGACTTCGCTATCAGTACATGTTCCCTATAGGATAGTTTGTTAGAATTTCTTTGGCATGCTAACTTAGATAGGATCCCTCATTGTATGATAAAATTAGATTAGAGATAGGTTAGTCTCCCTCAGATGTTCTCTTCCCATTTTTGCATAATTGCATTTAAAACTAAAACTTCTTTTTTTCTTGGCAAACATATAAGAAATGCTAAGCATACAAATAAAATCCTTTTCATGGTAAAAAATACCAACCAATCCATTTCTTTTCGCCATTCGGCTTTTCTCTTCTAAGAGCATGTTAGCTCCTTTCCACTACAGGTCATAAGTCTCCAAAGTTCGAGCAGCGGTGGAATGATCGAGTGCAACATTATTCATTTAAAAAATACAAACAAACAAAATATATGAGCCGAACTACGACGCTCTTATTCCTTAAAGGGGATACGTAGGCATCTGGTCATGGGGCTCAGTCGAGCGAAAATTTGTAAATATTTCCTTCTTTTCCCCGTGTTTCCTTTGCATGTATTCTCTCTTAGTTTATAACCTTTAAGCATTAGATTGAATACACCCTTTGATTAGAATAACGAGAGTGGATCCCGTAGAGTACTATGGACGTGTGGGGTGCTAATACCTTCCCATCGCGTAATCGACTCCCTTACCCAATATCTCGGTCGCAAGACCTTGATTTCCCCTTTTAGGTTTTTCTTCAATGATTTTACTTTCCCTTTAATGGGATAAATAAATACTCAGTGGTGACTTCATTGATTTTATTGCTATAAAAAATGGCGACTTCACTGTGGATTGAACATGTCGACCAATTGCTGGTCCATCCCGCGAGTCACTCCTAGCTCCCGTTTTTATTTTCTTAGGGTGTTTATCATTATGCTTTTATGGACTATTCATTTGTATATATTTGAGCATATGTTTGCATTTCATCTTTATTATTATTTATTATATTGTTGTTGTGCTTGTTTCTCTGTTTCTTGATGGGCGGGATGTTACTATGAGGTAAAAGGCCCAATACCCAGGACAAGTGGAAACCACAGGAACACTAGGAATAGAGTGGAACATGAACGACTAGTTGACTTAGGTTTCACTATGCCGCCGTGTCGTCCATACTCAGATGAGGTACAAATGAGGGGCTATCATTTTCACGTAGGTGATATGGTGATAGTTTTTCAGGAGTACCCTCGATTCTGAGTTACCATTGACCTTACCATGAGCTAGTCTTTACCCGTGAGTGGGGAGGGAATAATCTTTACAGGTACAGATGGTGACTATACATGTTCCGTTGGTGACTCTGATTATACTGATGACTTTGATCCTTGATATTATGAATTGGTCCGGACCTTTGATCTGTTACATATGTCAGTGGTTTTGTTATCAGTTCAGCAGCTATCCAGCATTGCAGAAACTTTGATCTTATGTTTATTGCACTTGCATCATGGCATATTTATTTTATAAAAGAAACGAAAAAAAATATAACAGCCTAACCTGCATTTGCATTTCATTTCCAGGATTATTCTGAGGTCTGTCATCAACATCAAAGATGGATAACAACATGGAGACAAGCTCAGAGCCTCTTAGAAACACTGCTGCTTATCAGTTTCCATGCTTTGGTGGTCGATTGCTGTTGGTGAACGATGATTTTGAGGAATGGGCCGTGAGAACACTTCTTCAGTTCTATGATCCACAGCTACGTTGTTTTACTTTTCGGGACTATCAATTGGCACCAACTCTTGAAGAGTATGCGCATATTATGGATGTTAAGGTGACCAACAATATTCCTTTTATTCGAGAACCAGAGACTCCAGATTATATGGCAATCACCAGAGCTCTTTATTTGACTCATGGTGAAGTTAAAAGTAACTGGATTAACAAAAGCAACACGAGCGGTCTCCCTCCGAATTACTTGATATCAAAGGCCAAGGGTTTTGCAAAGGACATGAATTAGACCGCGTTTAATGCACTGCTGGCAGCAATGATTTATGGTTTGGTCCTCTTTCCAGTATCTGAGAAGTTGGTGCATCTATCTGCATTATGTGTCTTCATGAACGGTAACCAAGTACCAACTCTACTTGCCAACACTTATTACACCATCCATTACCGACATGGGAAGAAATGGGAAGTCATGTGTTGCGCGATCGCGCTTTATAAGTGGTTGATGATGCATATGCCTACAAAAGTGCCTTTTATTCATATTGCAGATTCATATTTATGGTCTCAGCGTATCATGGGACTCACCTCGTATGATATTGTTTGGCAAAGTGTGATAGGTTTGAAAGAGATCATTATAGGATATGGAGAATTCCCTAATGTCCCGCTTATGGGGACAAGGGGCTGCATTAATTATAACCCTATCCTGGAACGCCGTCAATTAGGATTCGCGATGTTAGATAGACCCGATGAGCGGGAGGTGATGGATATCGTTTATTTCGGTAAAGGGGAAGATGAAGTGTTACTTGAAAAGGTGAATATAGCATGGGGACATATTCGCCGTAAAGGGAAACTTTATTTCAGCCAAAATGGAAGTGTAGCTTATGATACTTATACGAGATGGATTCAGGATCGTGTGAGGGGATTGCAGTTACCTTATAAAAAGGGGAGGTTGCTATATCCTCAACCTGATTTTGATCCATTAGTGGATGCTCAAGCGGATAACTCTTTATTCCGTATTGATTTATTTCATGTGCAGCTTGTCACAGAAGGATTAGAGTTCGTGCCTGTAATGTGTTTTAAGAATGTCAAGGCCGAAAAGCTCAAACTCCAGGCTAGGCAGGAAGAAATGAATGTGGATATGTCATTTGCTTTGCAAGATAAGAAGAAGCTCATGAAAGAGGTTAAGTTGAAGAACCAGTTGCTAGAAAAACATGGTTTACTTGAGAGGTCGAAAAGACCTAGGGTCGAGGGTTCTTATACTACCAGTCGACAGGTTGAAGAGCTACAGGCTAGTCATCAAGAGATAGAAAATCTTCGATTGGATAAAAAGGAATTGGAAGCTAAGCAATGCGAGGAGGTTAAGATGTTAAAGAAAAGTTGAGAGAGAAAGATGTTCGCTTGACTCAGTTATGAAAGAGTTGACAACAATCAAAGCCCAGGTAGAAAATAAAAACAAGGTTCCAACAGAAGAGGCCGAAGTGGGAAATATAGATTATGAGGATTTGAAAATCAAATATCATTGTTTGTTGGCGCTAGTGAAGAAGAGGGGCTTCGTGATTGAAGACCCTTTCTCTGAAAATGATTAGCCAGATAGTTGAGCTTAAGGAGAATTTTTTTTACTGCACTTATCTTTTATGCTTGTTTTGATTGACAAGGTCACTGCCAGTCTTGTTGGACGGGGCCTCTTTAATAATTGACTCTATTTGTACTAAATCACTACCGTATGGATGTTTGTTAGACTCTATGATATGAGCAGTTTCTACTCTGATACTTTGCCTTTGTTCTGTTTTATTTTGTTGTCTATCCTATTATTTATCGATGCTTTATGAAAAAAAACCCAAGGATTCTCCTGGAAATGATGAAACACTTAATGCATAATCATTCATCCATGCATACCATATCATGACAGGTGGGTCACGACAAGTTTTCTTATCTTTGATTCGGATTTCTTTACAGATATTTCTACCATAAATTTTCATCGTTATAATACTCGAAGCTCTTTCAAGAGGCAGATGGAAAATCTCGAACAAGAGAATCACGAACTGCGCAAAGAGGTTACCGCTTTAAGAACCGGAATGGAGAACTTAACTGCTTTGGTAGAGTCATTGGTGGCTGCTCAGAATCATCCACCACCACCTCCACCTCCTCATGCTATGCAACCACAACAAGCATCGATTATCTCTGAAATTCTGACAGCTCCCATCTCAATTGCTCCAAATACTACTGCTGCTCAGCATCGCATGCCTCCTAGATATCCATGGGGAATACCTGAAGGTTATACGCCAGAAGGATATAACCATACTCCTCAAATTTCTCAATCTTCTAAATAAGTTATGGCTTTTTCCCCTCCCGTGGTACACGTTGCTCCTACTGTCAACAATGAGATCCGTCATGCGGTGCCTCCAGTAATGAATGTTGTCCCTGTTATCAATGACGTGATTCGCCATCCTACTCCCCTGCCAAGTGAAGGAATTGGATTCTATGACATAATAGATGACTTCCAAGATTAGTTTAATGAGATGCAAAAAGAAATGAAGGCCCTCCGGGGAAAAGAACTGTTCAGACAGAATGTAAGCGATCTATGCCTAGTTCCAAATGTAAAAGTACCTGGGAAATTCAAAGTGCCAGAATTTGAAAAATATAAGGGTAATACTTGCCCCCGTGCTCATCTGATAATGTATGTGAGGAGGATGTCTACTCACACTGACCATTAACATTTGCTAATCCATTTCTTTCAAGATAGCCTGATTGGTGTTGCACTGAAATGGTACATGAGCTTGGATAGTGCCAATATTCATACCTTCAACGACCTAAGAGAGGCGTTTGTTAAGCAGTACAAGTAAAATGTGGACATGGCGCCTGACCGCGATCAACTCAGGGCTATGGTCCAGAAAGATAAGGAGTCGTTTAAGGAATACGCGCAAAGGTGGCGTGAAGTGGCCGCCCAGGTAATCCCCCCAATGGAAGAGAAGGAGATGACAAAGATCTTTTTAAAGACTCTGGGTTCCTTCTACTAATGGTGGCGAGTGCGCCAAGTGACTTCACCAAAATGGTGGGTATGGGTGTTCTTTTAGAAGAAGCCGTGAGGGAAGGCCATTTGATGAGAGATGAAAGTTCTAGTGGTGCAAAAAAATCGTCATATGGATTTGCTAGAAAGAAAGAAGGAGATACAAATGTCGTTGTTCAAGAGAGAAGAGCTAAACCTCCTAGAAGGCGTCATGTGAATCAACAACAGGTTTCTTCGGTGACTCCGGTTGTTAACGTAGCTCCCACTGCCGTTGCGTATCAAAGAACGCCCCAACAAAGCAATCAAGGGCAGAGTCATAAAAGAGAACCCTTTGACCCCATCCCTATGAGTTACACAGAGCTATTTCCAACACTGATTCAAAAAAATTTAGTGCAAACCAGGAATCCTCCTGCTATACCGTCTCCTTTTCCATGGTATTACAAGGCAGACCATACATGTGCCTTTCACCAGGGAGCCCCTGGGCACAGTATCGAGAATTGCTATCCTTTGAAGTCTGAGGTCCAAAAAATGGTTAGATCTGGCCTTCTGTCCTTTAAAGACGTTGGTCCTAACGTGAAAGATAACCCGTTGCCTAAACATGGAGGTGGAGGAACGGTGAATATGATTTCTAATGATCCAGGAGAGTCCAGGATTTATGATGTGATTTTGATAAAAGGTGATTTGGTGAAGATGCACGTTGACCTTTGTAGGCTCGACTATTGTATGCATGACCATAATATGTGTAATATTTGCAGCCAAAATAGTCGTGGATGTGTTAAGGTGAAAGTTGACCTTCAAAAGGTGATTGATGAAGGCCTTGTTTTTATTATCAGAACCAAGACTGAATGTGAAGAAGGAGTGAACATGGTTCACGGATGCCCCTGCGAGTTCCGAATTTATGACGTGAATGATATGGAGGACAACCTGGTACAGTTACATACCAACTTTTGCGATATGCCAGGACAAGGGTTACATTAATACGGTGGTTGTCGGATCTATTGTAGAGACCCCCGCGGCTGTTCCATTATGAAGAAGGGTATCCAATTACTTCTAGATGAAGGAACTATTAGCGTCACAAGAAATAGAGATGGTTATGATGGAGTCAACATGATTGAGGACCATTATGGTGAGATCGTGTTGGATGATGAATATATTTCTGTTGACGAATTCTTTTCTGATGATGAGTCCAAGCCTGTGGTTAAAGATGACACTTTCGTTGGTGATTTCGTAAAGTATGAATGTACAAGAGAGGTAGGGGTGAATGTTATTGTACCCCATTTTGATATTCCTACTCCAGTAGAGATTATATATTGCAGCAAGCCTACAATAACCCCTGTTGTTATATGTTTACCTGGTCGCGTCCCGTATGAATCAGACAGAGTTATACCCTATAAATACAATGCGACCATCCTAGAAGACGGGATTGAAGTCCCGATACGACCTTTGACACATGTGGAGAATATTGTTGAATCCAGTCGAGTGACGCGTAGTGGCCGGGTATTTGTTTCTACTTTTCGGGGAGATGTTGATCATGGCAAGAAAGTCGTCAAAACTAATGTTGAACCTGAAAAGGTGGTCGGGGAATCTAGCTGCACTACCTTAGAGAAAGAAGTCGATGATGTGCTGAAGATCATTAAGATGAGCGAATACAAGATCGTGGATCAGTTGTTACAGAACCCGTCTAAGATTTCTATATTGGCCTTATTGATGAATTATGTTGCCCATCGGAAATCCTTGATGAGAGTGCTAGATCAAGTGTTTGTTGAAAGAGATATGCCCATGGACCAGTTTAACGGTGTTGTCGGGAATATTACTTCTTGTAATAATTTGAGCTTTTGTGATGAAGAATTACCCGAGCAGGAAAGAAACCACAATATGGCTCTACACATCTCGATGAATTTCAAAAATGATTCTTTGTCCAATGTATTGTTGATAATGGTTCTGCCTTAAACGTGATTCCAAGAAGCACTCTCTCAAAGCTTAAGTACCAAGGAGCCCCCATGTGTCTTAGTGGTATCATAGTGAAAGCCTTTGATGGTTCCAAGAAGTCGATCATTGGAGAGGTGGACTTGCCTATACATATAGGTCCACACATGTTCCAGATGACTTTCTAGGTGATGGATATTGTTCCCGCTTACAGCTGTCTATTGGGAAGACCATGGATCCACGAGGCAGGAGCTGTTAGGTCGACTCTTCATCAGAAGTTAAAGTTTGTCCCAGAAGGGAAGGTTGTTATCATAAGCGGCGAGCAAGCTTTATTAATATCTCATTTGTATTTCTTCAGTGTTATAGAGGCTAACGAGGCAGTTGTTGGAACGCAGTTCCAAGCTTTGTCGATCGATAATATAAGGAAAAATGAGGACTTTATTGCTTCATTCAGAGATGCTCAACAAGTAGTAAGGAATGGACCTAGCAAGGCATGGGGGAAAATTATTAATCCACCAGTGAATAAGAATAAAGCTGGTATGGGCTTCTCAGCGAAGAATAATAAGTATGAGATTTTGAAGCCGAAGTCTGCTTTCAGCAAATATCAAGACATATTCCACAGTGCAAGGTATCTGCATCCCACTACTTCGAAGATCAATGCTATCCTTGAGGATGAGCCAGGGAAAGCGATGCTGAATTTCGTAACGCACAGAGTGAGGGTCCATAATTGGATCACTATTGATGTTCCTTCTTGCACCCATATCTCGATGTAATTTGTTTTTTGTTTATCTTTCCAAAAATCCTTTCACTCTGCCCAAGGTGAAAGCGATATTGTACGGGCATATCTTTTGTTTTGAACTTTTACATCATTAATAAAAGATGTTTTTGTTTTCCAATTTATGTTTTATTTATTGCTTTTTCTTGGAAAATGGTAATCAGATAAAACCTTTCAAAATAAATAATAATCGTTAGTAAAATCAGCATAATCACTTATACATCGGTCAATTTCTAAAATCAATCATAATCGCATGCGCAGATTAACTAAGAAAACCATTGAATACAATGACCCTATGTCCTCTCCCAACTTCGAATGTCATGTGTATATGGTTGAGGAAGAAGAATACGATGAAATCCCAGAAGAGGTTTCATGGTTGCTTGAGCGCGAGGAGAATACTATTCATTCGTATAAAGAGTCGTTGGAGGTGATTAACTTGGGATCATAGGAAGATCCAAGAGAAGTCAAGATTGGAGAATCGCTTCATCACGACGTGAAGAGGAAATTGATTGAGTTATTGAAAGAATGTTCCGATATTTTTTCTTGGTCTTACCAGGATATGCTTGGGTTAGACACTGACATCGTGGAGCACCACCTGCCGTTGAAGCCAAAATGTCCTCCCATCAAGCAGAAGTTAAGAAGAACTCACCCTGATATGGCAATGAAGATAAAAGAAGAGGTCTTGAAGCAGATCAATGTTGGTTTTCTCGTGACATCAGTGTATCCTCAATGGATTTCCAATATTGTTCCGGTACCAAAGAAAAAAAGAAAAGTCCGCATGTGCGTTGATTATAGAGATCTAAATAAAGCAAGTCCAAAAGATGACTTTCCATTAACGCATATTGATATGTTGGTAGATAGCACAACAAAATTCAAAGTGTTCTCGTTCATGGACGGATTTTCTGGGTACAATCAAATTAAGATGGCTCCTGAGGACATGGAAAAAACAACGTTTATCACACCCTAGGGAACATTCTGTTACAGAGTGATGCCCTTCGGGTTGAAGAACGCTGGTGCAACGTACCAGAGGGCTATGACAACCCTATCATATGATCTGATGCATAAGGAAATCGAAGTATATGTTGATGATATGATTGCTAAATCTCATTCCGAGGAAGGACATATAGAAGATTTGTTGAAGTTATTTCAGCGTTTAAGGAAGTATCGCCTTCATTTGAATCCGAATAAATGCACCTTTGGTGTTCGTTCGGGAAAGTTGCTAGGTTTCATTGTCAGTCAAAAAGGAATTGAAGTTGATCCTGATAAAGTCAGGGAAATTCAAGAAATGCCTGCTCCAAGGACTGAAAAACAAGTTAGAGGTTTCCTTGGACGTCTGAATTAAATCTTCAGGTTAATCTCCCACGTGACTGCAACGTGTGAACCCATATTCATGCTTCTGAAGAAAGATCAAGGGTGTGTGTGGACCGATGATTTCCAGAAGGCATTTGAAAGCATTGAAGAGTATCTGCTTGAACCTCCTATCTTTCTCCCTCCCATTGAGGGAAGACCGTTGATTATGTATCCGACATTGTTGGATCATTCTATGGGTTGTATTTTGGGACATCAAGATGAAACGGGAAGAAAAGATTATACCATTTACTATCTGAGTAAAAATTTCGCTGATTGCGAGTCGTGATACACTATACTTGAAAAGACATGTTGTGCTTTGGCTTGGGCAGTGAAGCTTCTGCGTCAGTATATGCTGAATCACACTACTTGGTTGATATCCAAAATGGATCCAATTAATTACATCTTCTAAAAGCCTGCTCTTACCGGAAGAATCGCTCGCTGGCAGATGTTACTGTCTGAATACGATATTGAATACCGCACTCAAAAGGATATTAAAGGCAGTGTGTTGGCAGAATATCTTGCTCACCAACCGATTGATGATTATCAATCTGTCAAATATGACTTCCCCAATGAAGATGTTATGTTTTTGAAAGTAAAAGATTGTGATGAACCTTTGAGGAAGGTCTTGATCCAGGGTCCCGATGGGGCATGGTGTTTGACAGAGCTGTGAATGCTTACGGAAAAGGGATTGGTGTTGTGATTATCACTCCTCTTGGGTCTCATATCCCTTTCACTGCAAGGTTGACCTTTGATTGTACCAATAATATGGCGGAGTATGAAGCATGTATCATGGGTCTCGAAGCGGCTATGGATCTCAGAATCAAAATCCTTGATGTCTATGGGGATTCAGCTTTAGTAATAAACCAGATTAAAGGAGAATGGGACACTCGTCACCCTGGCTTGATCCCTTACAAAGATTATGCTAGGAGGCTATTACCCTTCTTTAACAAAGTTAAATTCCATCATATTCCTAGAGATGAAAATCAAATGGCGGACGCTTTGGCAACTTTGGCGTCTATGTATCAGGTGAATGCTTGGAATGTTGTGCCTCGTATCACAGTGCAACGTCTGGATAGACCAGCCCATGTATTTGCAATATGGGAAACGTCAGATGAAAAGCCTTGGTATCACGATATCAGGCATTTTCTCCGAACTCAAGAATACCCGTTGGGCGCATCAAATAAAGATAGGAAGACCCTGAGAAGATTGACAGGTAGCTTTTTCCTTAATGAAGATGTGCTATACAAAATAAATCATGACATGGTCTTTCTCAAATGCGTGGATAGACACGAAGCAGACAGGTTGATGCATGAGATCCATGAAGGTTCCTTCGGTGCTCATGCCCATGGACATTCAATGGCAAAGAGGATGCTTAAGGCAGGTTACTATTGGCTGACAATGGAATCTGACTGTTGCAAGTTTGCGAAGAAGTGCCACAAGTGTCAGATATATGCTGACAAGATTCATGTGCCTCCGTCACTTCTCAATGTTATTTCGTCCCCGTGGCCCTTCTCTATGTGGGGTATTGACATGATTGGAATGATTGAACCTAAGGCGTCGAATTGACATTGTTTTATCTTGGTAGCGATTGACTATTTCACCAAGTGGGTGGAAGCAGCTTCATACGCCAATGTTACTAAGCAGGTGGTAGTACGCTTCATCAAGCATAATCTTATTTGTTGATATGGTGTGCCAAGCAGGATTATCACTGACAACGGCTTGAACTTAAATAATAAGATAATGACGGAACTTTATGAAGAATTCAAGATTGTCCATCATAATTCATCTCCCTATAGGCCAAAGATGAATGGAGTCGTCGAAGCTGCCAATAAGAACATTAAGAAAATCATCCAGAAGATGGTTGTTACTTATAAAGATTGGCATGAAATGCTCCCTTTTGCTTTGCATGGGTATCGTACATCTGTTCGCACCTCAACAGGGGCAACCCCTTTCTCGCTTGTGTATCGTATGGAAGCGGTGCTCCCCGTCGAGGTTGAGATTCCCTATTTATGCGTAATGATGGAAACCAAGTTATCAGAGGCTGAATGGATCCATAATAGGTTCAACCAGTTGAACCTAATTGAAGAAAAGAGAATGACGGATTTGTGTCACGGTCAATTATACCAAAATAGAATGAATAAAGCTTTTGATAAGAAGGTTAACCCTCGTGAATTCAGAGAAGGCAACCTCATGCTCAGGAAGATCATGTCTTTTAACGCTGATTCTAGGGGAAAGTGGACTCCCAATTATGAAGGCCCATATGTTGTCAAGAAAGCCTTCTCTGGAAGTGCATTGATTCTTGAAACTATGGAGGGCGAGGAGTTCCCACGTCCTTTGAATGCTGATGCAGTCAAGAAATACTTCGCCTAAAGAAATAAAAGAACAACTCGCTAAGTTGAAAACTCAAAAGGGCGACTTAGGAAAAAATGAGCATCTCGGTAGGCTGAAAACCCGAAAGGGAAGTCTAGGCAAAAATTAGAGACATAAATAGAATAAATTCTTCCCGGTAGGTTGAAAACCCGCAAGGGAAACCTAGGTAAAAGTTAGGGATTTCATGGCAAGTAACTGCGTCAGACAAGACTTGATCGTTGAAGCAACAATCTTCTCAGATTCTCATCACACTTCAACTGAAGTCTTTGCTCACGAGTTCGAAGTTGTTAGGGAGAACAGTGGTCATTGTATTCAAATGTATCTTTCCCATATATTTACCATTTTCCAAACTTTGTAATCATCTATGGAGTCTCGTCGTTCACAGACTACCATTCTATTAATAAAGTTTGAGCCTTTATCCAATTCTTTGCAGTTCTTACTTTTATTCTGTTTGCAAAAATTCCATTTATTATCGATAGAAATTTAAAAAAAAAAATTAATAATAAAAAATGTTTTGAAAAGAATTTACAAATTACCTTTTACTTCAAATATTGTGATTTGAGTGGTACAGAAGTAGTGATTCCAAGGATGTGCGAACTCCTAAGATTGAAAAGTCCCCTGGTTGATCTTATTGATATGTGTGTGTTCCATTCAGGATACTATTTCTTGGGATAGATGAATCTCATACAAGCTAATACACGGTGTGGCATTTGGGCCTGTGTTCCCATCTTTCCCCGGTCAAGTGTTGGTTCAGTTTGTCTCAAGCAGCTATTTGATGGTGGATTTCTAATCCCATCCTCCCCAGTCAGGTCCTGATTCAGATTTCTACGACCGAGTGTAATTTCCTTCCGTGGTTAGAAGGTGATCAAGCGGAGGTTGCAAAGTTACAAAGCATGTTCTTAGTTTTTTTAACTCTTTCTCCCTTCGTGTTGAGAAGTAATGTAAGATCTTTAGCAGGATATTATGCCCTCTGGTTGTTATATTGTTGTTGTACTGTGCCCCTAAGCAACCAGACAAGGGAAACATACATTCTAAGAAGTTTTGAGATAACCATTTACTCCTTGGGTTTTCTCTCACTATGCACTGGTTTTGATTTAAAATCCCCATAAGCTGACCTATTAATGTGATGATAATTTCTTAATTCTCCAGATGAGTCGAGGATTGATGCTTCCCTCTAAAGTTGTCATCCCGTGAAATTCCATGATCTCTCTCCAGAGAATTTTACACAACTATTATGCTTGATATTGAAGACTGTATCTAGGCTCTCTTTGGTGTGTGTGGCTTCTTTTTCCCCAATGAAGTTAGCATAACAATCCCCAGTTGAAGTATCAACGATGTAGTTTTGCATCTTCCCCGGTAAAGTCTGTACTAACATCCCCAGTTGAAGTCTCGATGACATGGTTTTCATCTTCCCCTAGTGAAGTTGGTTTTGGAATCTTCAATGAAGTCTAGACGATGAAGCTTCCTCTCCCCTTATCGAAGTCCATATTGATATTCCCCGGTGAGACATAGAAGAGTTTATGATATTCCCACAACTTTATTTGTTGTTAGTCAGGTGGTTCTTTGATTTTTTTCAAGCCATGTTCTTCCCACTGAAGTTAAGCCATGAAATAGGACTTTGTTCCTCTGTTGATTCTTACCCTCTCGTGGAGTCTAATCTTCGTCTTGCATGTGACTTGGCCGAGTGTTGTCTTCACCCAAGTTAGATTTGTCTGGTTATCCCAAGTGTATTATGGTTGTTTTGTCAACATGCACATGACAACATTCATGCATTCATACACATCATACATAGCTAAATAAAACCCATTACTCATTTGCTTTCATTGATGCTTTGTTGGCGTAATGTTCTCCTTGCAAAGTTATGTTACTCTCTCTCCAATAGAGTTGTCAATGTTAAACAGAAAGTGTATATCCTTTCAATTTCCCCAACGAGTTATCTCCTGTAGAAGATTTTTGCTTCAGCCTTCCTATTCAGTTCATTATCCGGATGGAGTGTGATCCTCTTTTGAGTTTGTTTCTCATCGGGTGCTGACTTGGTTGATTATTTCATTCCAATTTATTTCTGGTTTGAGTCTGTAGTCTCCGATAACATTATTCTGACTTCTGCAGGCTCCGAGCCTTGATATGAGACTGTGCATTTATTTTGCATGCAAATACTTTTTTGTCCTCAACAGGAATGTATTGATATTTTCCCAGGAAGTCGAGCTTCATTTCCCACAAGTCTTATTACAATTCCTTCCTAAACAGCAAGTGATAGTTCTCTTTATTTGAGCAACCAGTTCTTCCCAGTAATTATGTTAATGCAATAAGATGTTTTTTCCGATGAATGGTAGCCTTGTCATTATGGAAGGTAGTTCGTTGATGAAAATTTGTTACTCCAATGAATGGTAGTCTCGTCATTATGGGAGATAGTTCGTTGTTGAGTTCAGCTGTACTTCAATGATAAAGACAGTTCGTTGAAAGATTCTTACAACAATGTTTTTACCCTTTCCAGGTGAAATATCTTGGTTAAAGAAGAAACTGAGACCAGTTTGTGGCTTATAGTCAGGATCAAGGGGAAGTTTGTCTAATTCTCTATCAAATTGTATCTCTTCGAGGAAGTTTCGCAAGAGAAGTTTATTATGAAATCTTTACAAGTGGTAGTCTCTTTATTTGAGATAGCTTGTGTTTTTACCCTTTCCAGCTTAAATATCTTAGTTAAAGAAGAAACTGAGACCAATTCGTGGCTTATAGTCAAGATCGAGGGGAAGTTTGTGTGATTCTCCATCAAATGGTATCTCTTCGAGGAAGTTTTGCAAGAGAAGTTTGTTGTGAAATCTTTACAAGTGGTAGTATCTTAATTTGAGATAGCTTGTGTTTTTACCTTTTCTAGGTGAAATATCTTGGTTAAAGAAGAAACTGAGACCAATTCGTGGCTTATAGTTAGGATCGAGGGGAAGTTTATCTAATTCTCCATCAAATGGTATCTCTTCGAGGAAGTTTCGCAAGAGAAGTTTGTTGTGAAATCTTTACAAGTGGTAGTCTCTTTATTTGATATAGCTTGTGTTTTTACCCTTTCTAGGTGAAATATCTTGGTTAAAGAAGAATCTAAGACCAGTTCGTGGCTTATAGTCAGGATCAAGGGGAAGTTTGTATGATTCTCTCTCAAATGGTATCTCTTCGAGGAAGTTTCGCAAGAGAAGTTTGTTGTGAAATCTTTACAAATGGTAGTCTCTTAATTTGAGATAGCTTGTGTTTTTACACTTTCCAGGTGAAATATCTTAGTTAAAGAAGAAACTGAGACCAGTTCGTGGCATATAGTTAGGATCGAGGGGAAGTTTATCTGATTCTCCATCAAATGGTATCTCTTTGAGGAAGTTTCCCAAGAGAAGTTTGTTGTGAAATCTTTACAAGTGGTAGTCTCTTTATTTGAGATAGCTTGTGTTTTTACCCTTTCCAGGTGAAATATATTGGTTAAAGAAGAAACTGAGACCAGTTCATGGCTTATAGTCAGGATCAAGGGGAAGTTTGTCTGATTCTCCATGAAATGGTATCTCTTCGAGGAAGTTTCGCAAGAGAAGTTTGTTGTGAAATCTTTACAAGTGGTAGTATCTTTATTTGAGATAACTTATGTTTTTACCCTTTATAGGTGAAATATCTTGGTTAAAGGAGAAACTGAGACCAGTTCGTGCCTTATAGTCAGGACTGAGGGGAAGTTTGTCTGATTCTCCATTAAATGGTATCTCTTCGAGGAAGTTTCGCAAGAGAAGTTTGTTGTGAAATCTTTACAAGTGGTAGTCTCTTTATTTGAGATAAATTGTATTTTTACTCGTTCTAGGAAGAACGCCAGGATTTTGGGAAGTTCGTTATTTCTCTTTGAGACATCACCTTCAGTAAAAGCTGGTGCATTCACTTTTCTCCACCTTCAGTAAACGTTGGTGTATCTTCTGTTTCATTACCTTCAATAAAAGTCAGTATTGTCCTATGTTTGTTTTTTTACTTTCATTCTTAAGTGGGTAGTTCGTTATCATTCTTAGGTAAGATTAACCTTTTTCTGGTTAACGATTGTGATCCCCTGTATTGATGTTACTTTCTTTTTGCTAGGTGTCTCCAAATTTTCACTACTTCTGGAAAGCTTGCACCTGACTATGATGGAAATTCTAGGTGTGAGTTCCATTCTGAGGCACCCGATCATAATACTGAGAACTGCAAGGCATTAAAGCACCAAGTTCAAGATTATCTTGATTCAGGGGCATTGGTGTTTACTCCGGATGGTCAAGATGTGTGAGTTAATGTTACTCCAAATGCTGTAGGGGAAAAGGCTAGTCATGTTTTCCATCCAGGATCTGGTTAAAATCAGGGGCACCCTCTAGAAGCTTGGGTTCCATAGCATCCATGCCACCAATCTTAGTTTTTTTCTCAGCTAAATAAGAAAGGAAAGGCACCAGAACAGACTCGGTGTCCAAATAAGTCAAATAGGCAGAGGTACAAGAAGCCAAAAAGAGTGTTTGACACTATTCCTATGTCTTATAGTCATTTGTTCTCTCAGCAGCTCAAGTTTTCTTTGGTGGAACCCAAGTAGTTGGATACTGTTATTCCTTCTTATCTTATGGGATTTGATCCCAACGCCCAATGTAACTACCATGCTGGGGAACTTGTCCATTCAACTGAAGATTGTAAACCATTCAGAGATAGAGTGCAAGACTTGTTTGATGCAAATGTCATCAATTTCACACCAGATGGTCGGATTTGGGTTTTCCTTTGACTCAGTGATATGAAGACTACAAAGTGCATCTTTTGAAGCAATAAGTCCATATAGAGTCTAGTCTCCGCAATATGGAAATTTTCTAGTTTCATTTGCATTCTCATTTGTAATATTTCTTGTTTTGTTCAGTACTTTCTTGTATGTAAAACTTGCTTGTTTTTTAATATCAATCATAATGCATTAATAAATGTTTGCCTTAAATTAATCCATTTGTATTCACTCTTAAATGTTTTTCTTTGCTTTTGATACTCAATTCTTGTGAACAAAGCAAACACCTCTGGAGGGAGGATGATGAATAATATACCTAGAATCTCAAACGATATGTTTTAGAATAAAAACCCTGTTGACGATGTACATGCATTGTTTCAAATCCCCAAACACCAGAGATATAAGGGAGATAAACACTCGTTAACCCCTTTTTTTATTCAGAAAAAACCCTCATTTTTAACCCAGGGGCAGGGTAGTGCTTTATTAATCTGATCAAGTATTCAAATCTCATCAGGACTGCGCATCTAAGGATCAACCACAATGGTTTCCTTCACCCGTCAGGAGGAAAAAAATGACGATACCATAATGGTTATCCCTCATCAACCAAATAGCAAGGTAGTCACCACTTCTTGGAAAGTCTAAAGACTCATAATTACATGATTTGTTCAAAAGAAAACGAAATGATTGAAAAAAGTAAAAATAGAGAAAGCCCGCTAAGTTAAAAACTTGAAAAACAAGTGACTTAGGCAAAAGTTAGGGTATCCCGCTGGACCTTAAAATCAAAATTGAAAAGAATTTGTCCAAGGAAAAGTTAGGGAAAACAAAAAGAAAAATGGAAAGTCTGAAAGGCAGAAAGGGATTATAAAGAAAAATCCTCAAAGAAACAAAGTCGTGTGATCAAACACCAAAAATAAAAGGTGAGTGACTGCCATGTCCAAGAAACCTCAATGGTTCCTCAATCATTGTAAACTCCTTGTAAGAGATGAGTGCTCGTATCTGTTATACCCCAATTTTTGCCCCTAAGATCCCTCATCATACTTTGTACGTTTTGCACATAGCATTGGTCTCATGGTTATAAGATCGAAGAGCTTTGGCATTAGGGTTTCTCTCTCTGAATGGAAGTTGTCGTCTTGCTCAAAATTGATTCAACTGGCGCTCTCATTTTTCTTGGTATGAGATTAGGGTTTTGGATCTCAAGCAACATAAACTTCTTCACTAGCAGGATTCCTCGAGATATAAGGTTGCCTTCATCATAATTTCTTCGGGAAGAGTGATTTAGGGTTTACTATGTGCTCAAGATTTCATCATGTCTTCATTAAGAATGTTCTGAAGTCGGGGTTTTGTTCCTTTCACTATCTCAAGCCTTCTTCCTTAACGTACACTCAGAGCAAGATCATTTAGGGTTTCTCCTATCTTATTCAGAGCTTGGTATTAGATCTTCAACAGAAGTTCATCGTGCTAGGTTTCTCTCCTTAAGGCTACAAGGGTCACCATCTGTTCTTTATTGCGAGTTCATCAATCATTGAGACTTGCCGAATGATTAAGTGTGGCTCTGGGTGTTCAACATGGTATTTTGTTGATTAAAGAGAGAATATATATCATGGTAGGAGTTTAAGGACTTCTTTATGGTTAAGGCCTTGTTATCTCTTCAACTTCTTCATTGTTTGCAAGTTGACTTGAAATTGAAGAGTGGAGTAGAGAATGGATTCATTATTGTGAGATGTTTCTCTCAAGATTGATTCAATCGAATTCAAGCATATGGTTTTGTAGGAATATAATCTACAAGTAACAAATTCAAAGTAAATCTGAATTAAAAATCTAGTCAAGTAGATAATCGGGAATTCGAATTACAAAGGCCTTTATAATGTTTCATACAAGTATCATGTCAATATTAAGGTTGCAAAACTAGAAAAATTGAGAATTTGATTTTCTAGGAATGTCAGACTCATGTCTTGATTCATGAGAATTTAAGGGCATGTCGTGTTTCAAAAGTCACTCAAGCTATCTTAACTCACCATTTCATCATGCCAAAGAATAAAATTAATTAGAGAAGATTACTTGAGATGGATGAAACTTATTTTTAAAGAACAAGATTTATTCAAGATGAGAACAGAAGAAAAATATTAGGCATTACAAAATCAATAATTGATCCAAGGTTGCAGGATAAAGGGAAATTGGATGTCTAAATTGAAGAATCAGAGTAAAATTTGGAATTGAAATTAAAAGGAAAGTCAAGATGCTTTTCCTTGGAATTACTTCATTGATTGAAAGATGAATTCAAAACTCATTACAAAGTTACAAAAAAAACCGAATCCATATAAACCTATACTTTTCTTCATCAAACTAATGCTATATCATCTTCACTACGCTTCAACTGATGCCAAGTTGAACTTCAAATACTTCAGGCCACAATCTTAACCTTTCTTTAAGACCCTTGCTCCATCAGAAGCCTATTATTATAGCCCTGCAATCAACACGATAGCTAGTGGCATTACATCCTAACATCCCCTAGACTTCCTGGAAAACCAATTTTGATGCAAAATGATTAGTCGTACGTTGTTTCAAAGCACTGCAATATGCTCAAAACCTGCACAGTTCAGATACCAGCGAGTAATATTCATCTCAAAAAGTCCGGAACGCATCACTCAAGTAAAAGGATAAATATTCAAAAGAAGAAGCACATATACTAGTTGTCCAAACCTCTTGATTGAAAAAATAGAAAATTTCCACAGAACGACCCGACACATTTAAGCCAAAACTGGCTGCATAATAAAAATCCGTACAAAACCATAATAGAACGACTCTTAACTACCTATAACAAAAATATAATAACAATAACGGAATGGCTAATAGTGGGTAACATAAAGATAACAGAATAACATATTCGAAAACGGTTTTGCAACAGAATGGAGAAGGGAAGTAACCGAATTGGAGAGGGGGAACTGGGATTAAATCTCTAACAGATGCCTATTAGAAGTTAAATCAGGTTCATACCTTGGGAGGGGATGGATTCTTCAAATTCTGTAGAAGAATCACAACCAAGAACTCTCTCTTCTCCTCTCATCTCAATCTTCATCATTCTTCAATTTGTGGAAGAATCACCATCAAAAAACTAGAAAAGCTCTTCCTCTCTCTTCAATCTCAGTATCTGAATTTTATACAACAATAAGGATCGCCATTGATCTCTCATAACAATCCTTCAGTGATTTTCATCTTCTTTCACCTCTCTGCAATCTTCATCTTTAACCTTCACTCTTACCTCTTCATAATTTTCATCATTAATCAAAGAACTTCCTTCATCTTCATCGCACTTTGATATACTTCTATAAACCTTCACATCTTCATCATCAATTTATCACTTCTCTGCATCAATAATATTCTGCAAGATGCACACCATGATCATCGTTGCATCAGCTGAAGTGAATCTGTTACGTTGTAACAACAACAATTTTTCATTTCAAAATCGCATCAAATCGCACAACTCAATAACAAGAATAGAGATAATGCAGAACGAGAATAGTAATATAGTAGGATGTATAATAATACCTATATAGTCTCAGATTTTTCTAATCCTCTTCAATAATTGGAGGAATCTCTAGAGTCGTCTTCCGTTAGGTAAGCCTGAATTCTTGCATATTCGATGCCTTTCACTTTCTATCCTTGTGTGTGTAGACTAGGTTTTCTTTGTATTTGAGAGGCTCTAAAGCTTTTCCTCATGAAATTGAGTCTAAAATGTGATTCATAATGAGGAAATGAGTGTCGCACTTGACTATGGAAGGAGAAGCCATAATCCGCAGTCTCTGGTGCAGCAGAGGCGATATCTGACAATGTTTATAGATGAGAGATGACAAGGTGATGAAGCCACATCATTCAGTGCATGAAGGAGACGAAATAACACCGTGAAGAGATTGGTGAACTCATGAACGATGGCACGATGATGAGAGATCGGGACAGAGATGTGATATGGTTGTGGCGCTAGCGTTCATCGATTGAAAAAGAAGGTTGAGCAGTCGTAATTGCGAAAGTTTGAATGGGGGGAGTGACGAGGTTGGCCGTGAGTTCGTTGGCTGAATGTTTATGATCGATCGGAGGTGAGCGGCGATGATGTCGTTCATGGCGGCGAAAGGCGAGCGAACTGGAGAAGACGAAGTACTGTGAGAAAGAGGAAGAGTCTAACCTAGCACTAAACCAAACGCTTGCGTTTCACATTTCTGTCTCTTTAATTGTTTTTTTAATCATTATTTTCATTGTTATTTAGAATAATATTGTCAACAATTGAATGAGTTTATTTGTTTAGATTCAATGCAAAAAATGGAGAATGGGCCTGAACCCGTGATTTTCACAATAACCCCCCTGTTTTTTTAATTGTTATTTTAATTTTTAGTTTAAGTTTAAATTTCTTCCAATCTTCTTAATAAAAAGTAATAGCAAAAAAAAGATATAATAATACATATAATCAGACAAAAATATAGAATTTAGGACTTTTTTTTTATAAAAAAAAAAACTATAACAATCAATGAAAATCTTCGGGTTTTTTTTATTTGATTTTAGGAAATTAATTCCTAATTTTTCGATTAATTGAGATTTGTGATTAACCTTTGCCTGTTGAGTTGAGTTTTATGCAGGTCTATTGTTTGATATGCAGACATGTTTGAGTTTCCCATTGTGATTTATTTTCACATCGACGAAGTTTCGACACCTATTCCAAGTATTTGATCTCTGACTGTTTTGTTTGTTGATGCCAGCTCGCGCGAAATATCTCGGATTTCTTTACTTTGGTTGCAATTTTTGCGGACTTTATTGTTCATTTGGTATTATACTGCTCCCTAAGCTATACTTCCGCATTTATCGCTTTCTAGATATCATGATAAGTAGAAAATAAAGAGCGTGCGCTCGAAGTTGCTGTTTAAAGACCTGTAGCAGGCATTCCGCACTCCATTTGCTATATCTGTTGTTCTTCTGTTTGCTCCTTTGTTTGTTGATCGATGAGTCACTCAATTTAGAAATTGAGATCACGACTTCGCTCTCAGTGCATGCTCCCTATAGGATTTTATCTCTTTCCTTTATTTTTGATCGATGAGTCACTCAATTTAGAAATTGAGATCACGACTTCGCTCTCAGTGCATGTTCCCTATAGGATAGTTTGTTAGACTTTCTTTGGCATGCTAACTTAGATAGGATCCCTCATTGTATGATAACATTAGATTAGAGATAAGTTAGTCTCCCTCAGATGTTCTCTTCCCATTTTTGCATAATTGCATTTAAAACTAAAACTTCTTTTTTCTTGGCAAAAATATAAGAAATGCTAAGCATACATAAAATTCTTTTCATGGTAAAAAATACCAACCAATCCATTTCTTTTCTCCATTCGGCTTTTCTCTTCTAAGAGCATGTTAGCTCCTTTCCACTACAGGTCATAAGTCTCCAAAGGTCGAGCAGCGGTGGAATGATCGAGTGCAACATTGTTCATTTAAAAAATACAAACAAATAAAATATATGAGTCAAACTACGACGCTTTAATTCCTTAAAGGGGATACATAGGCATCTGGTCACGGGGCTCAGCCGAGCGAAAATTTGTAAATATTTCCTTCTTTTCCCCGTGTTTTCTTTGCATGCATTCTCTCTTAGTTTATAACCTTTAAGCATTAGATTGAATACACCCTTTGATTAGAATAACGAGAGTGGATCCCGTAGAGTACTATGGACGTGTGGGGTGCTAATAACTTCCCATCGGGTAATCGACTCCCTTACCCAATCTCTCGGTTAGAAGACCTTGATTTTCCCTTTTAGGTTTTTCTTTGATGATTTTCCTTTCCCTTTTATGGGATAAATAAATACTCAGTGGCGACTTCATTGATTTTACCGCTACAGTATCAATTTAAATCAACATAGGAATAGAGAACATCATGGAGAATGGGTGGATACCAAATAATTTTGAGCCTTAAATCCTTTTTTCTAAAACCGTGAACCAGACCATGTTATAATCCTTGAAAGCCCTAACTGAATCATGGGTTAATTCGAAGCAATATTATAATGAGAGTATGGTAATCTGACTCCTAGGAGACTTGCTAAAACTTTTGAATTGGTATCACTCTATTTTTTTTTACTTTATTTTGTACAAAAAAACTCGATGTTTCGACATCTTTTCAATAAAAGTTTTTAACGTCAAGACAAGCATATGATTTAAATTAGAATTATCATTATTGGAATAAAACGTTCTTTATATATGAACAAGGGCTTAAACATCAAGTGAGCTTGCATAAAGAGCATCAGATGAAAAGTTTGATTATCTCGAGGGACAAATCATTTTAGAGAATGATCTTAATTTGGGGCAGACCTTTTATTGACTCTGTTAAGTAAAAGAAGACCAGTTTGAGAAATAATCTGAAGCAGATTGTGTGGAAGTTATGATTGCCCAAAAGTCTCTGTTGAGTAATGGTGTATCACTTTCAGTTTGGTTATAAGGGACATATTGCTTCAAGTATCTTCTTAAGCATGAGGCAATTCAAGTTGAGAAGTACGGTTGTGTACTAGCCTACTTTCAAGATGTAAATCAATTATCCTGAAAAGGAAAAGTTTGAGACTCTGTTGGGTATGAGCGAGTTTGTTTCCCATGCATTGTTCAGTGTCGAATACATCCAGCCTGGGGAAATCAAATTCGAGAGGAGATATCTCAAAATTATCCAATTTGGGGGCATTCAAGTCGGGATTCGATCCCTCAAAGTGCAGTCAAACTGGGGAAGTTGTGTTGAGATTTGAGAATTCTCTCCGAGAATATGTTGATCAGAGGATAATCATTTCATAATTTAAAGGTACAAGGGTAAGTCATCTCAAGGACCTTCTCCATGTAGATCCCTTTATAGAACGTATCTGGAGCATGTTATTGTAATTTCCTTTTTGCAGGTACTGTTGGTCTTTTATGATGAGAAGCGTACCAGCAAATGAACAAAGAAGGGTCTAATTGTGACCAACATGAGGTTCTTAATGGATGGGTTTTTCTCATAATAAAAACCTAATCCCCAGTGTATTTTCCACTCTTGTTTAAAATATTTGTCTAAAAGAAGGTTCCCTTTTCAGAAGAATTATCTCTAGAGACATGTATTTCAGCAGGATTCTGTGTAATCCTTATCCTCAGTGAAACCTACTCCTTTCAAGGTTTCTCTGAAGGATTATTTTATTTACAGGTGCGAGATTCTTGATGTATCCCCTGGAGTTATCTTTAATCCCCAGTGTGGATCATATTTTTTATTTAAGCTTTATCTTAAAAGTGCCTTCTTTAGAGAAACGCCTTTTAACAGACTCAGTGCAACCCTTCTCCTCAATGTGGTATGCCTCCTGTCAAGGTTTCTTGAAGATATTTTTGTTTACCTATGGGAGATTCTTATTTGTATCCCCATGGAGGTGGATGTTATTCCTGGTGGAGAAATCTCTTTTCCCCAGTAAAATTCTTTGTTGACATAAATCCTGCAAAGATGGACTCCCAAATGTGGTTTATACTTATGAGATTGCTATTAAGAGATTTTCTATTCCCCAATCAAATATGTGGCATTCTCCCCAATTGGAGCCAAGTTTTCAAGGATTTTCTTGATCAACTTTCCTCTTATTCCCAATGGAGCAAATTTTATTTTCCCTAGTTATTGTACCCTAAAATTTTCCCTCTCATTTTTCAAGGTCTTTCTTACAAAGATTCTCAAGGTTCAAGCTTGCACATGTACATTGGGATTTTCCAATACCAAGATTAAAAGGAAACTGTCAAAAAGGGAGAAAACAGATAAAAATAATATTTTGACAAAATTTGGAGAAAAAACAAGTGTTCTTCGATTCAGCTCCTTTGATTGGCCTTCTGGCCTCTTTCGATGCAAGTTTGGCTTGCATCCTTCGACTGGGCGTGGGCCTATGGCGCGTTGGTTTGGATTTAAAAGGCAAAAAGCCTCCTTTTGGCATCCTTTGATTGCACATTTAAACTTCCTGCATGCATCTTTCGTTTGGCTTTGTGGTCTCCTTCGAATGAAAATTGGGGTTACATACTTCGTTTGGGAAGAAAATCTCCTTTGATGCAAGCTTTGATTCACATCCTTCGATTGAGAATCTGGCTTATTTGATCAAGCTTTGGTCCATAAGTTTCATTTGGGCATTTGACCTCCTGCAGGTTTGCTTTGATACACTAAAATAGCTCTTGCATGCAAGCTTCATTTGGACAATGGCTCATGCCTACAAGCTTCGTGTTTCCCTTTTTCAGGTCTCAAACCTATGACTCACTCTATATTTAATTGTTTATGCAAGTTGAAATAGGATTTTACCCATTTGCTATTCAAGACCACTTTCCCTTAATAGTATAATACTACTTTTTAGAAAAAGTTTTTCTTGAGCCTTGCACTTGTTTTCCTTCTAAGGAAGTAATCCATCTGAACCATCCATCTTGCTATCATGACACAAGTGGGTGCTTACTTTCCAACTGAGCCTTTATTTTATCATTTTTACTCCAAAAAATTTCAAACATTTCCTCTATAAATAGATAGTTCATTTCCATATCAAGAAGAAAAAGAAAAAAAAGAAGGAAAAGGGGGGGGGGGGGGGGTATCTTCAAAATTCTTACACACCATAAAATTCTCAAACACTTAAACACTTTTGCAAATCCAAACCCATAATCCAAGTACTTGTCCCTCTCAAATATAAAAAAAAATCCTTACATCTTACTGTCCTTCGAATCCAGCAAAGAAGGACATTTCACTTGTTTTGCTTCTTTCGAATCCAGTGTCAAAGGCCCACCCTTGGACTTTTCCTTCGAATTCAGAGGCATTCAAGGTAACCACTTCAAGGTCCAGCACACGTTCCAGCCTCCAGCAAGGTAAGTCATTCTTAACCTTTGTCCCTCTGTTCCCAGCATAGCATGTAAATAAGTTTTCTTTTTGTTTCAAACATGTACACACTATTTTCTTCTTTTCGTTTACAATCTTTTAATGGGTGTCATGGTTAACAATCTTCTTGGATTTTTCTCTTTGTACATTTAAACATGTTTTAAGCACTAATATATCCTTAAGGTGATGTTAGCATGGCCTTGGGCCATGTTACTATTCAAACTCAAACGAAAGAAACAGGAGACAGAAAGCTAGAAACGAAGCCTCTGGCTTCCATACTAACCTTCGGGCCAAACGAAAGAGGAAGCCAGAAGGCATAACATGCTGGCCTCCAGGCCCCAAACGAAAGGCACAACATGCTGGCCTCCAGGCCCCAATCGAAAGACACAATATGCTGGCCTTCAGGCCCCAATCGAAATTCATGCCTTCACCCCTTTTCAGGTCAGATCGAAGAGAGCCAGAAAGTGCAGAATCGAAGGGTTTTCTGCCCTAAACCGAAAGATCTATTTTCTTGATTTTACCTTATTTTTGCCTTTATATTTTCATGCAATTCAATATGGTTGTAATAATGTAGGATTTTATCTTTCTGCACTTTTTACTTTATGCAAAACGTTACTAATTAGGGTGTATGGCAAGATAAAATCAACAAGTAGATCACCCTGATTAAAAGACAAAAATGCATACAATCAAACACACTTTGCACACATGCACCTCTAGGGTTAACTCCACTTGTTGCCTTATGAAAAATAGTCATGTTATACATGTGAGACGTCTTAGCAAAAACAATAATAAATACAAGATCATAGTCCCTCGATGACGCTTCGAATGTTTCCTTATAAATGATCTTAGTCCCTCAAAAGAAATGCTAAGATATCTCACAACATTTCTATCATGACTATACGATGACTCACGCTCATCCCTTTTATATCCAAAGATAAGGCTTCTTACCAATCAATGGTAAGATAACAATATCAAAGGAAGAGAGAAATGAACAAAAGACTTTTTGAGTAAGTTAGAATGTTCCTAGTTTCTTGCTCATCTTCAAAATACTAACACTTTTTTAAAATGCACCAACACTTTCCATTGAAATATTTTCAAAAAAGTTCAACACTTTGAATACATTCTTATAGAGACGAGAATCATTACAAAGTTTTGCTTAAATGAACGAGCTTTTCAAAATACTTTCAAAACCACATCACAAATCATACTTTCAAACAAAAGCATTGATCTAGCAAGAAACTAAGAGCCCATAGATAACTATGGATGAAAAGGGTGCTAATACCTTCCCTTTTTATAATCTACCCCCCGAACTCAAGAAAATAATCTCAAAGTTCTTTCCTATTCTTTTCACCATTTCCTTCATTGGATAAAATAAAATTCGATGGCGACTCTTGCTATCCACAATAATTGCGATCAAACGCAAAATACCCAAGTCAGTTCTCCCACCGTATTACAAAACTGGAGACTCTGCAGGGGACTCTGATTCTTAAAAGTGGGGTTACCTTAGGGCTAGATCATCTCTACTTGCTTTTCTTTGTTTGAATTATTTACTTTATATTATGGTTCTTTATTTTGGCTTGTTTTTATCCTCTACCCAAATCTGGGAAACCTTTTAGGTAAGTAGCAATAAGTTGTGAAAATTGTGCGGGGTATACCAACATGGTCTAAGAAATAGCTATGTTAGTGTGACACATTTGTTGGTACCGGTAGCCCTTGAGTAGTCAAGGAAAATACGGGGCCGCTCTGTGGTGTCATGAAACACTAACTAACTTTAGAACCTTTACTTGAACAACTTGGCCTTTAGGAAGTAGTGAGGTAGCCGGCTTTGGTGCAGTCTGAAGTTGGTTGATACTCGATACTACGCTCATTGAGATCATACTTCTCGGGATATTTTGGTCGCCATTAAAGAGACTTGCGCTGAAACAATTCCCGGTGAAGAAAGATCAGTGATATTGATCCCCTAGAACCCGGTTACTATTACTAGGACAGGTTGAGCCAACTAAACTTCAAGAGGTTACTTACCTACAAACTCCATGCAAGCCTAAACCTAAGGACTTGTTTGCTTTTGTGCGTATATTCTTACTTGTACATAACACCATAACATCATATCATTGCATTTCTCACTAACCATTTCAAGGGTTCTTTGAGATTTATCTTTGTTCTGTTTTGTAGGACATGACTTCCACCCGCAGGAATACTATCCAAGTCAATCTGGTAAGAATTCCTTCTCAACTCAAAGATTTAGCATTGAGGGTTCCTGAGAGTTCTTAATTCACCAAAAGACATGGTCTAATCCTAAACTTGATTACCTCGAGCATTGATGAAGACATGATGAAGGTGCTTTTCCAGTTCTTCGACCCTTTGCACCATTGCTTTACCATCCCCAATTACTAGCTTGTGCCTACTATGGAAGAATTTTCTCAACTCTTGGGGATTCTTATTCTTAATCAACTACCTTTCAACGGTATCGAAAGAGACCCGAGCCCTGAAGAGATTTCCCGAGCTTTACACTTGCAAAGATCCAACGTCACTGCTAATTGGGAAACAAGAAGTGGTGTCAAAGGGTTCTTGGCCAAGTTCTTGTTTGAGAAAGCTCGAGATTGTTGGAACACTCTGGATTTATAAGCTTTTTCCCTTTTCATATATGGGATGGTACTATTTCCAAATCCTGACCAACTTATAGATATAAATGCTGTTAAAATCTTCATGTCTCGCAATCCGGTGCCTACTTTGTTGGGAGATATCCTACATTCTATCCACTCTCACACCATGAGGAAGAGAGGAACCCTCATGTGTTGTACTCCTCTTTTGGCTAGGTGGTTTGTTTCGTATCTCCCCTGATCTGTGTTGAAGAACGAGAAATGTTTGAGGTGGTCCAATAGGTTGATGTCACTCAGCTCTGATATTCATTGGTGTTCTCGGTCCTTGGAAAACATTACTATCATCGAGCATTGTGGGGAATTCCCTAATGTCCCTTTGCTTGGCATTAGGGGAGGTATCACTTACAACCCTTGTTTAGATTTACGATAGTTTGGGTATGCCCGAAGAGATGGTCCTCATGATATTCTCATCCAAGGAGTAGGGTTCGATTATGAAAGCGACGATTAAGGCTACCATCAGAGGTTTGTAAGATCTTGGAGGATGGTAAACATAGTGGATAGTAAGACACTGGGAGACAAGAATTCTATTCCCCTTGAGCCTTACCTCAGGTGGGTACGAGCTCGTGCTCAGAAGCTCGTAAAGCCTTACCCCTCCATCCTACCTGTTATCATTGAGCCTGTTGCTGAAGGAGATGTCCCGTATATTGTTCTCTATACCAACATGCCTACTTCTCTTGAAGACTTGCAAAAGGGTTGGATTCAGCTAAAGGAAGAGCGAGACACCTTCGAAACTCAGTTCTACGTGAGCGAGAAAAGGGTTTTGGAGCTCACAAAGCAACTTCATGAAGAACAGATCTTGAACGCCTACCTAGCACCAAAGAGGACGCGTTTAACCTTTTTGTCTTAGGAATGTATTTTGTAAGCCCAAGAGGCATGTTGCAACCATTTTGAACTGATTAATGCAATTTGATGTTTATTCATTCTTTGTTTAGACAAATTTAAATTTCATGAATCCTTGAAATCATTTGCATGCACATTTTTCATGCATCATAACATAACAGGTTTTCCACAACAGGTCTCCTTATCTTTCTGTTGTTTATTTCAGTAAGATGGATATCGAGAAAATAGTGAAAGATCTGTAAGCACAAAACTCCCAGTTTCAAGAGACTCTGTTGACCCTGGCCAAGGGACAACAAGAGTTGATGACGTTTCTGGCATCCAAAAAGAAACCAAAAAGGAAAGCCTTAGTCAACATGGGTAGAAGATTCATAGAGCCGATCCACCAGATGCCAATAGCTGAAGATTCGTCAGAGGAAGACGAAAATCAAATTGGAGAAGCAAAGAGTACCCAGGATGGGTGTATCAATGATCAAGTGTCCGATGATGAAGACTATTTTGATGAGCAGTATCCTCCCACCGATGTTAAGTACAAGCAGCTAGAGGATATATTGAAGGCCGTTGAGATTCAAGCCATCCCTGGTTTGGATTTCGATGATTTGGGTTTAATATATGGGGTTGTCATTCCCCACAAATTCAAGATACTAGTCTTTGTTAAATATGATGGGGTTTCCTGCCCAAAGGTTCACCTGAAGTCTTATGTGCACAAAATACAACCACACACCGTTGACAAGAAACTTTGGGTCCACTTCTTTCAAGAAAGCTTGGCAGGGACTCAACTGGAATGGTTTTACCAATTGGAGGGTTATCGTATCCATACATGGGAAGACTTGGCCACCACTTTCTATCACCAATACCAGTACAATGCTGACCTGGCGCTGACTAGGGTTCAACTACAAGACATGACAATGGGTAAAAATGAAGGGTTCAAAGAGTACGCCCAAAAGTGGAGGGATCTTTCTAGTACGGTCCAACCACCGTTAACCGATAGGGAACACCTTGATATGCTTATGGGCATATTATCTGGTCCGTTCTTCAACTTATTGGTTGGTTGCTCTTCGTCCGGTTTTACCGAGCTAATCCTGACCGATGAAAAAGTTGAAAGAGGTATCAAGAGCGGGAAAATCCCCATGGCATCTGCTTCCACCTCCAATCTCGTAAAGAAACCCTTCACTGGGAAGAAAGAAACTAATGTTGTGTATGGGTCAAAGGTATGTACTAAGAAGGATGACCGCCCGTCTGTTAATGCTGTTCAAAGACAATCTTCCAATCATCAACGATTTGAGGCTCCACCAAGACAATACATAAGAATAGGCATGTCACTATCCCAAGCCTTACAACACCTGTTAAAGGCTAATTTGGTGACTGTTGTACCAAAAAAATTTCCCTCTCATGTTTTCCAAGGTCTTCCCTTACATGGTTGACCATAAACCATTGCTTAAGGAAAAAGAAAATTTTTGAGTGGTGTTTTAAGATCTTTCGATTGGCATTCTGAAAAACCCTTAGATTGGTATTCTGAAGGAGCCTTTCGATTGGCATGGACAATGCCCTTCGATTGGCATTGTGGCCAAGCCTTTTGGTTAGCATTCCAAAAATGTTTCAATTGGCATTGTGTCAAGGCCTTTGATTGGCATTCTAAAAGCCCATTTCATTTGGCACCTTGGGTCAAGCCCTTTTATTGGCATGGCAAGGGATCCTTCGATTTGGCATTGTGTCAAGGTAGCTTCGACATGCATGTTAACCGTGTCCTTCGATTGGCATGGACAAGATCTTTCGATTGGTGTAGCAAAGGACTCTTCGATTGACATTTCAATAAATACCCTTCGATTGGTATTTGGACAAGGGATATTCGAAGGAACTAAATCAGAACCATTCGAAGGAAATGAATCAGATTCATTCGAAGGAGCTCCATTAGAACTGTTCGAAGGAGCTGAATCAAGGCCATTCGAAGGAGGCCATCAGCCCATTCCAAAGAGAGCATTCGAAGGCCAGTTACATATTATGCCAAATTCAAAAAATAGACAAGATCCCGTAACTTTTGCCAATGTTACATTTTGGTATTCATGGCATTAAAATGGTCATTACCAACATTACTTCTCTTGTCCCCTACCTCCTACTCTATATAAGCAGCATGCTTGCAAGCAAAAAAGGGAGGACAAAAAAGATTAGAGAGACGCTGCCCATTAAATCCACCAAAGGTTGTCAAATTTTTCATAAATAATCCAAGACAAGGCAACCCTTCAACAAAAATATCCACGCCCAGAAGGCCCAAATCGTAGGTGCCCACATCCAGAAAGTGCCCAAATCTAAGGTTCCAACTACTAGTAAGAGAGGTTAAATTGTCAAACTTTGTATTTACATAACACATTCATATTTTTTGTTTCATTCGACTTGTCATTCTAGATAAAATCAAAGGGCTTGGGTTTGGCACCCAGGTCATGTTCTTCGTTTGCTAACACTTGCTGCAGATATAGCCTGAAAAGACCCAGCGAGCACAGGATCGAAGGACCTGGGTTTCAATTCCCAGGTCCTGCGTTTTATTTCGCTAACATACTTTTACAGGTATAGCATCCTAGATCGAAGGAGACACCTTCTTTGGATCAAAGCTGCCCATTGTCCCCCTGGATCGAAGAAAATATCTCCCTTCTGGATCGAAAGAGCCATAACCTTCCTGGATCGAAGCCACAGCCTTCTGGATCGAATAAGGCATCTCCATCCTGGATCGAAGGGCATTCCCTTTCCCCATGATCGAAGGGAAATCCCCTTCCCTAGATCGAAGGCTATTCATGTTCACTCCTTAGCTCAATCGAAATAATTGGAGAAGGTGCAAATCGAAACTTGCCCATGTTAATTCTCAAGCCCAATCGAAATAAGGCCGAAGAAGGGTGAATCGAAGGAGCCCATGGCATGGATCGAATAAGTCTTTTCTTTATTTTTTTATACTTTTTACTTGTCTTTCGATTTGGTTGTAATAGCATATGACCTCTATTTTTCTGCATTTTTTACTGCTTTTCATATTAACTGCTAGTAATTAGGCTTGTATGATAAGACTAATTATCAAACGCTAGCAAACTTAACAAAAAGACAAAAATAACTGAATTGAACACAATTACATACAAGCACCTCTAAGGTACGCCCACTTTGGTTGCCTTCAATAAAACAGTCACGAGGCAAGAATGCTTTAGCAAAGACCTCTAAAATCAAAAGATCATAGTCCCTCGATAACCCTACAGTTGCCTTCTCGGTAAATGATCTAGTCCCTAAAACAGAATTTCTAAAGCATCTCCATAAATTACCTTCGTGACTATAACGTCCCTCCAATTGTCCCTCAAAACATCCAACGACAAGGCTACCTACTCACTAATAGTAGGATATCACTGTCTAAAGGAAAAGAGGAAAATAACAACCTTTTCAAGTAATAAAGTAGATAGCTGTTAGAAGTTTGCTCAAACTATTTTTGCACTTACACACAAAAACTACTTTTCAAAAGACATTTCAAAACACTTTGCATATTTTCTCCACTATCCCGAGAAACATTACAAAGTTCGTCGTACTAAGGCGTTTTTAAAACATTTTCAAACACAAAACACAAAATCATCTTTAAAAATGAGAAAACCTCTAAGAGCCTGTGGAAAACCACGGATGGAAAGGGTGCTAACACCTCCCTTTACATAATCTACCCCCCTTACTCAGAAAAATCCCGAAAAGGTCTTTTTATGTTCTTTTCACCCTTTACTTAAATTGCATAAAAGAAAAGACGGTGGCGACTCTTGCTTACTACAACATTTGCAAACACAAACGCAAAACCAGTATATAAAAAGTCGGTTCTGCCACCGTATCACAGAACCGGAGACTCTACTGGGGAAATCAAAATAAAAGTGTGGTTACCTTAGAGTTAGTTCATTATTTAACTACTTTGTTGTGCTTTGTTTGCTTTACCCTTGGAGGCTTGTTTGGGTTGTTTCTATAGATCCTACACCCAAATCTGGGGCACACTTTTAGGTAAACAGCAATAGATCATGGAGACTGTACGGTGTATACCAATATGGTTGAAGCGATGGTTGTGTTGGTGTGACACTTTGGTTGGTACCGGTATCCCTTGTGTTGAATCGAGGAGAATACGGGGCCGACGCATGGTGTCTTGAAGCACTAACGAACCTTAGAACCTTAGTTGAACAAACTTGGCCATTATAAAGTAGTGAGATAGCCGGTCTCGGTGTAAAGTTGGGAATCGGTTGATACTCGATACTACACTCATTCAGATCTAACTTTCGGGATGTTTCAGCCACAAGAAAAGATTGCTAAGCTGAAATAATACCGATAAAGAAAGATCAGTGATATTGAGACTATTTAGAACCCAGTTACTATTTCCAAGACAAGTTGAGCCAACTAAACTTCAAGAGGGTACTTACCTACAAACCCCATGCAAGCCTAAACCTAAGGCTGCTTGTGTGACTTGTTTGCTTTCTTTGCCTAATAATTTCAACTCATTGCAGGGCTTTCTTTATATTCCTTGCAGGACCTTTTGTGTATAAATCCAATAATTTAGTTTCTTACCCCGCATTTTTGCTTGATGCATAGCATACACATCATAACATCATGCCACACCATTTCCTTAACCATTTCAAGGATCTCAAGGGTTATGATGCAGGTTATGATAAATCAGACGTCTAGCAAGGGGCAAGGGGATTTATTTTCCTCTAGCCAATGTCGTCAAAAGATCAAAACTCGACAACTTGAGTCAGGGGCTATGACCCACTTGATATGGTGAGCTTGACTCTTATAGAAGGACACTCAACAATACAAGGTTCTTCAAAGCTACAAATTTCAACTTCTGACATATCTTGTTTACCCCGCGAGATCCTTGAAAACATTGCATACATATATCATGCATATCATTGCATAAATAGGTTTCAAAGTAGGGTTCTCATCTCCTTCGCTGTTTATTTCAGCGAGTGAAGAAATGGCTTTAGAACAAACAATCAAAGACCTTCAGTCTCAAAATTCTTAGTTCCAACAAATGTTCCTGACTCTGACCCAGGGGAAAGAAGACCTGAAAGCTCTGATCATCAAAAAGAAGGCTAAGAAGGAAAAGAAACCAATTCATGTTTTGAGTGTGGGAAGAAGAAGACAAACTAACCGAGCTCTAGATTTTGCAACCCCATCAAAGGGAGGGGATAATCAAGAACAAGATGACGAGGAATCAGATGAAGGAGAAACAATCCAACTTCTGAAGAAGATGAACCTGACTATTCTGAGGAGCAATATCCTCCCGCTGACGATAAATACAAACGGCCGGAAGATCGGCTCAATTCCATGGAGATCCAAAGGGTGTTTGGTCTGGATTTTGAAGAATTAGGGTTGGTTCCTATAGTGGTCATCCCACCAAAATTCAAGGTCCCCATGTTTGCTAAGTATGACGGTGTCTCCTGCCCTAAGTTGCACTTAAGGTTCTATGTCAGGAAGATCCAACCTCACACTGCTGATCGGAAGTTATGGGTCCATTTCTTCCAAGAAATTTTGGCTGGAACTTAACTGGATTGGTTCTATCAGTTATAAGGAACTGAAATCCATACTTGGGAAGACTTGGCTGCTGCTTTCTACAAGCAGTGCTAATATAACGCTGACCTGGCACCAACTAGAGTGCAACTGCAGAATATGTCCATGAGCTCAAGAGAAGGGTTCAAGGAATATGTGCAGAAATGGAGGGATCTAGCTGGCATGGTTCATCCTCCTCTGACTGATCGAGAAATGGTGGACATGTTCATGGGCACTCTGACAGGCCCATTCTTCAATTTGCTGATTAGAAGTTCCTCATCTGGTTTTACAGAAATGGTTATGACTGGGGAGAGGATTGAAAGCGGTATCAAGAATGGGAATATTCCAATGGCAGCATCCTCTAATGCCGAGAGGAAGCCATCTGGTGGTAGAAAGAAACTAATGTTGTCTATGGTCAAAGGCGCCATAGTACAAATATCCACTATCAGTTTGTGGGAGCAATGTTAATGTTTGATCCTACACCAGTTCAACATCCACGGGGAAATAGGCGTAGGATAAAATATAAAGAGGGGAAGTACACTGATATTAATATGCCTTTGTCTCAAGCATTACAACAATTTCTAAAAGCGGAGCTGGTTACACTAAAGGATCCTCCTCAAAAACCTGATACCTCTTCTCCTAAGTACAATCTTAATGTAAAATGTGCTTACCATTCTGATAGCCCTGGGCACGACACCGACAACTGTTGGACTTTAAAGAACAAGATTCAAGATTTGATCGACAGCAAGGAGATCAAATTTGACTCTCCTAAGACCCCAGTGTGACCACTGCTTCCATGCCAAATCATGGCCAAAATTGAGAGCGTATATTGCATTTGAATTATCAGTTGTAATTCCTTTGTTGCTTAAAACATTTGTCTTTATGTCAAACTTTGGTTATCCATATTAATACATTGCATATGTTTGTCTTGAATTATTTCATTCGTATTTATTATATTCAAACTGTGTTTTCATTTCCTTTTTATGATATTCAAACTCCTGGTTAAAAAGGTCTAAGCCTTTAGAGGGAGGATGACGAGAACGATACTACAATCTGTACAATATGATTTTGAACAAACCCCGCTGTAATGTACAGGCATTGTTTCAAATCCTAAAAAGTGGATTTATAAGGAAGATAATCCCTAGTCAACCCCTTTGAGCCTAAGAAGTAGGAGTTTTCTTTTCACACAAATTAAAACCCTTAATCATAACATGGGGAAGGGTAGTTTCTCAGTTAATTAAGATGTGCATTCAGTCGCATTCTTCCACTTCATACATAATGAATGGAATCAAAGACGTCCTTCCAAATAAAAAGACAATGATGGTTTCGCATAATCGTCAAGAAAGGCAGTCATTATCTCTCAAAATAAAAGCCTGCTAAGTCAAAACCTATGAAGGAGACTTAAGAAAAAACTAGTGGCACCCTGCTGTCTGTAATCACAAAAGAAATAGTTCAGGAAAAAAACAGGGATGGTAAAATATAAAAAAAGAGAGAGGTCCTACAAATCCTCAACAAAAATAAAAGGTTACAAAAATGACTGCCTTCTTAAACAAACGTTCAATTTCTGAACCATCACCAGAATATCAAGGACAAGATGCCAAACTGAACTGGGATTTAAAATGCATAATTAATTGAGTATAGGGCTGAAGAACATCATGAAGAACGGGTGGGTACAAATAAATTTTGATCCTTTATCCTTTGTTTCTTAAACCGTGAACCAGGCCACGCTATAACCCTTAAAAGTCCTAGCTGAAGCATAGGTCAGTTCGAGAGCATACTGTTACAAAGGTATCCTGACTCCTGTAAGGTTTGCTATAAATCATGAGTTGATATCACATTCTTGCAAATTTTGTTTTACTACAAAAAATGCATTTTCAAAAAATTTCAAGGCAGACATAAGCTTTGCATTCTTAAAATACCATTGTTTGCATATGACTATTTGTTCAACAGTAGAGAAATTTGCAGACGAATATTCAATGAAAAGAAATCCTCTCAGTGAGTAGAATCACCTCAGATGGAAAGACATTCCAGTGATAGACCTTTCATAATCAAGGGGCATGACATGGTGTCCAGCTGACCTGGGGCAGTCAAGTCAAGGTTCAAGGAATCTCTCAAAAATGCCAAATAGCCAGGGGCAGATCTCCATCTAAATCACTTGGGGCATTGAATATGAATTCCAGCAATGAATCTTGTACAATCAAACAAACATCTTTTGTCAATGTGACAACACTTACTACTATAGACAATGACAATTCTCCATACCCGACGAACATGGACATAGTCAGAAAATACTACGAATGAACAAAGACCCGCTAGGTTGACAGGCCTAGGCAAAATTAAGGGCATCCCAGCGAACCAAAAGAGTTCGGGCAAAAATTAGGGATATATACAAAAAATTGTACATCCGGCAAGTTGAAAACCTGAAAAGGCGGCTTGAGCAAAAAAGGGTATCCCGGTGGACTGAAAACCCGAAAGGGAGGTTCAGGCAAAAGTTAGGGATTAAAGCGTACGACTATGTCCCGTCATCTTATCACTTGTCTATCAGTAGAAGACTTGTTATCCTGATCAACATTTACCAAGCACCCTAAGAGTTTGGATGACACTCAAACCATCCACAAAGTCTTCGTAGGTACTTTCTCCAGCAGGTACAGAGGCAGGGGAATTCTACTACAAGGTTTCCGCCATATCCTTAGCTTATAACCTAGTGATGTTAGGTGTTCTTGTATCCCCGACAGAACAGGAATTTCGAACTACTTCTCTGACATCAGGTTTTCCCCAGTAAAGTCATCAAACTTCTCAAGATTCCCCAATAGGATTTCATAAAATCCTCAGGCAGTGCACAGAGCTTTCCTTCCCCAGTAGAGTTTATTTCTCTAGCTAAGGAAGTTCATCCCCCAACGGAGTTTGTTCTCCAGATTGGCGAAGTCAACCAACAGAACTCTTCCCCACGGTGAAATCATTCTCAAACAGAAGTTGAAGATCATCGACATAGAAAGCGAATCACGTATAAAATTATCTCCATTCATTATCTCCAGCAGAAATTGAAGAATCACTTTCTTCACTCACCAACAGCAGTCTGGGATTCAGCTTCCCGGTACTCTCCAGCAACAATCAGGGATTCATTTTCCTTAGTTCAACAATAAAGCAATGGAATGACTGACACGTTCATGCATTACATTCATACATTATTTTATGGCAGCACAAAATGCATACAGCATAATCTCGTTTTTGAGAACATCATTACATAATGCATCTCATCCACCATGACATTGCATACAACTTTGCCTTTACCTTTTCAGGAAAAGGTCAACAGATAAAGGTTATCATCTTTTTGGAGTAGCAATCGTCTTAGATTCCTTCATCGTCCTGTTGAGGTAGCAATTGTCCAAGATTCCTTCATCATCTACTGAGGTAGAAATCATCCAAGATTCCTTCACTATCTGCTAAGGTAGAAATCATCCAAGATTCCTTCACTATCTGTTGAGGTAGCAATTGTCAAAGATTCCTTCATCATCTGCTGAGGTAGCAATTGTTAAAGATTCGTTCATTATCCATTGAGGTAGTAATCGTCCAAGATTCCTTCACTATCTGTTGAGGTAGTAATCATCCAAGATTCCTTCATCATCTGCTGAGGTAGTAATCATTAAAGATTCCTTCATCATCTACTGAGTTAGCAATCGCTAAAGATTCCTTCATTATCTGTTGAGGTAGCAATCATCAAAGATTCCTTCGTTATCTGTTGAGGTAGCTATTGTACCCCAATTTTTTCCCCTAAGATCCCTTCATCATACCATGTTGTTTCACTCACAACAAGATCACACTAGGATTCTTGGTTCCCCTCTCTACATTTAGCTTTGCTCCTTTTGAGGAGTTACCAAGCACCTTGACTTATGTTCCTTTTGTGATCATGAATATTGTTTTGATTTATTCACTTAACTAATGAAATACAATGTTGGCTTGTCTTGCTTGTTATCCATATAGGTAAGGGCAATGAGATTTATCAAGTTACTCCATGGGTTCATGAGTTTAATTCCATTCCATAGTCAACATAGCTTGAGAAGTTCAAACCTCACCATTGGATTGGTTTTGGAAGAATTGACATGGCAAAGTTTCTTTGGTTCATCACATATCAAGGTTATTAGATTTGACTCAAAAGTACAAGGGGTTGATTGGAGAAGTTGTCATGTTTGGACAAGGCCTTGTTCCTATTGGTCACAAGAGCATATTTCTCTAAAATTTCAATATATGGAAGTGGTTTTGATGGCTATGAGTCCTCATCATCATCCTCAACAACTTATGTTCACAAAGCAAGAATATTGGCACAAGACGTTTGCTCAAACATGTCAAAATTCCTCAAAGAATTCTCTTGATTTAGAAGCTAGGGTTTTGAACTTCAAAGGAGCATATCTTGCTCACCTTTTGGAATTTTTGAGTGATTACAAAGACATCATTCTCTTCAAAGTGTTATAAACAAGTCACTTCAAAATTTCTAAGGATTTCTCATGTGGAAGGAACTTGGTGAAGAAGAAAGATTATAAGTCATCCAGATGAATCCACAATTTTCCATATGTGACTTCAAATGGTCATAACTTGGTCAATTTGTATCACCTTAAGTCAATTATTTTTCCATAATGATCTAGAGGACGTGTACTTTATGCCTTCTTTTATGTGCAAAGTGAGAAAATGGATGGAAGTTGCCTTAAATATGCAAAAGATTATAGGTTATTTCATGATTTTTGACCAACTTCAACAAGTCATAACTTGCTCAATTTTTGGAGATTTTTAGTGGTTCAAGTTTCAAAATATCATTCAATAGATCTACTTCATTTCATACCCTGAAGTTGGGTACGAGTAGGAGCAAGATCAGAATTATATTGGTATTGTTTATAAAAAGCGGTGGCCAAATCCTCTCAATTTCTGACACTGGTTCCTTCTAGCTGATAAAACCACTCCAACTGAGCTCCCGAAAGGCTGTCTTGAAAGAAATGAATCCAAAGATTCTTATCTGCCGTATAGGGTTGAATCTTTCTCACATAGGACCTGAGATGCATTTTGGGACAGGACAGCCCATCATACCTCACAAACACTGGCACTTTGAATTTTGGGGGAATCACAATCCCGACAACCAAACCCAAGTCTTCAAAGTCCAAGCCCGGTACTCTTTGTAATTCCATGGCGGCCAATCTGTCTTCTAACCCTTTGTATTTATCATCAGTTGGAGGGTATTGCTGGTCAGAATAATCCTCATCCTCTTCAACCTCTTCATCTTCCGCATCAGACTCGGAAGGCACCGTAGCTCCATCTCTCTTACTAGTCCCTTCATCAGAAGTAGGAGGAAATTCAAGCACTCTTCGAGCTTCTCCGTCAAATCTTCTCCCCAAAGTAGCCACCCCAATCCTCTTTTTCTTCTTTTTCACTGGGTCCTTATTCCCCAATTTAGTCTTGATATCCTCCTGACCTTTAGCCAAGGTCATCAGGAGTTGCTGGAACTGTGCATTCTGAGCTTGTAGGTCTTTGACTGTTTGCTCGAGATCCATCCTACTGAAATAAACAGCAGACAGATAAGGAAACCTGGAGTGAGACCTGCTTATGCACATGATGAATGGTATGCTTATGTATGCAATGCATTCAAGGATTTAGAACATTCAAAATTGTTTCAGACAAAGAAGAACGCACGTCATATTAATAAGAAGAAATTTGTTAGTACATAAATGCCCCATGGGCCAAATATTACAAAATAACTTCTCAAGGAAAAAAGACATTGCGCATCCTCTTTGGTGCGGTTTAGGTATTGAGGGCCTCTTGCTCATGGAGTCGGCGGGTAAGCTCTAGAACCTTCTTCTCACTGGCGTAGAAGCTAGCTTCAAAAGTATTCCGTTCTTCCTTGAGCTGAATCCAACTTTTCTGCATTTCCTCCCACGATGTAGGCATGTCTGGATGTAGGATGGTGTAGGGGACCTCTCCTTCATTGACGGGCTCTTTAATCACTGGGAGTACATGAGGATAAGGCATCATTAGACTTTGGGCTCGGGCTCGCACCCACTTGAGATAGGGCTCAAGAGGGATGGAGTTCTTGTGTCCCAAAGTCTTGCTATCAACCTTGTTGAGTTTTCCCCAAGCTCTGATGAATCTTTGGCGAAGTCCTTGCGCATCGTTGTCGAAGTCAAAAACTAGGTTAGGAATCAACATGTCATGAGGGCCATCCCTCCGTGCATATCCAAATTGTCTCAAAGCTAGACAAGGATTGTAGGTGATACCTCCCCTGATTCCAAGTAAAGGAACATTAGGAAATTCTCTGCAACGATCGACAATGATGACATTTTCCCTGGACCGAGAACACCAATGCACATCAGAATGAGTAAGAGTCATCAACCGTTGGGACCACCTTGAACCTTGGTCATTCTTCAAGACAGATTGTGGAAGGTGCGAAATAAACCACCTTGCAAGGATAGGAGTACAGCACATGAGAACACCTCTCTTTCTCATTGTTCGTGTGTAAAATGAGTGAAGGATGTCCCCAAGCAATGTTGGTATTGGATTTATGGACAAAAAGATTTTGACGACGTTGACATCTACCAATTGGTCAGGATTTGGGAACAAGACCAACCCATAGATAAGGAGTGCCACAATCTCTTCAAAGGCTTGTAGGTCCAATGAGTTCCAACATTCTTGTGCCTTCTCAAACAAGAATTTTGCTAAGAATCCCTTGACGCCGCTTCTGGTTTCCCAATGCCCCTTGATGTCGGATGGTTGTAGATGTAATGCTCGAGCAACATCTTCCGGCTTTGGTTCCTTTTCCGTACCGTTGAAGGGTAGTTGATTAAGGATAGGAATTCTCAGGAGTTGAGAAAACTCCTCCAAAGTGGGTACCAACTGATAATCAGGGAAAGTGAAACAGTGGTGAAGAGGGTCAAAGAACTGGAATAGCACTTTCATCATGTCTTCTTCAATGTTGGTGTTGACTAGGCTGAGCAGTCTACCATGTCTTTCACTGAAGGATCAATTTTCCGGAATTCTTGAGGTGAGCTCCTTGAGTTGAGGAGAGATTCTCACAAGGTTGACTTGAATGGTATTTCTGCGAGGAACTTCCATGACCTACAAAACGAGAACAAAGATGAAGATCCAAACCCTTGAAATGGTTAGTGAATGCATATGATGCTTCATGATGTTTATGATGTATGCACAAAACATATGTACAAGCAAATCACACCAAACCCTAGTTTCAGGCTTGCATGGGGTTTCATAGGTAAGTACCCTCTTGAGTGTAGTTGGCTTAAAAAACCTGTCCTATAAATAGTAACCGGGTTCTAAGGAGCTCAATATCACTGGATTGTTTTCATTGTTCATGGTTTTGGTTTAGCCACTTAACTAGCGTCCAAAATATTCCAAGAAAACAACCCTCAATGAGTGTAGTATCGAGTATCTACCAACTTCGGACTGCACCAAAGCCGGTCATCTCACTACCCCTAATAAAAGGCCAAGATTGTCAATTAAGGTTCTAGGTCATTAGTGCTTAGTGACATCACTCAGCGGCCCCGTACTCTCCTTGATTGAACTCAAGGGTTACCGGTACTCACAAATATGTCGCACTAATATAGCTATTGCTTCGACCGTGTCGGTATACCCCGCACAGTTTCCACAACGTATTGCTATCTATGAATGTTTCCCAAAATCCGGGTGTAGGATTGCAAACCCAAACAATAGAGCCAAAGTATAAAGCAAACAAATCAAACAATTAGTCATGCAAGAGGGTGATCTAAGCCCTAAGGTTACTCCACTTTTAAGTATTATCCCCAGCAGAGTCGCCAGTTCTGTGATACGGTGGGAGAACTGACTAGGGTTTTGCGTTTGTTTTCACAAATGTTTCGGTTGAGCAAGAGTCGCCACCGACTTTTTATTTTATCCTAAGGAAAGGTTTAAAAAGCACAGCAAAAACCTTTGAGATTTTTCTTGGGTTCGGGGAGTAGATTATAGAAAGGGAAGGTATTAGCACCCTTTCTATCCATGGTTATCCATGGGCTCTTAGGTACTTGCTTAGATCAACTTGCCTTGGTTTTCAATTGTTTGAAATGGTGCTTGATGTGTGGTTTTGAAAATGTTTTGAAAAGATGCCTTCTATAGGCTACCCTTGTAACAATTCTTTACTCGAATGTTTTACAAAAGGTGTTTTGTCTTTTGAAAAGATGTTTCAAGGTTTTTTGAAAGTTTGTTTTGAAAGTGTTTGTGAAGTGTAGTTTGAAATTAGGCAAGTGTTTTCTTTGCAAATTGACAAGTACTTAAGAGTTATCTACCCTAAAGTTTTCTCAAAGGTTTTTGTTATGTTTTAAACCTTTTGACAATTTTGTTCCACCATTGCATTTGGTGGACAATCTTGTCTTAGGAGGTGAAAGGGACGGGCGCGGGTCATCGTTTAGACCATAATTGCAATAGTGTTAAATGTCTTTGGGCAATTTTTTCTTTAAAAGGGACTTGATCATTCATTTAGGCAACCTTTTGAGGGACTATGATCATTTGATTGTTTGTTTTACCCAAAGAAATTCAACATGCAATATGGCCCAATTATTTGAAGGAAACAAAGTGGAATACCCTAGGGGTGCAAGTGTGAAATGTGTTGTCTATTTTCATGCTTATTTATCTTGAAATTAGGTCAAACTATTTTGTTCGTTTTATTCGCATACAAACCCTAATTCTAGCATGGTAGGTTTAGAAAGCATTAAAGTGCGAAATTTAAATTCCTACACTATTACAACACAATAATATGGGGAGGGGGGTACAATGTTTCAAATGGGGTATATTTAGACAAGAATTTAAACCTAACTATTACATCATTTTCTTTGAATATTTACAAGACAAATAATTGTATAATTAAATGGAAATTGAAATAAATATGCAAAATGTAAAAAGAATTTTTATATGTATGAAAAAAAAAATATTATTTATGTGAAATAAAAAGAGAAATAAAAAGGTATTATTTTTGGAGTATTTTCAAATTTAGGGAAAAACCCTAATTTTTAATCAAAAAGGGATATTAATCAATTAATTCATATAATATTTACTATTTATATACAAAAATAAAATAAAATATAGTATATTTATAAAAATGTCTTTTTAGTGTTAAATATTAATAAAATAAAAATATGTATATTTTTGATATTTTTACCCTAAATGTATTAATATATATATATATATATATATATATATATATATATATATATATATATATATATATATATATATATATATATATATATATATATATATATATATATATATATATATATATATATATATATATATATATATATATATATATATATATATATATATATATGTATATTTATATTATTTACAAGATATGTATTATATATATTAATTAATAATATTTAATATTAAAATAAAAAAAGTATTTTTCTATAAAATATTTTCAGGAAGTAAAAATAAGATAAAAGTGTATAAAATATATTTGTGCTATTTTAGTATTTTAAACAAAAAGTATATATTTATTTATTTATGTACAAACTAAAAGAAAAAATCAAATAAATACCTAATAAATTCAAAAATGATGAGAAAAAATATTTTTATATTTTTAATATGCTGAGAAAAAATAAATGAGTCAATTAAAAAAAGAAAAAGTCAAAAAACATTAAAAATAAAGCAAATGGGCTCAGGGGGTGTAAAACCAAAAAGGTGGTGTGAATAAGAAAATCACTCAGGCCAGCCCAAGAAGACATTGTCTTCAACCTTCAGACAAAACCAGTTCAAAACGCGCGCCCTTCTTCTCAAACTTCTAACTCCTGATTCTTGGCTTATTAATGAAAACTCATAACAAAAAATGTTCAGCATCAAGAGACGAATCCAACCATATGCAGAACTTGATCTAACTCTCTAAGATGAGGGAGAATTTCTTCTCCCCCAAATCCTAACCTAGATTTTCTTCCATTTTCAAACCTTAAATTCTCACAGCTCAAGCAAAAGAAATGAAAAGTAAAAACATGTACATGTTCAGTGGCATGAGTAGAACATTGTTTATTCACAAACTTAGAGCTAATGATGCTTAATAAGAGAGATAGAAGTTCACCAAAATACCTGTTCAGTTGAAGTTCTATCTGGCAATGAGGAAGCTTTCAGTGCTAGGTGATGATTGGAAAAGCTTCCTTGAGGTCCAGGGATGCTATTCCAATGTTTACTTTGTCTTGAAAGCTTTTGAATCGTGCTAGAGCACTTCACCTGCAAAACAAGAAACTGAAAATGGTGGAACTGGTTAGAGGGATTACAGGTCGTGTTGCAAGTCATGGTTAGCTTGCATAGATGCTAGGGAATATGTGTGAACTGGTTTGGGCAAGAGAGCTTGAGGGAAATGGAAGATGGCACTCAAACTGCAGGCCTGGCCCTGTTTTTGCAGTTTGAAGGTGATTCTGAGATTGGGAGTGTATAAAAGGTGTTAGGGTCGTGCACTAGCTTGGTTGAGATGTCTTGAGTGTGTTTCACAAGTTCACTTAAGTGTTTGCAAGCTGATATGAGAGTTGTGTTACAATATGCCAAGTTACTTACACTTTAAGCAACAAATGCCCAAGTTGTGTTCTAGGTCAGTAGAGGCCCCCTAATGAGCTGCATAATCCCTCCTTGATCAGAGTGTTTTGCTCATAATCTTGTGCCAATTAGATCTCATTTGTACTGCTTGGATTTTCAATTGGACATAAAGTTACCTTTTGCAAAAATGGAAGAAATGCTTTATCTATAAATGGATTAATCCTTTAGGCAATGCTTGAACTCATGAAACAAGGCCTTGGCACAAAGGTTTTGCATTGAATTATTGAGTGTCAAAGGGTTTTAGGACCTGTAATTTAGCACAAACTATGCTGACTTGAAAATGGCTTAAGTTATGAACATGTTCATGATCAATCCAAAAGTGAGTTTTTGCCATATTGTGAAATTCGATTCTCTCAAGTTATGAGGTTGTTTGAGAAGTTCTTGGACATTTTGGAAAGCTTGGAATGTGTACTACAATCCATCTGTGAAATGCAAATTGAAATTCCAAGTGGAAGTGTATGGAAAATGGCCTTGAAGTTGGGTAGAAAACCTTGTTAAAATAGGTTAAAATTTCACTAAGTTAAGAATGGTTTAGTGCCCTTATTCAAAAATTTGTAACTTGAGATATAAGCCTCATTTGGGAAAACTTTGTGAATAAAAGTTGTAGATTATGCAACAAGCTACAACTTTCATGTTTTGACTTTTGTTTGAATCCAAATGGATCTTGGTGAGAAAGTGGGGCAAATTTGGGAAAAAATTAGGGTTTTTTATAACTTAGAAAAAATTCTAAGTTATGAAAAATTCTAATTTCTAACCCTAATTTGCATTTTGTGATTTCTTGGTGAACAAGTTTCATGATTTGGCATGTTTTGATGAAAAATGAATCTTGACTCTTGATTTTGACCAAAAAGTCAAAGTTTGACTTTTCAGTATACAGTCAAAATTGATCAATTGACTGGGAAATTCAACTGTCAATCTTGTGTACTTGGGATCTTTTGAGTTTGTTGAGCATGTCAAGATAATTCCATGGGGTCTTTGAGTCCATATGTGAGCTTGGTTTGCCATTGGCTAGGTCAAACAGTCAAAAATTGCCTTTGTGCAGTCAAAACCCTAAAAATGACCATTTTGCCCTTTTGGTGATTTGATCAAATTTCTTGTGGAATTGTGATCCAAACTTGATCAAATGGTTCATATGAGTTCATAATGTTGATGTGGGTCAATTTCCATGAGGTTTGACTGTCAATTGGCCACAGTTGACTTTTTCCCCAATATAGCTGATTTCCAGGTCAACTGTCCAATTGACTGGGCAAAACTTGGAATCAAGGCTTGAAACTTGATGTGGATAAACTTGGGAGTCCAATATGAAGCATGAAAGTCATCTTAGGCACTTTAGGTAAAAACATCTTGGTGCAAACACAAACCCTAATTTGGGTCAACAGTGCAAGGAGAAGTCTTGAGCAGATGAAACCCCAACTGGATCTTGGGCTTCAAAGGTTTTGTGATGAGAAATAATTGAGACATGGGAGGGAAAATTTTGGGGTACAACAGTTGCCCCTGTTCAATCTTCTTGAATCTGAAGAGTTAGATTGGCAAGTTTGCCTTTCGTGACTCGAGGGTAAAAGGAGATTGGACACTAGAGTGCCCGGAAATTTGCACTCGTCAAAGCAATGGATGCGGGAATGGGCTTAGAGATGCCATTTGGAGATGGGCTTAATGATGCCATCTGGAAGAGTGACAGAGACTTGTCGGGGATGGGCTTAGAGATGCCATCTGGAATGAGTATCAGGAAGGTGTCCATGCTTTGGACCATCTCTGAACTGGGGATATGAATAAGCAATAGATTGGCATCCGTTGTTGGGAGGAATCCGTGAGCTGTTTTCAAAAATCTTGAGAAGAAAATGAACAAGTGATAGGTTACCATCCGTTACTTGGAGAACCTGTGAACTATTTCCAGAAGCCTTGGAGTTGAATAAGCAATGGAGCAGTATCCGTTGTTGGGAAGCGTCCGTAAACTGTTTTCAAAGGTTGCGTCTGAACAAGTGAGAGATTAACATCCGTTGTTGGGAAGAATCCATAGACTGTTTTCAGAAGTCTAGAGAAGAAACTGAACAAGCGATAGGTTAACATCCGTTACTTGGAGAACCCGTAAACTGTTTTCAGAAGTCTTGAAGTTTGAATAAGCAATAGAGCAGCATCCGTTGTTGGGAAGCGTCCGTAAACTGTTTTCAAAGGTCTTGAAGTTTGAATAAGCAATAGAGCAGCATCCGTTGTTGGGAAGCGTCCGTAAACTGTTTTCAAAGGTTGCGTCTGAACAAGTGATAGATTAACATCCGTTGTTGGGAAGAATCCATAGACTGTTTTCAGAAGTCTGGAGAAGAAACTGAACAAGCGATAGGTTAACATCCGTTACTTGGAGAACCCGTGAACTGTTTCAAGAATCTTGAGGAAGAACCGGTGTAGGGCTTCCTGATGATGAGCTCGTGTAAAACTGCATCTGGATAAATCTGGAATAAGCATTAGAATGTTGCCATGTCTGGGTTACATTTGAACTATTCCTGGAAAGGATCTCGGAAGATAATGATTTTAGTCTTTCGACTGATCTTACCTGAAAAGGTAAAGAGTTAGTTACATGCAATGTCATGATGCATGATACAATGTATGTTATATGATATGAATGTAAATGGATGCGCATGCAAGCTGGAGAGATGTCTTGCAAAGGATAGATGAATCCGAGACGGCTGGAGATAAAAGTATCTTGACTGCTGTTAGGAAGAATAATTCCTGGTCATTGCTGGAGAAAAAGGAGCTTGGGTTGTATACCAGTCTTCTGGGGAAAGCCTGATGACTTCTACTGGGGAGTACCAATCCAGTGGACTTATGTCGGGGATGCAAGACTGAGAATCTTCAGTTTGGCGGGAAGTAACTCTGGCGACTTCACTGGGGAACTCAAGATTTTCCTTCCTAAAACTCTGTGGGGAAAAGGTTCATTAGTCTGGCTCCGCTGGGGATATTGAAACTTAAATTCTGAGGTAAATTGGATTCCTGAGGATCCTCTGGCTGGGGGATTGTAAAGATAAGTTACTGTTGGGGAATTTTGATGAACTCCACTGGGGATAGGAAGAATTTTGGCGAGTGCGATCTTCCGTGGTTGTTAGCTGAGGATAACCCAGTTATAAGTCCCTGGGAGGAATAACTTTGAATAAAACTCGGGAGAGACGTCCGTACTCTGCGGGGGATAAGCTTCCAGAATCTACTGGGGATGAGCTTCAAGACTTGCTAGGGATATGGATTCCAAATCTCCTGGGGGTTTCCTTTGGAAGGGTATCAAGATATCCGACTGTACCTTCAACCTATCAGTAATCCTCTTCTTTGATAAGGAAATGATTATGTTCAAATGCATATGCCTATTTAATAAAACATTGGACGTTTCTCAAAATAAAACAATCAGTACAAGAGGCAAGAAAAGGAAATGACACAAATTTCTGGGAAAAGTATTTGTATTGATTTTCTATGAGTATATTTGTACAAAGGAGACAATCATCCTAGTAAGAGGATTTTTCCGTAAATATTGAAAGATTTATACAAAATAAGGATGGCTATGTGAAATAATTCCATGGGATTCCATTCCGCTATAGCTTCTATAACTCTGAATATCTGTCCATTCACTGCTTCGCTTGACGATGACTGGATTGATCAGAAGCCTGGAACCGGTTGGTGAAGAGATTGTTTTTGAAGTGATCCGACGAGAAATAGTCATACGCTTTAATTCCCTAACTTTTGCCTGAATCTCCCTTTCGGGTTTTCGATCCATCGGGAAACCCCTTTTTGCCCAAGCCGCCCTTTCGGGTTTTCAACTTGTCGGGTGTACAGATTTTTTTTTGTTTTTATCCCTAATTTTTGCCTGAATCGCCCTTTCGGGTTTTTGATCCACCGGGATGCCAATTTTTGCCCAAGCCGCCCTTTCGGGTTTTCGACTTGTCGGGTCATTTTATGCGTAGTATCTTTTGACTATGTCTGCATTCGCAGGGTGCGGCAAATCGTCGCCGTCCATGGTGGTCAGAATCATTGCACCACCAGAAAATATGCTCTTGATCACAAATGGTCCTTCATATGTAGGAGTCCATTTGCCCCTAGGATCACTTTGCGGCAAGATAATCCGCTTGATTACGAGGTCTCCGACTTGATACACTTGACGTCTGACTTTCTTATTGAAGGCCTTGATCATTCGCTTTTGATACGTCTGACCATGGCATATAGCAGCAAGTCGCTTTTCGTCGATCAGATTGAGTTGATCAAGTCGGGTCTGCATCCAATCATCTTCATTCAAACCTGCATCCTTCATAATCCTTAGAGAAGGGATCTGGACTTCCATAGGAAAAACAGCTTCCTTGCCATAAACCAAAGAAAATGGGCTTACCCCGGTTTAAGTACGTACCGTCGTACGGTATCCATGCAGAGCAAACGGCAACATCTCATGCCAGTCTTTGTAAGTGACTGTCATTTTATGAATGATTTTCTTAATGTTTTTGTTCGCAGCTTCAACAGCACCGTTCATCTTCGGCCGATAGGGAGATGAATTGTGATGATAAATCTTGAACTGTTCGCACAATGCAGTGATCATTGTGTTATTCAGATTTGTACCGTTGTCTGTGATGATCCTGTCTGGCACACCATACCGACATATGAGATTTTGCTTGATAAAGCGGGCAACCACATTTTTAGTGACAGAGGCGAAGGAAGCTGCTTCGACCCATTTAGTGAAGTAGTCAATGGCAACCAGGATGAAGCGATGTTCGTTGGAAGCCGTGGGCTTGATCTCTCCAATCATATCAATCCCCCACATTGCAAAGGGCCACGGAGCAGTCAGGACGTTGAGAGGAACCGGAGGGATATGAACTTTGTCAGCATAGACTTGACACTTGTGGAAAGTACGGGAATGTTGATGGCAGTCAGCTTCCATGGTAGACCAGTAATAGCCTTCCCTTAGGATCTTCTTAGCCATTGTATGCCCGCTCAAGTGAGTGCCGAATGTGCCGCTGTGTATATCAGTCATAATCAACTCTGCTTCAGCTTTATCTACGCATCGGAGTAATACACAATCATGGCTTCGTTTGTAAAGGATGTCGTTGCTCAGGAAGAACTTAGAAGCGAATTTTCTTAAGAACTTCTTGTCATTTATGGAAGCTCCTTCAGGATAATCTCTAGTCTCGAGATACCTTTTGATTTCATGGAACCAGGGTTGTTCCACTACTTCTTCGGTATTAATCTCGTGACAGTGCGCAGGTTCATCCATTCGCTCGATGGTGATTTGGGGAGCCTCGTTATCCCAGTTGAGTTTAAACATGGAGGACATTGTGGCTAGAGCATCTGCTAGCTGATTCTCTTCTCGCGGGAAATGCTCGAAGGTAATTTGCTCGAAATGCGGCAACAATGTTAGGACATGTTCTTTGTATGGGACGAGATTAGGATGTTTGGTATCCCATTCTCCTTTGATTTGAGTGATAACCAAAGTCGAATCCCCAAATACGATCAAAGATTTGATCCCCAAGTCTATAGCAGCCTTGAGACCAAAGATGCAGGCTTCATACTCAGCCATGTTGTTTGTGCAGCTGAAGCAAAGTCGGGCCGTGAAATGTGTGTGACAACCTTCCGGAGAAATGAGTATTGCGCCAATACCGTTTCCAAGCGCATTTGAAGCACCATCAAAGTACAGGGTCCATCGGGATCCCTTTTCAGGTCCGTCATACGGTCCGTCACCTTCATCGTTGTCCAAATTCATGATGTCCTCGTCTGGGAAGTCAAATCTCATGGGTTGATAGTCTTCGATAGCCTGATGAGCCAGATGGTCAGCTAATACACTCCCTTTTATAGCTTTTTGGGTGGTGTACTGGATGTCATACTCAGTTAAGATCATTTGCCATCTAGCTATCCTTCCAGATAAAGCGGGCTTTTCGAAGATATACTTGATAGGATCCATTTTGGAAATCAACAAGGTAGTATGAGTCAACATATACTATCTTAGTCGGCGAGCAGCCCATACCAAAGCGCAGCAAGTTTTCTCGAGCAGTGAGTAGCGAGTCTCACAGTCGGTAAACTTTTTGCTAAGGTAATAAATAGCATGCTCTTTTCGACCAGACTCGTCATGCTGGCCCAAAACACACCCCATTGAATTATCCAAGACGGTCAAATACATGATCAATGGTCTTCCTTCGACGGGTGGCATCAGAATAGGAGGTTCTAGCAAATACTCCTTGATTATATCAAAAGCAGCTTGGCAATCGTCGTTCCATTCGACTACCTGATCTTTCTTCAAGAGTTTGAAAATTGGCTCACAGGTAGAAGTCAGATGTGAGATGAATCTGGCAATATAGTTTTAGCGCCCCAAGAACCCTCTAACCTCCTTTTCAGTACGGGGAGCAGGCATTTCTTGTATTGCTTTCACTTTTGCGGGATCGACTTCAATGCCTTTGTTGCTTACAATGAATCCCAGGAGTTTACCAGACCTAACTCCAAAAATACATTTACTTGGATTCAGCCTGAGCTTGTATTCTTTCAATCTGGCAAACAGCTTTTCTAGATGTTCAAGGTGCTCTTCCTCTGTTTGTGACCGAGCTATCATATCGTCTACGTAAACTTCAATCTCATGATGTATCATATCATGGAACAAAGCTACCATGGCGCGTTGATAAGTTGCCCCTGCGTTCTTTAGCCCGAACGGCATCACCTTGTAACAGAAAGTGCCCCATTGTGTGACAAAAGTAGTTTTCTCCATATCCTCGGGGGCCATTTTGATTTGATTGTAGCCCGAGAATCCATCCATGAAGGAAAACACTTTATGTTGAGTTGTATTGTCGATCAAGATATCAATGTGAGGTAGCGGGAAATCATCTTTGGGACTGGCCCTATTCAAATCCCGGTAGTCCACACACATCCTGACTTTGCCATCTTTCTTAGGTACCGGCACAATGTTAGCGACCCATTGAGGATAGGACGTAACAGCCAGAAAGCCAGCATCGAATTGCTTCATTACTTCTGCCTTGATCTTCTCGGACATGTCAGGCCTCATTCGGCGAACTTTTTGCTTGATCGGCGGACAATCCTCTCTTGTGGGGAGACGGTGAACCACGATGTCTGTGTCTAAACCCGGCATGTCTTCATAGGACCAAGCGAAGATTTCAACATACTCATTCAACAACTGTACCAAGCGCTCCTTGACTTTTGGTTCCAGATTGGCACCCACTTGCACCTCCTTCCGGTCTTCCTCGGTCCCTAAGTTGACAGTTTCCAGTGACTCTTCATGCGGTAAGATGGCTCTTTCCTCTTGTTGCAGAAGTCTGGCTAATTCCCCAGGTACTTCACAATCTTCGTCATCTTCATACTCGGCTAGATTGACCAGATCTTCAGAGTTATTGAAAGATACAGCAGAATAGTCACCCATGGAATCCGGAGTGGATAGGTACCTGCATTGGTGAGTGTGGGTGTGTGTAAGGGATAACCATCCTTAAAAAAAATGCAAAAGGAAAGAAAATGAACATAAGCAGTTTATCAAATGAAAAACGTCCAATGAATCATTAAACATGGCATATGGATATGAAAAATAATCAAAACCCTTACAAATGGACCTACATGCCCCGGGCAAGGCAGGAGGTGAAAAGATAGTGTACGGATTGTTTGAAAGTAAATATTATAGACCAAATAAGAAATGTTTAACAGATAAATTACTGATGAATAAAAGTGATGGGGAAAAAGTCCTTAGCCTCCCAATTGCTCAATCCTCCTTTGACAGTTGGATAGATCCACTCTTCGATGTTGCTCTCCTTGTCCTCATCCTCCAAAGCGTTGATTCCGTAGGGAGAAATCTTGACTGGCGCCCTTTCAATCTTCGCACGGCGCATAGCTTTTTGGCCAGCGGCTGTGAACCCTAATCCAAATTTGTCTGTCTTATGTGGAATGTCAGGTAACTGCCCCCATGCTGAATTCTTCCCTTCTTTTATTGCGGCCCTCGCGTCCTCCAGAGATGCCATCCTGGCCATCTGTCTCGGTGTCTCAGCTGCCAACTTTGCTACTGCTATTTCAGGAAGGACTTCTTCGAAATGTTGAAACGGTGTCTCAATGAACTCTCCTTCAACCTCCACATACCGGAAAGAATTTAAGTGGCTAATCATGTACTCTTCTTCGCCATGGACAGTGATGATCTTTCCCTTGACAGGATACTTCAACATCTGATGTAAGGAGGAGGTGACTGCCCCAGCATGGTGTATCCAAGGTCTACCCAGCAGGCAAGAATATGATGGACGGATGTCCATCACATAGAAAGTGGATTTAAACACCTCGGTGCCTATCTTGATGGGAATTTCAACCTCTCCATGGACCATTCTCTTCGAACCATCGAAATCTCTGACAACAATATCACTCGGCTTCAATTACAACCCTTCACAATCTAGCCGGTCCAAGGCCTTCTTAGGCAAAACATTCAGCGACGAACCAGTGTCGACCAAGACGTGTGCGAGAGTAGTTCCGCGACACTCGACTGAAATGTGCAAAGCATCATTGTGATTTCTACCTTTAGGAGTTAGGTCGGCATCAGAAAAACCTAATCCATTGTCTGCAGTCAGCCTAGCCACGCAATTCTGAAATTGATCCGCAGAGGTTTCCTGGGGCACATGAGCTTCGTTCAGGAATTTTATCAGGGATTTAGCGTGCGCTTCTGAGCAAAGTAGTAGTGCCAGCATGGAGATCTTGGAGGGGGTTTGCCCCAACTGTTCCACCACATCGTAATCACTTCTTTTGATTATCCTCAAAATCTCGTCCATTTCCTTCTTGGAGGTTTCCGGGATTACCAAGGGTTGAGCCCTCGTCCTGACGGGCTCATCTTGGATTCCCTTACCTTTGCCAGCAGCGGTAGGAGAGACAGTACTAGGAACAACAATGTCTTCAATCAGAGGAGTTCTAGCAGAGAGTTTTATCGGTGCAGGGATGACCTCGTTAGCTGATGAGGGTCCAAAGACTGCTCTTGGAGGGGAAATCTCTGGAGAAAATATTCTCCCGCTCCTGGTGATTTTGCTAGTGCCCGCAATGTTACTAATGCTGGCTTCTTCATCACCCGAACTTTCTTCTATTACTTCGATTTGCTTGATACCATGGTAGTAGATGTCACCGCCATAGTTCCAAGGTATCGACTTCTCAGAAACATAGGGAACAAGCCCTGGCATTGTTATCTTCAAAGGAACAGATTTCGCAGCTGGTGTAATCTTAACAGGCTTTTTGACAGCCTCGGAAAGATTGGCGTGAATGGTTATGATTGAGACATCTTCAGTATGAACTGGAACAACAGAAACTTTTCGAACAAAATTTGTCGACTATCCATAAGGCCTTGGATGCCTTTCTTCAGTAACGGACAATCAAACGGCAGAGAGTAACAACAATAGCAGTCTTCTTTACATCCCGGGAAGATCCCGGCCCTCAACAGATTCAACTTAATGGTTAGCAATGGAGTAGTCAGATCACTGACATCAGCAACATACAAATCCTCTTCAATGGCATTGACATTTCGGCCGTGCTTCGGCATGGAAGCAGATATCACATTAGGCTTCTCTGGAGCGTCAAACTCTACTTCCTTCGCCTCTATCAGGTCTTGGATTTTATGCTTGAGTGCCCAGCAATCATTGGTGTCGTGTCCAACACTGTCTGAATGGTAGGCGCATTTAACATTGGCATGATAATGCGGAGAGGACGTATTCACATTCTTTGGTGCCTCCTTGATGGTGGCGAGATTCAACTTCAATAGATGGGGAAGCACTTGCGCTGGAGTCATATTAATGTGGGTGAACTGCCGTTGTGGCTGTTCCACCCGTTGTTGATTTGGTCTGGACTGGTTATAGCGAGGCTGCTCACTTGGAGTATTTTGAATCATTACGGCCCCCATAGTTGGCCGACGCTCCGTCTTCCCTGCTCTTCTCTGAGAATATACCACATTTGTTTCCTTCTTAAAAGGCTTCTTCTCAACACTTGCAGCAACACCCTTCTGAATCTTTCCTGACTTGATGCCAGCTTCTATTCTTTCGCCTGTTAAGATCAAATCGGTAAACCCCACGGAAGAGTTACCAATTAGGTGATTGAAAAATGGCCCAGATAGGGTCCCAAGAAACATATCAACGAGCTCACGATCGGTTAAAGGAGGCTGCACCCTGCCAGCCAAATCCCTCCATTTTTGTGCATATTCTTTGAATCCCTCACTTGTTCCTAGTGATATACCCTGAAGTTGGGTACGAGTAGGAGCAAGATCAGAATTATATTGGTATTGTTTGTAAAAAGCGGTGGCCAAATCCTCCCAATTTCTGACACTGGTTCCTTCTAGCTGATAAAACCACTCCAACTGAGCTCCCGAAAGGCTGTCTTGAAAGAAATGAATCCAAAGATTCTTATCTGCCGTATAGGGTTGAATCTTTCTCACATAGGACCTGAGATGCATTTTGGGACAGGACAGCCCATCATACCTCACAAACACTGGCACTTTGAATTTTGGGGGAATCACAATCCCGGCAACCAAACCCAAGTCTTCAAAGTCCAAGCCCGGTACTCTTTGTAATTCCATGGCGGCCAATCTGTCTTCTAACCCTTTGTATTTATCATCAGCTGGAGGGTATTGCTGGTCAGAATAATCCTCATCCTCTTCAACCTCTTCATCTTCCGCATCAGACTCGGAAGGCACCGCAGCTCCATCTCTCTTACTAGTCCCTTCATCAGAAGTAGGAGGAAATTCAAGCACTCTTAGAGCTTCTCCGTCAAATCTTCTCCCCGAAGTAGCCACCCCAATCCTCTTTTTCTTCTTTTTCACTGGGTCCTTATTCCCCAATTGAGTCTTGATATCCTCCTGGCCTTTAGCCAAGGTCATCAGGAGTTGTTGGAACTGTGCATTCTGAGCTTGTAGGTCTTTGAATGTTTGCTCGAGATCCATCCTACTGAAATAAACAGCAGACAGATAAGGAAACCTGGAGTGAGACCTGCTTATGCACATGATGAATGGTATGCTTATGTATGCAATGCATTCAAGGATTTAGAACATTCAAAATTGTTTCAGACAAAGAAGAACGCACGTCATATTAATAAGAAGAAATTTGTTAGTACATAAATGCCCCATGGGCCAAATATTACAAAATAACTTCTCAAGGCAAAAAGACATTGCGCATCCTCTTTGGTGCGATGTAGGTATTGAGGGCCTCTTACTCATGGAGTCGGCGGGTAAGCTCTAGAACCTTCTTCTCACTGGCGTAGAAGCTAGCTTCAAAAGTATTTCGTTCTTCCTTGAGCTGAATCCAACTTTTCTGCATTTCCTCCCACGATGTAGGCATGTCTGGATGTAGGATGGTGTAGGGGACCTCTCCTTCATTGACGGGCTCTTTAATCACTGGGAGTACATGAGGATAAGGCATCATTAGACTTTGGGCTCGGGCTCGCACCCACTTGAGATAGGGCTCAAGAGGGATGGAGTTCTTGTGTCCCAAAGTCTTGCTATCAACCTTGTTGAGTTTTCCCCAAGCTCTGATGAATCTTTGGCGAAGTCCTTGCGCATCGTTGTCGAAGTCAAAAACTAGGTTAGGAATCAACATGTCATGAGGGCCATCCCTCCGTGCATATCCAAATTGTCTCAAAGCTAGACAAGGATTGTAGGTGATACCTCCCCTGATTCCAAGTAAAGGAACATTAGGAAATTCTCCGCAACGATCGACAATGATGACATTTTCCCTGGACCGAGAACACCAATGCACATCAGAATGAGTAAGAGTCATCAACCGTTGGGACCACCTTGAACCTTGGTCATTCTTCAAGACAAATTGTGGAAGGTGCGAAATAAACCACCTTGCAAGGATAGGAGTACAGCACATGAGAACACCTCTCTTTCTCATTGTTCGTGTGTAAAATGAGTGAAGGATGTCCCCAAGCAATGTTGGTATTGGATTTATGGACAAAAAGATTTTGACGGCGTTGACATCTACCAATTGGTCAGGATTTGGGAACAAGACCAACCCATAGATAAGGAGTGCCACAATCTCTTCAAAGGCTTGTAGGTCCAATGAGTTCCAACATTCTTGTGCCTTCTCAAACAGGAATTTTGCTAAGAATCCCTTGACGCCGCTTCTGGTTTCCCAATGCCCCTTGATGTCGGATGGTTGTAGATGTAATGCTCGAGAAACATCTTCCGGCTTTGGTTCCTTTTCCGTACCGTTGAAGGGTAGTTGATTAAGGATAGGAATTCTCAGGAGTTGAGAAAACTCCTCCAAAGTGGGTACCAACTGATAATCAGGGAAAGTGAAACAGTGGTGAAGAGGGTCAAAGAACTGGAATAGCACTTTCATCATGTCTTCTTCAATGTTGGTGTTGACTAGGCTGAGCAGTTTACCATGTCTTTCACTGAAGGATGAATTTTCCGGAATTCTTGAGGTGAGATCCTTGAGTTGAGGAGAGATTCTCACAAGGTTGACTTGAATGGTATTTCTGCGAGGAACTTCCATGACCTACAAAACGAGAACAAAGATGAAGATCCAAACCCTTGAAATGGTTAGTGAATGCATATGATGCTTCATGATGTTTATGATGTATGCACAAAACATATGTACAAGCAAATCACACCAAACCCTAGTTTCAGGCTTGCATGGGGTTTCATAGGTAAGTACCCTCTTGAGTGTAGTTGGCTTAAAAAACCTGTCCTATAAATAGTAATCGGGTTCTAAGGAGCTCAATATCACTGGATTGTTTTCATTGTTCATGGTTTTGGTTTAGCCACTTAACTAGCGACCAAAATATTCCAAGAAAACAACCCTCAATGAGTGTAGTATCGAGTATCTACCAACTTCGGATTGCACCAAAGCCGGTCATCTCACTACCCCTAATAAAAGGCCAAGATGGTCAATTAAGGTTCTAGGTCATTAGTGCTTAGTGACATCACTCAGCGGCCCCGTACTCTCCTTGATTGAACTCAAGGGTTACCGGTACTCACAAATATGTCGCACTAATATAGCTATTGCTTCGACCGTGTCGGTATACCCCGAACAGTTTCCACAACGTATTGCTATCTATGAATGTTTCCCAAAATCCGGGTGTAGGATTGCAAACCCAAACAATAGAGCCAAAGTATAAAGCAAACAAATCAAACAATTAGTCATGCAAGAGGGTGATCTAAGCCCTAAGGTTACTCCACTTTTAAGTATTATCCCCAGCAGAGTCGCCAGTTCTGTGATACGGTGGGAGAACTGACTAGGGTTTTGCGTTTGTTTTCGCAAATGTTTCGGTTGAGCAAGAGTCGCCACCGACTTTTTATTTTATCCTAAGGAAAGGTTTAAAAAGCACAGCAAAAACCTTTGAGATTTTTCTTGGGTTCGGGGAGTAGATTATAGAAAGGGAAGGTATTAGCACCCTTTCTATCCATGGTTATCCATGGGCTCTTAGGTACTTGCTTAGATCAACTTGCCTTGGTTTTCAATTGTTTGAAATGGTGCTTGATGTGTGGTTTTGAAAATGTTTTGAAAAGATGCCTTCTATAGGCTACCCTTGTAACAATTCTTTACTCGAATGTTTTACAAAAGGTGTTTTGTCTTTTGAAAAGATGTTTCAAGGTTTTTTGAAAGTTTGTTTTGAAAGTGTTTGTGAAGTGTAGTTTGAAATTAGGCAAGTGTTTTCTTTGCAAATTGACAAGTACTTAAGAGTTATCTACCCTAAAGTTTTCACAAAGGTTTTTGTTATGTTTTAAACCTTTTGACAATTTTGTTCCACCATTGCATTTGGTGGACAATCTTGTCTTAGGAGGTGAAAGGGACGGGCACGGGTCATCGTTTAGACCATAATTGCAATAGTGTTAAATGTCTTTGGGCAATTTTTTCTTTAAAAGGGACTTGATCATTCATTTAGGCAACCTTTTGAGGGACTATGATCATTTGATTGTTTGTTTTACCCAAAGAAATTCAACATGCAATATGGCCCAATTATTTGAAGGCAACAAAGTGGAATACCCTAGGGGTGCAAGTGTGAAATGTGTTGTCTATTTTCATGCTTATTTATCTTGAAATTAGGTCAAACTATTTTGTTCGTTTTATTCGCATACAAACCCTAATTCTAGCATGGTAGGTTTAGAAAGCATTAAAGTGCGAAATTTAAATTCCTACACTATTACAACACAATAATATGGGGAGGGGGGTACAATGTTTCAAATGGGGTATATTTAGACAAGAATTTAAACCTAACTATTACATCATTTTCTTTGAATATTTACACGACAAATAATTGTATAATTAAATGGAAATTGAAATAAATATGCAAAATGTAAAAAGAATTTTTATATGTATGAAAAAAAGAATATTATTTATGTGAAATAAAAAGAGAAATAAAAAGGTATTATTTTTGGAGTATTTTCAAATTTAGGGCAAAACCCTAATTTTTAATCAAAAAGGGATATTAATCAATTAATTCATATAATATTTACTATTTATATACAAAAATAAAATAAAATATAGTATATTTATAAAAATGTCTTTTTAGTGTTAAATATTAATAAAATAAAAATATGTATATTTTTGATATTTTTACCCTAAATGTATTAATATATATATATATATATATATATATATATATATATATATATATATATATATATATATATATATATATATATATATATATATATATATATATATATATATATATATATATATATATATATATATATGTATATTTATATTATTTACAAGATATGTATTATATATATTAATTAATAATATTTAATATTAAAATAAAAAAGTATTTTTCTATAAAATATTTTCAGGAAGTAAAAATAAGATAAAAGTGTATAAAATATATTTGTGCTATTTTAGTATTTTAAACAAAAAGTATATATTTATTTATTTATGTACAAACTAAAAGAAAAAATCAAATAAATACCTAATAAATTCAAAAATGATGAGAAAAAATATTTTTATATTTTTAATATGCTGAGAAAAAATAAATGAGTCAATTAAAAAAAGAAAAAGTCAAAAAACATTAAAAATAAAGCAAATGGGCTCAGGGGGTGTAAAACCAAAAAGGTGGTGTGAATAAGAAAATCACTCAGGCCCAGCCCAAGAAGACATTGTCTTCAACCTTCAGACAAACCCAGTTCAAAACGCGCGCCCTTCTTCTCAAACTTCTAACTCCTGATTCCTGACTTATTAATGAAAACTCATAACATAAAAAATGTTCAGCATCAAGAGACGAATCCAACCATATGCAGAACTTGATCTAACTCTCTAAGATGAGGGAGAATTTCTTCTCCCCCAAATCCTAACCTAGATTTTCTGCCATTTTCAAACCTTAAATTCTCACAGCTCAAGCAAAAGAAATGAAAAGTAAAAACATGTACATGTTCAGTGGCATGAGTAGAACATTGTTTATTCACAAACTTAGAGCTAATGATGCTTAATAAGAGAGATAGAAGTTCACCAAAATACCTGTTCAGTTGAAGTTCTATCTGGCAATGAGGAAGCTTTCAGTGCAAGGTGATGATTGGAAAAGCTTCCTTGAGGTCCAGGGATGCTATTCCAATGTTTACTTTGTCTTGAAAGCTTTTGAATCGTGCTAGAGCACTTCACCTGCAAAACAAGAAACTGAAAATGGTGGAACTGGTTAGAGGGATTACAGGTCGTGTTTCAAGTCATGGTTAGCTTGCATAGATGCTAGGGAATGTGTGTGAACTGGTTTGGGCAAGAGAGCTTGAGGGAAATGGAAGATGGCACTCAAACTGCAGGCCTGGCCCTGTTTTTGCAGTTTGAAGGTGATTCTGAGATTGGGAGTGTATGAAAGGTGTTAGGGTCGTACACTAGCTTGGTTGAGATGTCTTGAGTGTGTTTCACAAGTTCACTTAAGTGTTTGCAAGCTGATATGAGAGTTGTGTTACAATATGCCAAGTTACTTACACTTTAAGAAACAAATGCCCAAGTTGTGTTCTAGGTCAGTAGAGGCCCCCTAATGAGATGCATAATCCCTCCTTGATCAGAGTGTTTTGCTCATAATCTTGTGCCAATTAGATCTCATTTGTACTGCTTGGATTTTCAATTGGACATAAAGTTACCTTTTGCAAAAATGGAAGAAATGCTTTATCTATAAATGGATTAATCCTTTAGGCAATGCTTGAACTCATGAAACAAGGCCTTGGCACAAAGGTTTTGCATTGAACTATTGAGTGTCAAAGGGTTTTAGGACCTGTAATTTAGCACAAACTATGCTGACTTGAAAATGGCTTAAGTTATGAACATGTTCATGATCAATCCAAAAGTGAGTTTTTGCCATATTGTGAAATTCGATTCTCTCAAGTTATGAGGTTGTTTGAGAAGTTCTTGGACATTTTGGAAAGCTTGGAATGTGTACTACAATCCATCTTTGAAATGCAAATTGAAATTCCAAGTGGAAGTGTATGGAAAATGGCCTTGAAGTTGGGTAGAAAACCTTGTTAAAATAGGTTAAAATTTCACTAAGTTAAGAATGGTTTAGTGCCCTTATTCAAAAATTTGTAACTTGAGATATAAGCCTCATTTGGGAAAACTTTGTGAATCAAAGTTGTAGATTATGCAACAAGCTACAACGTTCATGTTTTGACTTTTGTTTGAATCCAAATGGATCTTGGTGAGAAAGTGGGGCAAATTTGGGAAAAAATTAGGGTTTTTTATAACTTAGAAAAAATTCTAAGTTATGAAAAATTCTAATTTCTAACCCTAATTTGCATTTTGTGATTTCTTGGTGAACAAGTTTCATGATTTGGCATGTTTTGATGAAAAATGAATCTTGACTCTTGATTTTGACCAAAAAGTCAAAGTTTGACTTTTCAGTATACAGTCAAAATTGATCAATTGACTGGGAAATTCAACTGTCAATCTTGTGTACTTGGGATCTTTTGAGTTTGTTGAGCATGTCAAGATAATTCCATGGGGTCTTTGAGTCCATATGTGAGCTTGGTTTGCCATTGGCTAGGTCAAACAGTCAAAAATTGCCTTTGTGCAGTCAAAACCCTAAAAATGACCATTTTGCCCTTTTGGTGATTTGATCAAATTTCTTGTGGAATTGTGATCCAAACTTGATCAAATGGTTCATATGAGTTCATAATGTTGATGTGGGTCAATTTCCATGAGGTTTGACTGTCAATTGGCCATAGTTGACTTTTTCCCCAATACAGCTGATTTCCAAGTCAACTGTCCAATTGACTGGGCAAAACTTGGAATCAAGGCTTGAAACTTGATGTGGATAAACTTGGGAGTCCAATATGAAGCATGAAAGTCATCTTAGGCACTTTAGGTCAAAACATCTTGGTGCAAACACAAACCCTAATTTGGGTCAACAATGCAAGGAGAAGTCTTGAGCAGATGAAACCCCAACTGGATCTTGGGCTTCAAAGGTTTTGTGATGAGAAATCATTGAGACATGGGAGGGAAAATTTTGGGGTACAACACGTGCCCTATACTGTTCCATAGAAATCCAGTTTCAGAGCTCTGCAACTCAACTTCAATAGGTAGATACCTTCATCAATTCTTCAAAACTCTGATATAATTGTGTTGCTCTCATTGCCCTGGTTCTAGTCGCAACGCTTACATTTCACTGGAAACACGTTTTGACCATGAAATTTCAAATCCCTTTTCAAAACTTTCCTTCCAAATTGCTTGAGCTACAATTTATATAAATTTGGCAAGAGGGTGTGTTTGTTTTTGTCTTGAAGAGACGAAGCGATTGGCATAGGTTCGAGCTTCTGATTTTACAGTTTGAGAGACCTGCAAATCACGTTGTCTGGAGGTTGAAGATGACCTACGTGTCATCTTCCAACCAATGATGGCACACCACCTGTTATTTTTGAAAATCTGATTTATATTTGATTCTGTACATTATTCACTAATGACCATGATACGCACAGTGCGCCAGATCTCTTGGATTTGATTACTAACACATTTTGACTCTCATCCAATGGTTCACATATTTTACTTTTATTTTTTTTAATGATTTTTATATTTTAATTGTTTTAAATTTCAAAAAATCATAGAAAATTCATTTTTAGTCCAAAAAATCTGAAAAAATTATAAAAAATATTTTTGATTATTCTCTTTCTGATTTTTATTTTTTCACAATTTAATTTTGTGTTTTGGTATTTTTTATAAATTTTACATTTATTTGATTTGTTTAAAATGTTTAAAAATACTTTTATACATTTTTAAATTCTGAAAAAATTATGGAATGATCCAATGATATTGTGACAAATATTGGTGACCTTATTTTATTTTTGTTTCTGACTTTACTATTTTTACTATTTTTTATTTATTTTACCCATTTATTTTGATTTTAAAAATAGTTTCTGACTTTAAAAATTACCAAAAAAATTGTAAAATTACTTGGCCTTTTTTCTGATTTTTCTATAGTCTTATTTTTCATTTCTTGATTAATTTGAACATAGTTAATATTTTTCTCATTATTTTCTATTTTTTAAAACATTTTTAAAACCCTTTTTGTATATATTAAATGTGATATTATTTTGTGATTATTTTTTGGCTGATCTTGGGTTAGATTTTGGATCATGAACTTTATTAACATCATTGGATCCATCGTGTTGACTATAACTCCACAAAAATGGATGAATGATTTTAATAATAGTTTGATTAAAGTTTAATTCAAATGTGGTTTGTATATTTTTTCCCTATCCCTCTTCATCTCATCCTTTTCTTATTGCACTAAATGTTGTTGGAGCATGATCTCTATATCATGTCTCAAAACAAATGGTGCATAGATTGCTATTGTCTGGCCTCAAAATAGGTGCGACTTCTACATAAGTCCACTTACGATTGCTTAACATATCGCTAAATTTTGTCTCGATTCGAATAAATGATCATTCGTGGCCCAAACTTATGATTGCAAGCCCAAGTATGTTAATTTGATCTCTTTTATCTAATAACCTTGAGATTCATTGTGTGGAGGCTTTGGTTCTACCAATCCTCTAATGGATCTACAACACCTTTGGTCAACGCGGATCACTTAAACATCATTGATCATTAAATGGTACTTGTGAGAATTTCAAAATGGATGATATACTTGACAAAAAGAAAATGCAACTTGTTGTGTGGAGGTTTTGGTTCTACCAATCCTCTAATGAGTTCCAAATGTAAGTTTCAAGATGGTCATCCCACTAACCACTAATTATGACTTGTTTTATCTTGTGTTTTTATTCTTTTTTTATGCTTTATGCACTATTTATTTTTAGATTTACATTTCATGCCATTTTCATCTTTGCTCATTTGAGCATTTATTTTTCTTGCCATTTTTACTTTGCTCACTTAAGCTTTTCTTTTCGTTTCTTAAGATACTTAATAATCAACATAAACCCTAAAAAATATTTAATGGTACTTGGACTATTTGGTTTATATCCTTGGCATTATGGAGCATGGGACTTTTCTTGGACTTAGGATTAGAGACCTTGGCCTATCTTGGAGACTTTGTGAATTTATCTGATTATTTTGTCTGGAATTCTTGAGGTTTACCTCAAGACATTGGGTTGTTTGTTTGTTTTGTATGCAGGTTTTTGTGATTACATACTTTGTTTGTAATCTGGAATTCACCCGTATACAGCCGTTACTCTGCCCAATTTTTGTGAAGATTTGATACATTTGAAGTTAGTTCTCTCAAGAGGTCTAGTATCTTTGCTTGCTTGGTTTCAATTCAAAGAATTGGAATTCTATCTTGACTCATAATGTCAAGTATTGGCTTTTTGTTGGTTACATGATTCTTCTCCTTAGATTTTATCTTATGCTTTAGGATAGTCTCTTATTCTCCTCCCATCTTCTTTAATTTTAAAAATCTTCTTCCCCCTTTTGAAAACTCTTCTTGTTTTGAAAGTTAAACTACTCTCATAATAAACTTGGACTTATGTCCATGCATTTTCAAAACATCTTCATAAATAAACTCCAATCAATTTAATAATACCTTGACATTTTTTTTTTGTGAGAAGACTAAAAGTCCATCAATCTCATTCAAACCATTTTTGCCACTTTGGATTTTTATCTTTAAACTTTTCTCAAAAGATTAAACTCTTGTCAATACTTGTAGTGATGCAAACAACTATACTTCTACAACGTGTAGTGAAGTGAGATATTTTCCACTTGGGTGTTGAGTGAGGCATTGTTGATTTTAAAATCCAAGCCATATCCTCCACTTTGAGATGATGTAAATTCTCCTTTTTCATGATTGTGGGTAGTAAGTATGTTTTCCACACAGACAATAACGATGATGTTTTATCTCATAAAAATAACCAACACATCTGTGTTTTAATTTTTTAAAAGAGGAACTACGTGTACCCTGATCCCCTATTGCACGAAAGGTGGTACGTAGGCACTAAAGGTTTGCAACCGCGGTGGATGCAAAAATCATAAAAAATATATTTCTTTTCTCACCTCCACCATCCATTTTATATACAACAGTTTTTATAGCCAAAATATACACATTTTTCAAAGAGGTTCCCGCGGAGTACCATAGATGTTTAGAATGCTAATACCTTCCCTTTACATAACCAACCCCCTTACCTTGAATCTTTCCCCCTCGTTTGGGTTACTCGCTCTTTTCCCATTCATTTGGAAACAATAAAGCGCGTTGGCGATTTTTATTTTGATCTGTATAAGTCTAGTCAATCCAATGGCTTAGTCTTAAACATTTCTATCGCTACAGAAAAATGGAGACTTCACTGGGGAAAGATTTACCTCTTGCTGGTCCATCCCTAAATGGGTTAAGCCTATCTTTGTCTATATCTGTATATGTGCTATTGTTGTTTATGTGTTATATTTTGCATATATGTTTGTTTGGATTTTCCTGGTTTTCAGGGTGCTTGGTGATTACTTATGAATCTTATTCCCAGACTTGGGAAAACTTTAAGATAGGAAGGGCGGTATAGTCATGTTAACTTTGAGGGATTAATCCCAAAAAAGGAGGTATGAGATCCCCCACTCAGTGGAGGCCCCTTTGACTGTAGTGTCATTTATCGAGTAATCGGGAAGACGTGCTGCTTTCGACCCGGGAGCCTGCTAAAACTGAGGACCGTAGAATACCTAACCCATCTTGGCCTTTTAGGTGTAGTGCGGAAGCTATGACAGAGTAATCCGGAAATAGTTGTCACACGATACTACGCTCGGACGAGTCTTTCTTGAGAATATTACTAATTACCGAGTTAATTGGGAAGTTGGTAATATTCGAAGGAATGATGTTGACTATGGGAACCTCTAGAACCTTGTTCGGCAGGTGATAACTCTTAGACCAACACCTTATGGGAAATACCTTCAACCTCATGCTCGTGACGTTGAACCTACAAACCCTATATATATGATCTTGTATGTGATTGTTGCATCATGCATCCATGCACTCATAAGCATCTTTTGAAGAAAACCATATTTCAAGGGATTTAAAGGTTGACTATTTGTGAATATCTCAGGTACTTTTAACCATGGATTCTAGAAAGTGAAAGACCGGGAAATACATTTTCAAGGATCCCAAGATAGATGATTTGGTCAGTCTAATTCCAGAGATCGAGTGTTTTGCAGAGTTTCGGAAGAAGTATGGATCAATTATTCCTGTCATGAAGCTGAAGATGAAGGAGGGTATTCTCTCGACCTTGGTCCAGTTCTATGATCTGATGTGTCATTGTTTTAATTTTCCCGACTATCAGTTGATGCCTACACAGGAGGAGTATTCTTATCTATTGGATTTACCCGTTACCAATCGTGTTCCTTTTACTGGTTTGGAGGGTAAGCCAAAACCACATGAGATTGCTGCTTTGATTCATCTGGGGAAGTCTGAGGTGGAAGCCCATATGACTACTAAAGGAGGGATTAGAGGATTACCAGCTCAGTTCTTATTGGAGAAAGCTCGTTACTTTGCTAGAATAAAGAGTACAGTTGCTTTTGAGGCCATCTTTGCTCTACTTGCTTACGAATTGTTCTTATTTCCTAATGTGGACAAGTTTGTCGACATTAACGCTATCAGGATTTTCATGATTGGAAACCCAGTTCCTACACTGTTGGGTGATGCTTATTACTCTGTTCATCTTTGGAATTCTTATCACGGGGGAATGATTAACTGTTGCATGCCTTTGTTGTACCGGTGGTTCATCTCTCATATGCCTCAGTCTGATGCTTTTTGGGATGTCAAGAAGGAACCCCGTTGGGCTCCTAAGATCATGGAACTTACTCACTCGGATATTGATTGGTATCATCGATCTTACCAGGATGTGGAGATTATTGACAGTTGTGGTAGTTTCCCCAATGTACCGTTTCTTAGTACAAAGGGAGGAATTAACTATAACCCTATTCTTGCACGACGACAACTTGGTTATCTGATGAGGGATAAACCGAATAGTATTCATTAGAGTAGTTTCTTTCTGAAGGAAGGAGAAGACCATAGGGAAGCTAGGGAGAAGATTGCGAAGGCCTGGCGTCACATTCATAAGAAGAGTAGGAAGGACTTGGGATCTAGGGGTGTTGTTTCTTTGGAGCCATATCTCTAATGGATCTGATTGAGAGCTATTCAGTTAAAGATGCTGTATACTCGGGAGATACACATGCATGATCTATTTGTGAAGACCACTCCTCCCTTATTAGATGACTTAGAAGAGCTGTAACTTGCTTTGGTTAGGATGCAACATGAAAGGGATGCTTGGAAGAACAAGTTCCAAACTTTAGAAAGTTCCTACATAGCAGACCTGAAGGAGAAAGATGACTTGATTGAGATTCTTGAGATTCGAGCAGTATAGTCCATGGAGGGGCAAGGGGATTTATTTTCTCCTAGGCCTCGATCAAGTGTTGATCACTTATTTCCTGATTCAGATGATTGGAAGGAGGTTGCCATCAGACATGTGGAAGAAAACCAAAGGTTAAAGGCTCAGGTTGCCAGGCTCACAAGGAAGCGCCAGCGTACAAATTGATCTCCATCCGTCCATTTTCTTAGGATTTTAGATTGTATTTGCATATTGTACTTGAGATCATTGAAACTTGTAATCCATTTTGGAGTTATTATAATATAAAAAATTCCAGTATTTCAAAAAGATTTATTACTTTGATGTTTGCAATATGTGTATAAACCATAAATCCCTTGAAATATTAAATAATGAAGCAAAAATAATCATATGCATTGCATATCATGCATCATATTGCACATATTTCTTGCATTTATTATGCATATCCAGGTGTCTTACCCAGTTTTTTACTTCGTTCAACAAGCTGACTCATCACTACAACACTCGGGCTAATTTCAAAAAGAAGATGGACAACTTAGAACAGGAGAATCGCGAGCTGCACGAAGAAGTTTCTGCTTTGAAGGCCGGCATGTCCAATTTGACTACTCTGATGGAAGCTCTGGTGGCTGCTCAGAATCAGCCACCGAGTGTTCAACCTCAACCAACTGGGGCAAATACTAAAGTTCCGACTGTTCATGTATCCGCTACTCCGGATGTTGTTCAAAACCATATGCCTCAAGGTTATCCATGGGTAATGCCAGAGAATTTTGCACCTGAAGGTTTCAATCTTGGTCCTAAAGATACTCCAGTGATTCAGATTATTGTTACTCCGACACCTCCTGTGGTGCATGTTGTTCCTGCTGCACCTCCTTCGGTGAACATGGTTCCGTTTGTTAATGATGATGTGTGTCGTCCTTTCCCTCCGCCGAGTGAAGACTTGGGTCTTTATGACAGAATGATGATTTTCAAGAGCAGTTTGATAAGATGCAAAGAGAGATGAAGGCTCTTAGGGGAAAAGAGCTATTTAGGTATAATGTGAATGAGCTATGTTTGGTCCCGAATGTTAAGATACCTGCAAAGTTCAAGGTCCCGAAATTTGATAAGTATAAGGGCAACACTTGCCCTCTTTCTCACCTGGTAATGTACGTGATGAGAATGTCTACCCACACTGATGATCAGCGTCTGCTGATTCACTTTTTTCAGGATAGTTTGACCGGTGTTGCGTTGAAGTGGTATATGAGTTTGGACAGCGCCAATATCCATACTTTTAATGATTTAGGAGAAGAATTCATCAAACAATACAAGTACAATATGGACATGGCGCCCGACCATGACTAACTTAGGGCCATGGTTCAGAAAGACAGGGAATCGTTCAAAGAGTATGCGCAGAGATGGCGCGAAGTAGCTGCCCAAGTGATTCCTCCCATGGAAGAGAAGGAGATGACTAAGATTTTTCTGAAGACGCTGGGAGCTTTCTACTATGAAAGGATGGTAGCAAGCGCACCAAGCAACTTTACAGAGATGTTAGGAATGGGTATCCGCCTAGAAGAGGCTGTAAGAGAAGGACGTTTAACAAAGGGTGAAGGATCCAGAGGTGTGACGAAGCCATCTTATGGGTTTACCAATAATAAAGAAGGGGATGCAAATGCTGTTATACAAGAGAGGAGGGTAAACGCCCCTATAAGCAATTATCAGCGTCATTAGCAAGTCGCCTCAGTTACTCTTGTTATGAATGTCGCTCTGACTACCGTTGCTTATCAGAGACCGTCCCAGCAGGGGAATCAAGGGTATAATCATAGAAGGGTGAGTTATGACCCTATTCCCATGAGCTATACATAGCTACTACCAACATTTATTCAGAAAAAGTTGGTCCATACACGACCACCTCCCGCCGTACCTTCACCATTAACTTGGTATTACAAGGCAGACCAAACATATTCTTTTCATCAGGGAGCACCAGGGCATAGTGTTGAGAATTGTTATCCTTTGAAGACTAAAGTGCAAAAGTTGGTGAAGTCTGGAATTCTATCTTTCAAGGAATGGGACCTAATGTAAAAGATAACCCTCTACCCAAGCACGGGGGAGTAAATGTTGTGAACATGGTGGCCAGATGTCCATGTGACTTCCGGATTTTTGACATTAATCTAGTTAGAGGAGATTTGGTGAAAATGCACGTAGAACTCTGTGAATTCAACTACTACATGCATGACCATGCCGATTGTGCTACTTGAAGTACAGATATACAGGGTTGCTAGAAGATAAAGGTTGATTTACAGGAGATGATGGATGAGGGCTTAATCCATATAATCGGGCCTAGGGTAGAGTATGAAGAGGAAGTGAATATGGTTTCTGGATGTCCTGGTGAATTCAGAATTTTTGATGTGGAGTATTTGAATGAGGATCTCGTGCAGTTTCATGCTACCTTCTGCCATACGGCTGGTCAGGTGGAACACCAATATGGATCTTGCATAGTTTGCTGTCGAGACCCCCGGGGATGTTCAATCATGAGGGAGGGTGTTCAGTTGCTGTTAGACAATGGAACTATCAAGATCACAGGTCAGAGGGATGATTATCATGAGGTTGATATGGTTCAAGTTTGTTTAACAGAAGAAGAGTCAGAGGAAGAGTATGCCTCCGCGGATGAGTATTTCTCTTCAGACGAAGATTTTTTTTCCAGAAAGGACTTTTTGATGACTGATTATGTTGAAGAAGGGGTAAACGTCATTGTACCTTGTTTTAGTGCACCTGCCTATTTTGAAGTGGAGTACCATAGCAAGCCAGCTGTTACCCCATTGGTAATTAGTTTGCCAGGTCCCATCCCCTACAAATCAGATAAGGTTGTGCCTTACAAATACAACGCTACAATTCTAGAAGATGGGGTGGAAATTCCCATCCAACCAATGCCCGATGTTGGAAATATAGCTGAAAATAGCAGGGTGACCCGTAGCGGTCGTGTGTTTACGTCGGTTGTTTGGAGAGATGTTGCTGGAAAGAAAATTGCTGAGGATGATGAACCTAAGAAGACTACAGGAGAGACTAGTAGAGCTACATTAGAGAAAGAAGTGGATGATATTTTGAAGATAATTAAGATGAGTGACTACATAATTGTAGATCAGCTACTGCAGACTCCTTCAAAGATATCTATCCTAGCTTTATTGATGAACTCCTCTGCTCATAGAGAATCATTGATGAGACTACTATACCAAGCTTTTGTGGAGAGTGACATGCCGATAGATCAATTCATCAGCGTAATTGGAAACATTACGTCATGTAATAACTTAAGTTTCTGCGATGATGAGTTACCAGATGAAGGGAGGAATCACAACCTTGCCCTCCACATATCTATGAACTGCAAGAATGATTCGCTATCCAATGTGCTAATTGATAATGGATCTGCGTTGAATGTTATACCGAGGAGTACTCTCATGAAGTTGAAATATCAAGGAGCGCCTATGTGCCCGAGTGGCATCATTGTGAAAGAATTTGATGGGTCGAGGAAATCTGTCATCGGTGAAGTGGACTTACCCATCCATATAGGACCATATTTTTTCCAAATAACCTTCTAGGTCATGGAAATTATTCCCGAATATGGTTGTTTTCTAGGACGACTATGGATACATGAAGCAGGGTCTGTCACTTCAACTTTGCATCAGAAGCTAAGGTTTGTGCGTGAAGGGAAGGTGGTGATCATAAACGGGGAGCATGCATTGCTGATATATCATTTGTCCTCTTTTAGTATTGTAGAAGCAGATGAGGCTGCTGTCGGAACCCAGTTCCAAGCCCTATCCATTGACAACATAAGGAGAAATGAGAGTTCCATGGTTTCGCTGAAGGATGCGCAACAGGTTGTGCGTAATGGTCATAATACAGTTTGGGGACGAATTGTGGATCCACCCGTAAACAAGAACATAATTGGTTTGGGTTTCTCTTCGAAGAATGGCAAAGAAGAAAGTTTGAAGTCAAAGTCTACTATGAGCAGTTATCATGATGTTTTCTGCAGCGGAGGTTACCTCCATCCAACTGATTCTGGAATTAATGCTGTTGAGGAGGATGAGGCAGAGCAGAAAATGCCGAACTATGTGACGCATGGAGTCAGGGTTCAGAACTAGGTCACCATTGATGTTCCCTCTTGCATACATGTTTCAAAGTAATTTGATTTGTTAATCTTTCTTTTGAAAAGCTTTCACTTTGCCCAAGGTGGAAGTATTAATGTTGTAGGGCTTATCTGTTTGCTGTGACTCTTAAGATCAATAATAAAAATTGTCTTTGTTTCTCGAATTATGTTTATATTTTCTGCTTTTTCTTAGAAAATGGTAATCAGAAAAAACCTTTCAAAATAAATAATAACTGAAAATCAATCTGCATGATCACTTGTTATATGTGTCAATTTCTAAAAGCAATCATAAATCATATGTGCAGATTAATTAAAAAACCCGTTGAATACAATGACCCTGCACCCTCTCCAACTTTGAATGTCCTGTGTTTGGGGCTGAAGGAGAAGATTATGATGAGATTCTAGAAGAGGTCTCATGATTGCTTGAGCACGAGGAAAATACCATTCAACCATATAAAGAGCCATTGGAAGTGATCAATTTGGGTTCAGAAGAAGATCCGAAGGAAGTCAAGATTGGAGCATCGTTACATCCCGATGTACATAGAAGGTTGATTGAGTTATTGAAAGAGTATGTGGATATTTTTGCTTGGTCTTACCAAGATATGTCTGGTCTAGATACAAATATTATCGAGCACCGTTTGTCGTTGAAGCCAGAGTGTCCTCCAATTAAACAAAAGTTGAGAAGAACTCACCCAGATATGGAAGTAAAGATCAAAGAGGAGGTTTTAAAGCAGATTAATGCTGGTTTTCTTGTGACGCCAGTGTATCCTCAATAGATTGCCAATATTGTCCCAGTACCGAAAAAATACGGAAATTTCCGCATGTGCGTAGATTACAGAGATCTAAATAAAGCTAGTCCAAAAGATGATTTTCCATTGCCACACATTGATATGTTAGTGGATAGCACAGCAAAATTCAAAGTATTCTCGTTCATGGAAGGATTTTTCGGGTATAATCAAATAAGAATGGCTCTAGAGGACATGGAAAAAACAACGTTTATCACACCCTGGGGAACATTCTGTTACAGAGTGATGCCCTTCGGGTTGAAGAACGCTGGTGCAACGTACCAGAGGGATATGAAAACCCTATTCCATGATCTAATGCACAAGGAAATCGAAGTATATGTTGATGAAAAGATTACCAAATCCCATACCGAAGAAGGGCACAAAGAAGATTTGTTGAAGTTGTTTCAGCGTTTGAGGAAGTATTGTCTCCGCTTGAATCCAAATAAATGCCCCTTCAGTGTTCGATGGGGGAAGTTGTTGGGTTTCATTGGTAGCCAGAAAGGAATCGAAGTTGACCCTGATAAAGTCAAAGCAATTCAAGAAATGCTAGCACCAAGAGCTGAAAAGCAAGTCATAGGTTTCCTCAGGCGTTTGAATTATATTTCCAGATTTATTTCCCACATGACTGCGACATGTGAACCAATCTTTAAGTTGTTAAAGAAATATCAAGGTTGTGTGTGGAAGGATGACTGCCAAGGGCATTTGAGAGTATTAATGAATATATGCTTGAACCTCCTATATTGCTCCCTCCCGTAGAAGGAAGACCGTTGATTATGTATCTGACAGTGTTAGATAAATCCATGGGTTGTATTCTAGGACAACAGGATGAAATAGGGTGGAAAGAGTTCGCCATTTATTATCTCAGCAAAAACTTCACTGATTGTGAGTTGCGGTATTCCATGATGGAAAAGACATGTTATGCTTTGGCCTGGGCGGCAAAGCATTTGCGGCAGTATATGTTGCATCACACTACTTGGTTGATCTCTAAAATGGATCCAATCAAGTACATTTTTGAAAAGCCTGCTCTTACTGGGAGAATTTCCCGCTGGGAGATGTTGCTATCTGAATATGATATCGAATACCGCACTCAAAAGGCCATTAAAAGTAGTGTGTTGGCGGATTATCTTGCTCATCAACCAGTGGAGGATCAGCAGTCTGCAGAATATGAATTCCCCGACGAGGATGTGATGTTCCTTAAAGTGAAAGATTGTGATGATTCGTTGCCTGAGGAAGGCCCTAACCCTGAATCCCGTTGGAGTATGATATTTGATGGAGCTGTGAATGCTTATGGTAAAGTAATTGGTGTTGTGATTGTCACTCCTCATGGATCGCACATTCCTTTTACTGCAAGCTTAACATTTGATTGCACTAATAATATGGCAGAATATGAGGCTTGCATCATGGGTCTCGAGGAAGCTATTGACCTCAGAATCAAAATTCTAGATGTGTATGGTGATTCAACTCTCGTAATAAATCAGATCAAAGGAGAATGGGACACTCGTCACCCTGGCTTGATCCCTTACAAAGATTATGCTAGAAGATTATTACCCTTCTTCAATAAAGTTGAATTACATCATATCCTTAGAGACAAAAATCAAATGGCGGATGCTCTGGCAACTTTGGCTTCCATGTACCATGTGAATACTTGGAATGATATACCCTGAATTACGGTCCGACGGCTAGATAGGCCCGCTCATGTTTTTACAACAGAAGAGGAAGCAGATGAAAAACCCTGGTATTATGATATCAAGCGTTTTCTTCAGACTCAAGAATACCCGATCGGTGCGTCGAGGAAAGATAGAAAGACATTGAGAAGATTGGCTGGCAGTTTCTTCCTCAGTGAAAATGTGTTATACAAGAGAAAGTACGACATGGTCTTGCTCAAATACGTGAATAGACACGAAGCGGACATGTTGATGCATGAGATTCATTAAGGTTCATTTGGAACTCATGCCAATGGACATTCGATGGCTAAAAAGATGCTAAGGGCAGGTTATTATTGGTTGACAATGGAATATGACTGTTACAAATTTGCAAAGAAGTGCCATAAATGCCAGATTTATGCAGACAAGGTCCATGTGCCTCCGACACTTCTTAATGTGATTTCCTCCCCATGGCCTTTCTCTATGTGGGGTATTGACATGATTGGGATGATAGAACCCAAAGCTTCGAATGGGCACCGTTTTATCTTGGTAGCAATTGACTACTTCACCAAATGGGTGGAGGCTGCTTCATTTGCCAATGTTACCAAATAGGTGGTTGTGTGTTTCATCAAAAATAATCTTATATGCCAGTATGGTGTGCCAAGCAGAATCATCACTGACAATGGCTCGAATTTGAACAACATAATGATGATAGAAGTGTGTGAAGAATTCAATATTATCCATCACAATTCATCTCTATACATGCCAAAGATGAATGGGGCTGTTGAAGCTGCTAATAACAATATCAAGATATTTAATCATAACATGGTTGTTACTTATAAGGATTGGCATGAAATGCTCCCTTTTGCTCTGCATGGATATCGAACATCTGTTTGCACTTCAACAGGAGCAACCCCGTTCTCCTTGGTATATGGAATGGAAGTTGTACTCCCTGTCGAGGTAGAGATTCCCTCGTTGCGTGTGATAATGGAAACCAAGTTGTCAGAGGCTGAATGGGTCCAGAACAGGTTTGACCAATTGAATTTGATTGAAGAGAAGAGAATGACAACTTTGTGTCATGGGCAGTTATATCAGAAGAGAATGAAGAAAGCGTTTGATAAGAAGGTAAAACCTCGTGAATTCATAGAAGGAGGCTGTTGTACCCCAAAAGTTTCCCTCTCATTTATCAAGATTTTTCTCACAAGGTTTCTTTGACTCAAGACTGGATTAGGGTTTGGTCAGCTCAAAGCATATCATCTTGCATTGATGACCCAGAATTATGGTTTGAGATTGCACAAGGATTTTTGGACTATCAATGCTTCATGTGACTTTCAAACATCATTATGGAACCCCAAGATTACTCATGTCAAGTTTCAAGCCTTGGATCACATTTTTGCCCAATCAATTGGACAGTTGACCTAAAAATCTGATGTATTGGGGAAAAAGTCAACCATGGCCAATTTACAGTCAAACTCCATAATTCTTGAGCCACATCAACATTTTAAGCTTATATGTATCATTTGGTCAAGTTTGGATCACAATTCCTCAAGAAATTTGATCAAATCACCAAAAGGGCAAAATGGTAAAAAATTAGGGTTTTGACTAAGGAAGGGAAATTTCTGAGTTCTAACCTAGCAAATGACCAATTGAGTTAAAGCATGATTTCAAGGATTCAATTTCATCATCTTGACCTAATGACATAGTTCAAAACATTTCAATTTCATTGGATTGACATATGAAATTTGCAATCAACTGATCAAAAGTCAACTGTACACTGAAAAGTCAAACTTTGACTTTTTGGTCAAAATCAAGTGTCAAGGGTCACAATTCATCAAAACATGTCAAAATGTGAAATTTGTTCATCAAGAAATCCAAGTTTGAAGATTAGGGTTTAAATTTGAAAATTTTCTTAACTTAGAAAATTTTCTAAGTATAGAAAATTTCTTATTTTTTCTCAACTTTAGGCCATTTTTTCACCATGATGCATAATGATTCAAAGAAAGTTCCCAACATAAAATTTGTAGAACTCCATGAAATACATAACTTTTCTTCACACACTTTTCCATAAATATGCTTGGATCTCAAGATATAAATTTATGAATACATGCTCATGAACTAAATAACTTAGTGAAATTTTGCCCTAATTTAGGCTGGTTTTGGACCCAACTTCATGGAAATGTTTCACCTAGTTCCAAGAGGTATCTCAAAATGAATTTCAAAGATGAGTTATAGAGCACACTTAAAGCTTTCCAAAATGTCCAAGAACTCCTCAAGATCATTTTTGAGTAGAGAGAATCAAAGAGATGAAGTTGGAAATTTCACACTTTTTGTCCAAGCCATTTCATGAAGAACAAAGTTCCAATCAGTACCTATGCTTCCTAATCCCTACTTTACAGGTCCCAAATTTGTTCCTTACTCCTTAATTTAATGCTTACTCAGTTGACAAAGCTTTGATCCAAGCCCTAGAGCCATTACCCAAGTTGTAATTCCATAAATGGCATAAAGTGACCATTGCCATTTTGAAAAAGCTCAACTTTTGCCACTTTCTAATTCTTGAGCATTGAACATGTCTCCATTGTACATAGAAGTCTTGCAGGCCTAAAGCAAATTGTACAAGTTCATACCAACCCTAAGAAAGCCAGTACAAGCATGGTAAGCCTTGTCCCTTCACTTTACTTCAAAAGCAAGAAAGGTTGCAAAAAGGTGAAAACCGGCACATCTATTGGAGGGATGACTAGAAACCAATTCCATACTAATATACAAACATAATACAACACAAGGGACTTGGACTTGAAGGATGAAACACTCCCAAGCTCAAAAAACACCAGAAAACTGTCAAAACTTGTAGTTTTGGCATAAGCATACCAATCTCTCATTTGGCTCGTGAGTTTCAAGTCTTGATCATAAAAACATCTTACCTACTTGATATATAACCAATCCAGACCTCCATACCTGTTCTATAACCCCTTCTCCATCATCTGCCATTTTTGTTTTCAAAGCTTGCAGGTTGACTTGGCCAAGGAGTTTCAGACACTTTCAAAACAAGGCATGGGTTGGAACACCTTCAGGGAAGTTCAAGGAAGCTCAAGCAAGCATGAGGCCTCCATCAAACTCACTCCAGTTCCATCCATGATTTCAACTGAAGGAGGTAAAATCTCAAACTCTATCTCCTTGTACAGGCAACCATTGGCCATGATTTATGAATAAATAATGTAGTCCTCATTACAACGAAATTGTACATACCTTTATCTTGCATTTAGTTTACTTAAGTTGAGAGAATTTAGAACTTGAAATTTATGAAAATATTAGGTTTAAATTTAGGGTTGTTAAAATTCTTTCTGACCTTTGATTGTTAGTTCACATAACTTATATGGTTAGAATCGTGAGAACAAGTACTACAACTTTCATGTTATGAGTTTTCATTTTTATGGAAGAATGAGAGAGTTATAGGACATCTGGCCAAGCTTGGGGAAGAAGATGAAGTACAGGGCAAGGACTTGTTTCATGTTATGTTATTTTTGCTTCACTTAAGACAATGGATGTATAGTCACCCAAGTGGCAAAGTAGCGCGCTGGTGAGACCCATGTCCTGGGTTCGAACCTGGGTGCTACTTTTGTTGTTTTACATTTTTCTTCTTTCCATTTTTTCCTATTTTTGGCAGGTTTAGGCTTAGTCTTTGGGCTTAGCAATTTTGCTATCAAAATGCTGCCAGTTTTGCTACATCACCCCCCGGCCAACTTTTTTATATTTTTATTTAATTTGTTTTATTTTCATTTTTAATATATATTAAATATTTTCTTTGATGCATAAAAATCCTAAAAAATGTAAATTTCATAATATTGCATTTTTATTTTATTTTAGTTTATTTTTCACATAGAAATATATTTTATTTTTAATATATATCATATATTTCTTAATAAACTTGTATAATATAATTAAAATATATTTAGTTTAATTTATTTATTCCCTTTTTCATTCCATACTCATAAATATTTATTTTTTGCATATATAAAAACTTTATATTTTCTATACAATATTATTTATTATTTTAATATAAAAAATACATAAAAAATGATACATAGAACTTCATTTTCTTTTAAAATAGAAATTAGGGTTAACCTTTACTAAGAATTAATTTCTTTATTTTTTAGGATTAGGTTAAAATTTTCTTTTCACATGAAAAAACAAAACAAAAATCTTTTCTTACATGTACATTATATTGCATCTTTAAATATTGTACTTTATTTATTCTAATTCGTATAAATTCGATTTGGTTGTAATAATTTATTTAGGTTTATATTTTTGCAAATCCCCATTCAAATTTGTATTCCCCCCTCCCATAAAATTGTTGTAATAGTTTAGTAATATTTACATTACGCAATTTACCGCTTTATATGCCATAATTAGTAATTAGGGTTTGTATGATAAGATCAAAACAAAGCAAATAGAAAACCCTAAATACAAGACAAAACCAAAGCATGAAAATGATACATTTGCGCACAAGCATCCTTAGGGTTTCTCCACTTGGATTCCTAAAACAAAAATGGCCCATATTACGCATGTGAAGTATCTTGTATAAGATCATAGTCCCTCGATGATGCTATTCAATGTTGCCTTACAAAAAATGATCTTGGTCCCTAAAAATTGCTAAGATACTTTGCAAACATTGCTAATCATGGCTATACGATGACCCACGCCCGTCCCGTTTACATCCAAAGATAGGATTGTTTACCAAATCAATGGTAAGACAATAATGTCAAAGGAATAGAAAATGCATAAGAAATACATTTGAGTAGGTAGATTGCTTCTATTTACTTGCTCTATTTCAAAACAACTATCCTTGCTATTTTCAAAACAAACACACACATTTCAAAAACATATTACAAACATTGAAAACATTTTTAAAAAAGACAAACATCTTTGTATACATTCTTACGAACGAGAATCATTACAAAGATTTCCTAAACGAATGGCCTCTTTTAAAAAATACTCTCAAAACCACACCAAACACATTTTCAAACAACAAAACCAAGTGATCTAAGCAAGTAACTAAGAGACCATGGAAAACCATGGATGAAAATGGTGCTAATACCTTCCCTTTTCATAATCTACCCCCCGAACTCAAGAAAATATCTCAAAGGTCTTTCCTATGCTTTTTCACCTTTCCTTTTGGATAAAAGAAAAGTCGGTGGCAACTCTTGCTAACTGCAACATTTGCGATAAAACGCAAAAACCTCAAGTTAGTTCTCCCACCGTATCACAGCGACCTCGTGCTCATGAAGGTCATGTCTTTCAACACCGATTCTAGGGGCAAGTGGACTCCCAATTTTGAAGGCCCATATGTTGTCAAGAAAGCCTTCTCTGGCAGTGCATTAATTCTTGAAACTATGGATAGCGAGGAGTTCCCACGTCCCATGAATGCTGATGCAGTCAAGAAATACTTCTCCTAAAGAAACAAAAGAACAACTCGCTAAGTTGAAAACTCGAAAGGGCGGCTTAGGCAAAAAGGAGAATCTCGGTAGGCCGAAAACCTGAAAGAGCGGTCTAGGCAAAAATTAGAGACATAAACATAATAAATTTCCCACTAAGTTGAAAACCCGCAAGGGCAGCTTAGGCAAAAGTTAGGGATTTTCTTGGCAAGTAACTACGTCAAACAAGACTTGATCATTGAAGCAACAATCTTCTCAGATCCTCACCATACTTCAACAAAAGCTGCTGCTCAGGATTTCAAAAGTTGTTAGGGGGGATAGTGGTCATTGTATCTTAATGTATCTTTTCCATTATGTATTACAATTTCCCAAACTTTGTAATCATCTATGGAGTCTCTCCATTCGCAGACTACCATTCTATTAATGAAATTCGAGCTTTTACCCAATTCTTTGTATTCTTATTTTATTTAGCTTGCAAAGACTCCATTTATTACTGATAATAACTTTCAAAACAAAAAGATTAAATAACAAAATTTATTACTGTTTTCAGATTGTATACTGGTAGCTTGTTAATCTTATCCTGAAAAGGGTAAAATATTAGCCGAAACACGAAGTTATGTTGCATGAATTGTATGATGAAATATATGTGTTTTATCAATATGAATGCAATGTATGCGCATGTATGATGATTAGTCGTCTTGCTGAGGAAAATAAATCCTTAAGAGCTAGAGATAATGAAATCTTTAACTGATGTCGGGGAAAATAAATCCTGGACCACTATTGAAGAGTATGTGTGTCTTCGAGCTTTGCTTAGAATACTTCTACCAGGGATTCCTCTTTTGTTGTTTGAGGAGAACTCCGTTGGGGAATATTTGAAAATTCTGTGGGGAGTTTGAGAATGAGAATCTTCATTCTGCTAGGGGAATTCGTGATGAGGAGTCAAGAACGAGAATCTTCGACCTGCAGGGGATTAAAAACTCTGAAAAATTTATGCTGAGAGTAAAGAAAGCTCTGGCAACTTCACTGGAGATTCAAAGATGAGAATCTTGATTTTGTTGGGGAGTAAAAACTTTGTGGGGAATAGTTGTACTGTTGGGGAGTAGTTATCCTGCTGGAGAGTAAGCTCAGTACTCTGGGGAAAAGCTTATTCCTGTTCGAAAGAAGTTCAGGAGTTTAGGTTGTATGCCACTTTGAGAATAAGAATCTTCATTCTGTCAGGAATATTAGGAACTCGGGTTATATGCCAATCTTCCGGGGAAGCAAGAATGAGAATCTTCATTCAGGCGTTTGGGTCAGGAGGTTGGGAGTATGCCAATCTACTGGGGATTTCAAAAATGAGAAACTTCGTTCTGTTGAGGGTATCAGGAGCTTGGGAGTATGCCAATCTTCTGAGGTTTATAGGATGAGAATCTTCATTCTGTTAACGGTATCATGAGTATGCCAATCTTCTGAGGTTTTAAGGATGAGAATCTTCATTCTGTTAACAGTATCAGGAGCTTGGAAGTATGCCAATCTTCTGAGGTTTTAAGGATGAGAACCTTCATTCTGTTAACGGTATAAGGAGCTTGGGAGTATGCCAATCTTCTGAGGTTTTAAGGATGAGAATCTTCATTCTGTTAATGGTATCAGGAGCCTGGGAGTATGCCAATCTTCTGAGGTTTTAAGGATGAGAATCTTCATTCTGTTAACGGTATCAGGAGCTTGGGAGTATGCCAATCTTCTGAGGTTTTAACGATGAGAAACTTCATTCTGTTAACGGTATCAGAAGCTTGGGAGTATGCCAATCTTCTGAGTTTTTAAGGATGATATTCTTCATTCTGTTAACGGTATCAGGAGCTTGGGAGTATGCCAATCTTCTGAGGTTTTAAGGATTATAATCTTCATTCTGTTAACGGTATCAGGAACTTGGGAGTATGCCAATCTTGAGGTTTTAAGGATGAGAATCTTCATTCTGTTAACAGTATCAGGAGCTTGGGAGTATGCCAATCTTCTATGGTTTCAAGGATAAGAATCTTCATTCTGTTAACGGTATCAAGAGCTTGGGAGTATGCCTTTCTTCTGAGGTTTTAAGGATGAAAATCTTCATTCTGTTAACGGTATCAGGAGCTTGGGAGTATGCCAATCTTCTGAGGTTTTAAGGATGAGAATCTTCATTCTGTTAACGGTATCAGAAGCTTGGGAGTATGCCAATCTTCTAAGGTTTCAAGGATGAGATTCTTCATTCTATTAACGGTATCAGGAGCTTGGGAGTATGCCAATCTTCTGAGGTTTTAAGGATGAGAATCTTCATTCTGTTAACGATATCAGGAGCTTGGGAGTGTGCCAATCTTCTGAGGTTTTAAGGATGAGAAACTTCATTCTGTTAACGATATCAGGAGCTTGGGAGTATGCCAATCTTCTGAGGTTTTAAGGATGGGAATCTTCATTCTGTTAACGGTATCAGGAGCTTGGGAGTATGCCAATCTTTTGAGGTTTTAAGGATGAGAATCTTCATTCTGTTAACGGTATCAGGAGCTTAGGAGTATGCCAATCTTGAGGTTTTAAGGATGAGAATCTTCATTATGTTAACGGTATCAGGAGCTTGGGAGTATGCCAATCTTCTGAGGTTTCAAGGATGAGAATCTTCATTTTGTTAACGGTATCAGGAGTTTGGGAGTATGCCAATATTTTGAGGTTTTAAGGATGAGAATCTTCATTCTATTAACGGTATCAGGAGCTTGGGAGTATGCCAATCTTCTGAGGTTTTAAGGACGAGAATCTTCATTCTGTTAACGCTATCAGGAGCTTGGGAGTATGCCAATATTTTGAGGTTTCAAGGATTAGAATCTTCATTCTGTTAACGGTTAACTGTTATCTGGTCAACGTCCAGGTTTCACAGTGTTGTATTGCTATCTAGTCAACATCCAAGTTTCATAATACCGTACTTTCTATCTGGTTAACATCCAGTCTTCAGAAGAATATCAAATGGTTATCCGGTCAACATCCGGGTTTCCTTTTGATTTCAGGGCCTACTAATATCCAGTTGAATCCGGGCTTCAAAGTAATTAGCCGAGTAAACTGCTATTTGGTCAATGTCCAAGTTTCACAGTATACCTTACTCTTATCTGGTCAACATCCAGGTTTCACAGTCTTGTATCGTTATCTGGTCAACATCCAGGCTTCACGATACGAATTTTTGTGAGAAATTGATTGCATCCTTCCTGAAAGGTAAATGTTAGTGGCATGACATATATCAAATAATGACGTTCTCAAAGTAAATGAGATTGTGTTGTTATGATGTCCTGAGGCATGGATGTGTAATGTTTTCAAGATAACCTTTTGCCGGGGAAAATAAATCCCGAACTGGTGATGGAGAAAAGAGTTGGATTCTTCGTCTCTGATAATGAAAAATCTGGAAGTAAATCAGAATAAATCGTTGAGAGATTTTGTCTGAGACAAGAAAACCCGGAATATCTTCCACTAGAATAAGAATCAGGGAGATCTTAGAATCGATTTAACTGAGCCAGACGAAAGTCTTGGAATATCTTCAACTAGAATAAGAATCAGGGAGATCTTAGTGTCGATCTGACTGAGCCAGAGAAGGTCTTGAATTAACTTTGACTCAACCGGATGATGAAGAAATCTTTGACGACTGATACTCCAAAAGGTAATGAAGGAATCTTGGACGATTACTACTCCAAAAGGTGATGAAGGAATCTTTGACGACTGCTACTCCAAAAGGTAATGAAGGAATCTTGGACGATTACTACTCCAAAAGGTGATGAAGGAATCTTTACCTGCCGATCAATCTGCATATGTTATGAATGTTGTTGAAATGTAATTTTGTTTTGGAGAATAAATCCTTGACAAGTGTTTGGGAAAATAAATCATGGACCACTGGTCTGCTAGAGAGGTGATGAACTTCTCGAGGATTCTTGAATTTATTTTCAGAAGGATTTTTGGAGAGATTCGTCATTTCCCCTAGTATCAAATGTTTGTGGCACTGCCAGGAAATTTGGACTGTATGCAACCCTTTGATGAGATTGACGTTTAATGCCCCAAGTGATGGAGATGGAGACTTGCCCTAGGTTACTCTGCAATTGAGAGATTTCTTGAAATCTTGACTGGACTGTCCCAGGTTAACTGGACAATGCCATGCCAAGTCCCCTTTTGGTAGGAGACTTTTTTGCAACGGAAGTGTCATCCCACTTGAAATGATTTTGTTCACTAAGAGAGCTTTCGTTCATCGGAACATTCACTGTGTGAATTTCTTCGCTGTCAAACAAATAGCCATATGCAAACGATGATACTCAAATAATGCAAAGTTTATGCTTGTCTTGAAATTTTGAAAAATGCGTTTTTTAGCAGAAAACTTTTATAAGACAAATTCAACACAAGATTTAGAGCAAAGCCTTACAGGAGTCAGGATACCTTTTGTAATAGTATGCTTTCGAACTAACCCATGCTTCAATTAGGACTTTTGAAGGGTTGTAACGTGGCTTGGTTCACGGTTTAAGAAACAAAGGATAAAGGCTCAAAGTATGTTTGTACCCACCCGCTCTTCGTGATGTTCTTCAATCCTAAACTCAGTTAATTGTGCATTTGAACTCCAAATGAGTCTGGAACGACGTTTTTGGTGATGGTTCACACAAGTTGAATTTGTTGAAAGGTAGTCATTTTTATTTTTTTTGCAACATTTTTCATGTTGTTGAGGATTTTTAGTGACCTCTTCCTTTTGATTCATTATCCCTAATTTTTGCCTGATTATTCCTATTTTCGAGATTACAGTCAGCGGGATGCCTCAGCTTTCGTAAGTCTCTTTTGTAGGTTTTGACTCAGTGGGCTTCTCTTTTTGAGAGATAATGACTGCCTATGAGATAAGGAACCATCACCGTATTCTGATTCCAAAGGAAATTTTGATGTCATTCGTTGTATTACGAACTGAGAGTTTGCGGCTAAACGCACATTTTGAATTAACTGAGAAACTACCCTGCCCCAGGTTTGATTAAAGGTTTCAATTTGTGTTAAAACAGAAAACTTATACTTCTTTGGCTTGAAGGGGTTGACTAGGGATTATCTTCCTTATAACTCCAGTGTTTAGGATTTGAAAGAAATGCATGTACATCGTCAGCAAGGTCTGTCCAAAAGCATACTGTATGAAATTATGGCATTGTTTTCGTCATCCTCCCTCTAAAGGCTCATAACTTTTAGCAAGATTTAAATGTCACCAAGAAAGTAGAAAGCATAGTTCAAGTATAGTGAAAACGAATGGATGAATTCAAGACAAACATATGCAATGCATTAATGAAACACAGTTTGACATCAACAGATAATTGTTTGAATAATAAAAGAAATTACAACTTGAAAATTCAAATGAAACCAAAGCCTCTTAGTATGAACTTGTCACTTTAGGTGGAGAACCCTCAGCGTAAAATTTTCATCTGGCCATCCTGTGTGAATTCCAGCACTCCTCTGTCAATCAAGTCTTGGGTCTTGTTTTTCAAATCCCAACAGTCATTTGTATCATGCCCAGGACTATTGGAATGGTATGCACATGATGCATTGGGATGATAGCTAGGAGCAGAGGTATTGAGATTCTGAAGAGGATCCCTTAATACAGTCAGTTTGACCTCCAACAAGCGTTGCAAAACTTGTGATAATGGCATATTAATCTCAGTGATGTGCCTTCCAGATGCATTTTGCTTACGCCGATTACCCTGTTCATGTTGGTGAGGCTGTTGTTGGGCTTGTGACCCTGAAGCAAATTGGGGAGACTTTCCTTTGACTTCTTGTCTCAAAGGAAGCTGAATGGTGACTTGATCTTCAACCTTAGTTGTTTGCCTCATTTGGTTACATCCATCCTGATGCAGTTTGTTGATGAGAACCTTTAGCTCCTCTTGTCCTTGAGCTAGGATTTGAATAAGAGCCATATGGCCCACCAGTTGTCCCATCATCTGGATTTTCATTGTTGCCAACTCAATCTGTAGCCCTTACAATTAATCATTCATGATGCCCCCTGGATTCCCTAGGACCATGCCCCTTGTGAGGAGAGCTTTCACTTCTTCCTGCCCCTTGGACAGGTTCAAGAACATCTCTTGAAGTTGAGCATTTTGAGCCTGGATATCTTTGACAGTCCTCTCTAGAGCCATCGCTACTGAAATAAACAGTAGGAAAATAAGGAGACCTGAAAAGGGGGAAGCCTGTTATGATACGATGCATGATATGTGGATGCATGTTTTCAAGGATCTCGCGGGGCAAACACAAGAAAATGTTAGAGGTTGAACTTTGATCATCATCTTTGATTGGAGAACTTTGTATCGGTGGATGTCTTTCCACGAGAATCAAGCTCACCATGTCAAGTGGGTCATAGCCCTCGATTCAAGCTATTGTACTTGATCTTTAACGGCGTTTGTTTAGAAGAAAATGAATTCTCTTGCCCTTTGGTAGATGTCTGGTTCAACGTGTCCCTGCATCAAAGACCCTCGAGATCCTTGAAATGGTTATTGAAAATGCTATGGTATGATGTTATGATGTTATGTACAAGTATGCAAAGTAAGCAAGTGTATATACAAATAATCACATTCACGCAAAGCAGACAAGTCCTTAAGTTTAGGCTTGCATGGAGTTTGTAGGTAAGTACCCTCTTGAAGTTAGTTGGCTCAACCTGTCCTAGAAATAGTAACCGGGTTCTAAGGAGCTCAATATCACCGGATTATTTTTTGTGTTCATTGTTTCAGTTTACCCACTTTACTGGCGATCGAAATATTTCAAGAAAACAACCCTCAATGAGTGTAGTATCGAGTATCTACCAACTTTGGACTGCACCAAAGTCGGTCATCTCACTACATCCTAAAAGGCCAAGTTGGTCAAGTAAGGTTCTAAGAGTTCATTAGTGCTTTATGACATCACTCAGTGGCCCCGTATTCTCTTTGATTGAATCAAAGGCTACCGGTACCCACAAATATGTCGCACTAACGTAGCCACTGCTTCAACCATGTCGGTATACCCCGCACAGTTCCCTCGCAGTTTATTGCTACTTACCTAAAAGGTGCCCCCAAATCCGGGTGTAGAATTTAAAATAAACCCAAACAACGAACCCAAAAGTAAAGCATACAAGTCAAATAAGATAAGCATGTAAAGGTGATCTAAAACTCTAAGGTAACCCCACTTTTAGAATTTTCCCCATCAGAGTCGCAAGTTCTGTGATACGGTGGGAGAACTGACTTGAGGTTTTGCGTTTGTGTTCACAAATGTTTCGGTTTAGCAAGAGTCGCAACCGACTTTTTATTTTATCCAAAGGAAAGGTCAAAAAGCACGGGAAAGACCTTTGATATGTTTTCTTGGGTTCGGGGGGTAGATTATGAAAAGGGAAGGTGCAAGCACCCTTTTCATCCATGGTTATCCATGGGCTCTTAGTTACTTGTTTAGATAACTTGATTTTTCTTTTCAATTGTTTGAAATGGTGCTTTATGTGTGTGGTTTTGAAAATACTTTGAAAAAAGAGGCCATCGTTGTGTCTACCCTATTTTACTCAAAGATCTTTCCTACACATTTTTAACCCTTTTGACAGTGTTGTTTTACCATTGCATTTGGTAAACAACCTTGTATTAGGATGTTAAACGGGACAGGCGTGGGTCATCGTATTGACCATGATAGCAATTGTGCTAAGTATCTTTAGCAATTTTTTTTATGGACTAGACCATTTTGTATAGGCAACCAAGATAGTGTCATCGAGGGACTATGATCTTTTGTTTTGTTTTTGTTTTTCCAAAGTACTCAACATGCATAACATGGCCCTTTAAAGGCAACCAAGTGGAGATACCTTAAGGGTGTTTGTGTGCAAGTGTGTTTTATTGCATGCATGATTTTATCTTGAATTAGGATTTTCTATTTTATTGATTTTATCTTTCCATACATATCCTAATTACTAGCATTTACATTTGAAAGCAATAAAAATGCGGAAATGTAAAATCCTACGCTATTATAATATTTAGGGGGTGGGGGATACACACTTGTACATGGGGGTGGTTCAACGAGAAAAATAGATAAAAAAAGAAAATAACAAAGGGAAAAAAAAGAGAAAGAGAGAGAGAGGGCTAGTGCACTACTGAGAGGAAGTCATAAGTTCTGACCCAGGCTTGCTGCAGGATATCAACCTGTTAGTGAAACTGTATGAGTCAGAACTTCTGACTCTGGTGCCCTGTAAAACAGAAACCTATTAGTTGGAAGGTCAGAAGTTCTGACCCTGCTGGAAACACAATAATTTTCAGAAGTTCTGATATTATTGACAGCAAAACAAGCCTCAGAAGTGCTAGCGTCAAAGTCAAAGCTTGGCCTCCCCCTGTGCTAGTCAGAACACCTGCAACTTTATTATTTTTCCACAAAACAGAAGGCATGACTAGGACAATCTCAGCAGGTGTCAAAGTGTTTCAGAAGATAGAACCAAAGAGGTCACAAGCAGGTTCTACACTGATTCACTTCCTACATAAGCATTCAGAGGCATGAAAGTCCTCAGAACACGTACGGCATCAACATGATATCTACATTGTGTTTATTGAGCATGCAAAGCTGATGATGCTTAGAAGCGTTATGAGAGTCAGCCGATGCTTACCTTGCTGTTGGAAGAAAATCTGTGAGTTGGAGCTAGCTTTAGCTCTGATGGTGTTCTGGACAGGTTCTTTTTAGAATGGGTGGATGGAGAAGATATATGTATGTATGGTCAGAAACTGTATGGGCGTTCTCTAGTCAGGAAGCAAACTGGGTATCAATGAAGTTTGGAGGCAGGAAGTTCAAAGTTATGAAACACTAGGGATTTTGGCAGAGTTTTACAATGTTTTCTTACTAGAGCTTTCTGTTCCTCTTCTAGCAATTTTTCTGGGTTTTCTTTTGTCCTCGTTTTAATGGACAATGGTGTCCTATTTATTGGCAAGGCTTTATGAATTTTTAAACGTTAAATGGTGCTCATACTATGCAGTAGGGGTTAACTTGTTCTTGAAGGAAGTTCATGAAAAGTTGTGATGATGGACAGCTTTTCAGCCTAGGTTGGAACAATAAGCGATGATTAAGGAGAAGTGACACCCATAGGCGAAAAGTGGCGCATAGACCCATGCCTAAACCTGCACGAGGGTGTTACCAAGCCACACGTGGAGATACCCCTTGGATGAATGCTCAAAAGTGGTTGTGAGCATTAATGAGCATTAAATGGTGATGAGATTTGTCAAAATCAAAAATCTTGTAATAGGAGATTTTGCATCATTACCTAAAACCTGGGCTAGCAGTTATGCTTCACCAAAAAGAACAACGTAAACCAAGCTCTAACCTTGGCCTCTTGCTGCCTCAGCAAATTCTGAGAGTTTTCCAGACTTTCCAGTATGCTCCTTTGATCGGTCTCTGAAAACTCTGGACTTAGAGGTTCTGCTTCAGTATTATACCCAACCTGCTGATCCCATTACCTTCTAATCCCAGTACATTCTGAGGGAGTTTCAGGCTTTGTTGCTTTCTTTAGCAAACTCTGGCTGAACTTGCGTAACTGCTGAAAGAGCCATGTTCTGTTTAAGGATTATGTGTTGATCCACATTTACAACCCCTAACTGAGTTGGTGTAGCTGCCGAAGAGCCACCTTCTGACTGAATGTTATGTGTTGAGCCAAGTTAGCAACTTGTTACCATTTCTGCCTGGAGGTTGGTTCAGAAGTTCTGAAGTGCCATTTTTTCTCAAACACCATTTTTTAGAGAAAATTCTAAGTATTTAGAATTTAACTTTTTCAAGGTAAAAAAGTTTGACTTTTGAGCTTGCAAATGACCATTTTGCTCTTGTAAATGGTTTACTTGGAAAGGAATGATAATTCAGGGTTTGGATTTGTTTAAGAGAAACCCTGAGAATTCAGGATGAATTCCTGAAGGATGAGAGGGCTAATTTTGGGGTACAACAGCTATGATTACCAAATTTTGTCGTCAGTTCAAAATCAGGCATCACCATTCTTCTCCTTATAGACCTAAAATGAATTGCACAGTGGAAGCAGCCAACAAAAACATTAAGAAGATTGTGCAGAAGATGGTGGTGACTTACAAAGATTGGCATGAGATGTTACCGTTTGCTCTTCATGGCTACCGTACTTCAGATCGGGCATCAACTGGGGAAACTCCCCTTTCTTTGGTCTATAGCATGGAAGTTGTTCTGCCAATGGAAGTTCAGGTTCCCTCTTTAACGATTATGAATGAAGCGGGCTTAAGCGAAGACGAATGGATTCAGACACGATTGGATCAGTTGAACTTGATTGATGAAAAGCGATTGGCTGCCATTTGTCATGTCCAAATGTACCAAAAGCGTATGATCAAGGCTTTCAACAAAAAGATCAGGCCTCGAGTATATTAAGCTGGTTACTTGGTAATAAAGCAGATCATTCTTCCACAAGGCGACCCCAGGGGTAAATGGACTCCCACTTACGAATGGCCATTTGTTGTCAAGAAAGTCTTCTCTGGTGGTGCCATGATACTGACTACCATGGACGGTGAAGATTTCCTACATCCTGTGAACGTGGACATAGTTAAAAAATACTACGTATAAGAGACCCGCTAGGTTGTCACACCTAGGCAAGATAAGGGCATCTCGGTAAACCAAAGGTTTGGGAAAAATTAGGGATATATGCAAAAGATTGTACACCCGGCAAGTTGAAAACCCGAAAGGGAAACTTGGGCAAAAATGGGTATCCTGGTGGGCTGAAAACCCAAAAGGGCGATCCAGGTAAAAATTAAGGATTGAAAGCGTATGACTATGTCTCTATGGAATCACCACAGTTGACTTTATTACCAAGGTCCGAGTTTAAATGGTCCAAGATCAATCCAATCAACTTCCGTCGATGGCAAGGGAAGTTTGAAGACATTGGGGCAATAGTAGAGTTGGAACGCAATGAGATCACTTCCACATGGCTATTATCTTTGTTTTCAATTTTGTTTTCCTTTCGGTGATTTCCTCTTACTAGGATCTCCGTCTCTTTGTATAAAAACGCCTATTCATGGGCAAAATATCAATTCAAATATACTTTGAAGTACAAACTTTCTGTTTTTTGTTTTGAATAAAAAGACGTCCAATGGCTAAAATTGAACAAACATATGCATGTGAACATAATTAAAACTATTTAGCACATGTGTCCTGCCAAGTAGCAACAAGCATCTCTTTATGCATTTGGGATGTCCCCACAGAGTTATTCCATTAACACTATCGCCACAAAGTCCTTTTCATAGGGTAGTCCCCATCCAGAGTCTTAATCTCTTGACATCCCTCTCCCCAACTGAGTTGGTCCTAAATGAAGAAGCCTTGTGGATCTCTTCCTAAAAGGACTCACCTTGTCAGAAGTTCGTCAAATATTCCTCAACAAGGTTTATTTCCCCAGTTGAGTCTGTCTTCCTCAGTTGAGTCTATCCTCTCCAGCTTGAGTTTAACTCTCAGACCATCACAAATGAGAGGACCACAATCTCTTTTCCTCAGTGAAGTCGCCAGCAAAGTCATTTTTATCTCTGAAAGTTGTTGTGAAGACTGGAGCCTGACTAGATAACAGTCAACTCCATTCTTTCAAATAAGTTACTATGAAGCCTGGGTCCGACCAGATAATAGTACAACTTTCAAATACTATGAAGCCTGGACCCGACTAGATAATAGTTAACTTCTCAAAGACACTATGAAGCCTGGACCCGACCAGATAATAGTTTAACTCTTCAAGATATTGAAAAACCTGGACTCAACCAGATAAGGGTTTAACTTTTTTCCCTAGCAGAGTTTGCCCCTACCCCAACAAGTTACTGTGAAGCCTAGACCGGACCAGATATCAGTTCAACTTTATCTTTTCAAGTGAGTTATTGTGAAGCCTGGAACCCTACCAGATAGAAATTAACTTTATTCCCTCATAAATTTGTTGTGAAGCCTAGAATACGACCAGATAACAACTAATTTCAAGCAATTTGTTGTGAAGCCTGGAATCCGACCAGTTAACAACTGATTTCAAGCAAGTTACTGTGAAGCCTGGACCCGACCAGATATTAGTTCAACTTTATCTTTCAAGCAAGTTATTGTGAAGCCTGGACCCGACCAGATATTAGTTCAACTTTATCTTTTCAAGAGAGTTATTGTGAAGCCTGGAATCCAACCAGATATCAATTAACTTTATTCCTTAAGAAATTTGTTGTGAAGCCTAGAATCCGACCAGATAACAACTAATTTCAAGAAATTTGTTGTGAAGCCTGGAATCCGACCAGATAACAACTAATTTTAAGCAAGTTACTGTGAAGCCTGGACCCGACCAAATATCAGTTCAACTTTATCTTTTCAAGCAAGTTACTGTGAAGCCTGGACCAGACCAGATATCAGTTCAACTTTATCATTTCAAGCGAGTTATTGTGAAGCCTGGAATTTGATCAGATGGGAATTAATTTTATTCCCTTAGAAATTTGTTGTGAAGCCTGGAATCCGACCAGATAACAACTAATTTCAAGCAAGTTACTGTGAAGCCTAGATCCGGCCATTTATCAGTTCAACTTTATCTTTTCAAACGAGTTATTGTGAAGCCTAGAATTCGACCAAATAGAAATTAATTTTATTCCCTCTGAAATTTGTTGTGAAGCCTGGAATTCGACCAGATAACAACTAATTTCAAGCAAGTTACTGTGAAGCCTGGATCCGACCAGATATCAGTTCAACTTCATCTATTCAAGAAAGTTATTATGAAGCTTGGAGTCCAACCAGATAGCAATTAACTTCATCCACCTCAGAAATCTGTGAAACCTGGAGTCTGACCAGAGAGTAGTTTAATGTTTGTAAGTTGCTGCGAAGCCTGGAATCGGACCAGATAACAATTTAACTTCATCCTCCCAAGAAATTTTCTGCGAAGCCTAGAATTCGACCCGATAACAGTTAATTTAATATTCCCCAGTAAGTCACTAAAGCCTGGAACCCGACCAGATAACAGTTCAACTTCAAGCAATTTTCTGCGAGGCCTGGATTCTGACCAGATAACAGTTAATTCAGATCTTCCCCTGTAAGTCACTGCGAAGCCTGGAATACGACCAAATATTAGTCAACTTCATTATCCCCAACAAATTATGGCCAAGCCTGCATTTCGACCAGATAACCACTAACTTTCGATGCTCTCCAGTCAGGAATAATTCACCAGTAAGAGCATTGAACAATCAAAACTCCTAAAACTCTTTTCCCCAACACGAGATTAACACTCTCCATAGAGTTTCCTTAAACAAGCCAGTATTCCCCAGCGGAGTTTCTCCTCAAACAACATAATAGGAATTCCCAGCGAAAACAGTCTAAACAACAGTTCAAGTCTCAGCCTCCCAAGGCTCCCCAACATGTTATTGTTGCACCCCAAAATTTACCCTCTTGATTTAGGCATATGTTTCATCATGAATATAATATTGCATTGCATTCATACATCGTGATGGGATCAAAGTACTTTGGTTATAAAGTCTTTCTCAAGCTTTGAAAGTTGATTGCATTGACAAGTTGCTCAAGAAGAACCTTATCATCTAAACCTCTGGATCTTTCAAGCTCAAAAGTTATTGCATATCTCAAGATGTTCTATCCATCTCTTTGGATCATCGGAGGATTGAAGTTTGTGTTTGATTATCAAAAGAATCACTCCTTTGATTCACCTGTCAAATTAGGGTTTTATTTGAACAAGGCTATTGATCAATGTACAAGTCTTGATTTGGAAGATACAACATCTCATTGGCATTTGAAAAGTCTTTGTACAATAAATTGGTCAAGATTCCCAGAGGATTTGAAGTTTTGGAGATGATTCATCAGTCTCCTAAGATATTAACCAAAACTAGGGTTTGGGATTTCATCAGGTTTTCTTGAGAATTTTGAAGTGAAACTTTGTACATGGCCTCTATATATTGGGAAGATCATATGTTTAATGTCTTGATCATCAATTTTGAAGGGAAGTGGATCAATTGATTCAAAGGGGAAAAATGGTCATTTTGGTCAAAATCAGGAGTTGACCAAGTGGACTTTTGGTCAACCATCAATTTAAGCATCCTCTTTTCATATTCCATACCAAAATCCATCTTTGAATCATGAGAAATGGTGAATTTGAGTGTAACTTGTTCAAGGAGTAACTTAAAAATTAAAAAAAAATTCTAAGTGTCAAGATGACTTCTCTTGGGAAAGTCACACACGTAATTTCATCAAACACTTGGCATGCCATTTTGTTGAATCAATTTCTTGTGACTCAAGCCTCAATTTGGAAAATTAAAAAGAGCATTTTGTTTTCTTCCATGAGAGCTTCCCATTGAGTCTTGAATCATTCAATTTGGCCAAGAATTGAGTGAGTTATGGTGCTTCAAAGGTGGTACCTCAAGGCTGACATTCATGCACACCATGTAAGCCAGGCGCGCGCGGACCAGGAAGGCCAAATCACACTTTTGCCTCAGGTTTTCAACATCATTTCTCCATCAAGTCAGCATCAATTTGAAAGATTCAAAGACCTATGATGTTCTATATTATGAGAGCTCTTGAAAGGCCCCTCAAGCATCCAAAACGCACGAAGGAATTTCAAGTGGCCTAAGCATAAAGTCAGCTAGCCAGATTATTTGGAAACCATGTCCATGTTGCAGATTTTTGCACAAATCCAGTTTTGATTGATGTCAACATAGCCAGCTCACCAAATTCACATTCTTTGCTCAAAACTCCACTCAATGTGACATCACCAAAATGACTTTTAGGCTGGGCATAACAGAAGCAAAACGCATCACCATGATCACTCTCTTCATTTTTCTGTTTTTGCAATTCTGCTTCTAACGGTCTTGAGTTCTTCAAAGACCTTTTTACCCTTAGCAACCACTCTATATAAGGCATATGTCACTCTCTTTCAAGACACGTATTCATTCTCACAAAAAAAAATCATAAGTTGCTATCTCTCTCTCAAAAAAAATTTATGCGTCGAAGCTCCTTTACTCTCCATTCCAGAGCTCGATTCATGACCATTTTCACTTCATTGGAGTATTAGAAGCAAGGGAAAGGGTTTTCACTTTGTTTCAGAGGCCATAGTTGAGTTTATTTATCAACTCGAAAGGTATTTTCAGATCTTGATTCTTCATAATTTTGCTTGTTTCATGTGATTTAAAGCTTGTGATCATGTTCATAGCTGGCCAGATCTTACATCTGATGTATAAACTTGTTTGATTTTGAAGCATATGCGATTTGGTGAACTTCTGGTTTTTCATGATTTAATGATTTTCTCAATTTTCTTGCTCTGATTTCTACTTCTATGATCGATCATTTTGAATTTTGTAAAAAGCATGATGTAGTTGATAGTTTGAACTTTGATTTGTGATTTGAATCATTGATTTTGGTGGAGAAATAAGGCATAAATCTTGAGTAGAACAAAGGAGCTTGAAACTGAAAAAATGCGCGTTAGGGCATTGTCTTGAGGAAGAAGATGATGGCGTGGCTGGATCTGATTGGTCCATGTGATTTATAATGCATTTTTCATATTTTTAATTTTAATTGATTTTCTGATTTTTATTTCTTGATCAAAACAATTTAAAAAATTATGAAAAAATTATCACAAGTCCAAAATAATTTCTACTATCTTGTGTAATTTTATTGGAATTTTTAAAAAATGTTTTGATTGGTTTAAAAATTCATAGGTTTAATTAATTGTTTGTTCAAAGTTATTTTTATTTTAATAGTTCCTTTGCTCTAAAAATTCCACAAAAAATGTTTTTAACTCATAAAATAATGTAGAAATTGATTCTAATTTTTGTTTAGCATTTTTTCTATTTTTGATTAGAAATTTAATTTGAGAAGTTTATTTTGAATTTTTGCTTCATAATTTTTATTTTAATACTTCCTTTAATTCAAAAATTCTCAAAAAAATCATACAAGCTTTATTTAATCATAGAGTCTGAACATAATTTTATTTTGACGTTTTTGTGACTTTTGGCTAGGGTTTGCATTTTTGCCTTTAAATACTAGTTTAATTGTTAATTGTTTGTTTCATTTTTATTTTAATATTTCCTCTAATTCAAAAATTACACAAAAAATCAGGGATTTATGTTTTTAATTCTAATATTTGAATATAATTTTGGTTGGATATTTTTCTGATTTTTTATTAGATTTTTATTTTGAGATGTGAATATTTGTTTAATTGATTAATTGTTTGAATTTGATTTTTATTGTTGACTTTTATTTAATTCAAAAAATATGGAAAAATAGGTATTCTGACCTTTTGAGTTTTGTCATGTTTGATGTATATTTTTTCTGATTTTTTTTTTATAATTTTGATCTTATCTAATCAATATTTAAGATTAAAAGTCAAAAATTAGGGTTTTGTTGCTTATTGTGCAAGTTTCATTTTCAAAACCATTATGTCCTAGATTTTCAATGGAATTTAAGTCTTGATTAGGGTTCATGGGTGTATTGAGGATCTGAAAACCATTTTTCTTGAATTAGTTGACTTGGTTTGATATTTTTCCATGGATTATTTTGAAAACTTGTCTAGTTTTGTTAGTTTGGCCAACTAGTTTTGAACTTTGGGCCTCATTTGATCCCCTCCTCAATCATTCATGATATTAAGATTTGCTTTCTGACTTTTACACACTTCAAAGATGCTAAGAAATTTTTGGTTTGAATTATTGATCCTTGTTTCTATTTTTGATGTATTTTTGAAGTGAAGGTACCCAATTAATGTTGCATGTCTTGTTGCAATTTTTTTGATGGCCAATGAACTTGAGTGAGGCCTATGATTGGGCACCTAATGATCATGTTGGTTATGATTATCCACATAAACTCAAGTCATTTCACTTAGTTCCCCCATGTTTGAATGATTGAACCTTTTGATGCATTGTGTGGGATTCCTCTTCTATTATGCTTGTGAGTTGTGATGAAGTAATTGAGTATGATTGAATTGTGGTTTCTACTGACCTTCATGGTATTTGATTGTATCATTCTCAAGCTCTCATGATCCTTTATTGATATTCAATTGTCAATTCAATATGGTGATAGAAAGGAGCAACATTCCTCTAACTTTTGACCAAATTGTGCATATGCCTGTTTTCTTTTTGTCTATCATATCTAATGTTTTGATAATTGCTATCATGTTTCCTCACTTCATTATAGTGTCATCATCCATCCCTTATGTGAGTCATCATTCAATTTATGGGAATACTAACTTGGTTGTTGAATGTGCGAGGTACTTTGAGAAAAGGTTTCCATTTTTTACTTGAGGCTACTGTGTTTCACTTTATTTATGGAACACAACATATTATATTGACACTGCTCTTGTGTTTGGAATATTTGATAGTCTATGCAGGATATGTATATGTGATTATGAATGCCATACATTTCCCATGGGATATGTTCATATTTGAAAATCTCAATACTTACATCCTGATGGCGTAATTTCTGACTTGATTTATCTGTTGATGCCAGCTTTCTTGAAGTTCTCTGGGTTTCTTTTAATCTTGTTCAGTTGGTACCGATAGTTATCCGTTTGGTATTGCATTATTTCCTTTCTTCTATTTTCATAGTTCTTTGTTGCATGATGGGATCTCTGTTGCTGATATATGTCAGGAGGCCCTCTGTTTTTGTTTGATACATGTGTTGTGTTTGCTTCTTTAATTGTTGATCGATGAGTCACTCAATTTAGAAATTGATATCACGACTTCGCTCTCAGTGCATGTTCCCTATAGGATGTTTATTGTTTTTCTTTCAATTGTTGATCGATGAGTCACTCAATTTAGAAATTGATATCACGACTTCGCTCTCAGTGCATGTTCCCTATAGGATGTTTATTGTTTTTATTTTAATTGTTGATCGATGAGTCACTCAATTTAGAAATTGAGATCACGACTTCGCTCTCATTTCCAGTTCCATATAGGATAGTTTTGTTAAGCTTCCTTTGGCATGTTGATTAACGTAGGAATCCATGTATGCTAACATAGGATAGGAATTTCCTTTATCCTAAACCTTAGGGTCAATCATTGTATGATAACACTAGGGATAGTGCTAGGCTAGTTTCCCTTAGTTGTTTTCTTTTCCTTCCTTTGCATTTTACATCTTAAAACAAAAATTGTTTTCTTGGCAAATCATAAAACACTTCTAATAAACTCAAACCCTTCTTCAAGGTAAAAGATACAAATAAATCTTATTTGTTTGTGCGCCTCTTGGCTTTGTTTTTAAATCTGGTATAGCCGGTGTTTCGCCATCACACATTTGTTTGAAGCCGATGTTTCGCCATCGCACATGTTTGTTATCCTACTTTGATTCTCAATATCATTGTTAGGTGTGATGTTTCTTCATCCGATTTATTGATGTTTTGACATCTTTGCCATGATACCTTGTTATCTTATAGCCGATGTTTTGCCATCGCATACTTGTTTGAAGCCTATGTTTCGCCATCGCACATGTTTGTTATCCTACTTTGATTCTTAATATCATTGTTAGGTGTGATGTTTTGTCATTCATTTTATCGATATTTCACCATCTTTGCCATGATACCTTGTTATCTTATAGCCGATGTTTCGCCATGGCACATTTGTTTGAAGCCGATGTTTCGCCATCGCACATGTTGGATATCCTACTTTGACTCTCAATGTCATTGGTAGGTGTGATGTTTTATCATTTGATGTTTCGCCATCTTTGACATGTTACTACATTATTTTTTAGTCGATGTTTTACCATCTCATTTGTTTGTTGTTTTATTTGATGTTTTGCCATCTTGACTGTTTTTGTTGTCTTAACTAAAAAACACAAACCAACCAAAATATATAAGCCGAACTACGGCTGCTCTGATTCCTTAAAAGGGATACGTAGGCATTAGGGTAGGGCCCGATCGAGCACAACTTGTATTTTCCCTACATTGTTTTCTTTTTCTTTCGCATGCATTCCCTTTTTATCTTTAAGCCATAGACATAGGATTTGACCACACCCATTAGATTAGATAACAATAGTGGATACCGTAGAGTACTACGGGCATGTGGGGTGCTAATACCTTCCCCTCGCGTAACAGACTCCCTTACCCGATCTGTCGGTCGACAGACTGTGATTTCTCCCTCTTTAGGTTTTCTCGATGTTTACCTTTCCCTTTCGGCGGGATGAAAGACGTTCGGTGGCGACTTCATTGATGTTTCATTTACATCCAGATGACACATTCGGCCTAGGTGGTTTCAGCTATCAAGGATTTATTTTCCTAGACAAAGACACGCTGCAATGAACGTATCACATTCATAAACCATAACGCATACGTGACAAGTGCATACAGCATAATCTCATTTATTTTTGAGAATATCATTACGTCATACATACATCTGCATGCAACTAATCCTTTTTCCTTGCAGGAAAATAAAAATGGCAAAAGACATCTACCATTTCAGTATAAATCAACCAAAAGATTTATCCTGATACCATCCATCATCCCTCTAAATGGCATCTTTAAGCCCATTCCATACACAGTCAGCTAACCTATCATCAAGGGCAAATTTCTGGGCACTTTAGTGTTCAATCATCTTCCACCTTCAAGTTATGAATGGCAGGCTTGCCAATCTAACTCTTCAGGTTTAAAAAGATTGAACAAGGGCAGCTGTTGTACCCCAAAATTTTCCCTCTCATTTTTCAAGGCCTTTCTCACGAGGATTCTCAAGGTTCAAGCTTGCACAAGTACATTGGGATTTTCCAGTACCAAGATTAAAAGGAAACTTTCAAAAAGGGAGAGAACAGATAAAAATAATATTTTGACAAAATTTGGAGAAAAAACAAGTGTTCTTCGATTCATCTCCTTCAATTGGCCTTCTAGCCTCTTTCGATGCAAGTTTGGCTTGCATCCTTCGACTGGGCGTGGGCCTCTGGCACGTTGGTTTGGATTCACAAGTCAAAAAGCCTCCTTTTGGCATCCTTCGATTGCACATTTAAACTTCCTGCATGCATCTTTTGTTTGGCTTTATGGTCTCCTTCGAATTTAAATTGGGGTTACGTACTTCATTTGGGAAGGAAATATCCTTCGATGCAAGCTTTGATTCACATACTTCGATTGATAATTTGGCTTCTTTGATCAAGCTTTGGTCCATAAGTTCCATTTGGGCATTTGACCTCCTGCATGTTTGCTTTGATGCACTATAATAGCTCCTGCATGTAAGCATCATTTGGACAATGGCTCCTGCCTGCAAGCTTCGATTGCACTATTGTCCCCTCACCTGTTTGCCTTGTATTCATAAGTTTTTGATCGGATGAATGGCTACCTTCCTGTGACTTTCGATTTCATCTTCATGTTTGCTTCGAATGCGCCTTCATATCACCTTCGAATCCATCTGCAAACCCTTCAATACGCCATAGTGCTGCATTATGACACAAAAATTGGCGGCCCATTCGAAGGACTTGCCATAGTTGGGGAATAATTGTTTTTGCTTACTTTGGAGTTTGGTCGAAGGTTTGGGCCTAAGTTATCAAAAGCAAGAAGACTCAAAATGGAATATTCAACTGAAGAGGGACATTCTAAGAACACACAATTGGTCCATTTGAAGGACATATAACTGGTGAGAACGAATGTTGTTCTGGTCTGGTCGAAAGGTGTAGAAAGAGGGAGGATTCGACTCAAAAGATCAAGTTGAACATTAGACCCATAGGCTAGGCTACGTGTTTCCCCTTTTCAGGCCTCAAACCTATGACTCACTCTATATTTAATTGTTTATGCAAGTTGAAATAGGCTTTTACCCATTTGCTGTCCAAGACCACTTGCCCTTAATAGTATAATACTACTTTTTAGAAAAAGTTTTTCTTGAGCGTTGTGCCTGTTTTCCTTCTAAGGAAGCAATCCATCTAAACCATACATCTTGCTATCATGACACAAGTGGATTCTTACTTTCCAGCTGAGCCTTTATTTTGTTATTTTTACTCCCAAACATTTCAAAATTTTCCTCTATAAATAGAGAGTTCATTTGCACATCAAGAAGAAAAAGAAAAAAAAGAAGGAAAAAGGGGGGAGGGTATATTCAAAATTCTTACACACCATAAAATTCTCAAACACTTAAACACTTTTGCAAATCCAAACCCATAATCCAAGTACTTGTCCCTCTCAAATCTTTAAAAAAATCCTTACATCTTGTTGTCCTTCGAATCCAGCAAAGAAGGACATTTCACTTGTTTTGCTTCTTTCGAATCCAGTGTCAAAGGCCCACCCTTGGACTTTTCCTTCGAACTCAGAGGCATTCAAGACAACCACTTCAAGGTCCAACACACGTTCCATCCTCCAGCAAGGTAATTCATTATTAACCTTTGACCCTTCGTTCCCAGCATATCATGTAAACAAGTTTTCTTTTCATTTCAAACATGTACATGCTATTTTCTTCTTTTCGTTTACACTCTTTTAATGGGTGTCATGGTTAACAATCATCTTGGCTTTTGCTCTTTGTACATTTAAACATGTTTAGAACTAATCTATCCTTAAGGTGATATTGGCATGGCCTTGGACCATGTTTCTATTCAAACTCAAACGAAAGAAACAGGAGACAAAAAGTTAGAAACGAAGCCTCTGGCTTCCATACTAACCTTCAGGCCAAACGAAAGAGGAAGCCAGAAGGCATAACTTACTGGCCACCAGGCCCCAAACAAAAGGAACAACATACTGGCCTCCAGGCCCCAATCGAAAGACACAACATGCTGGCCTTCAGGCCCCAATCGAAAGTCATGCCTTCACCCCTTTTCAGGTCAGATCGAAGAGAGCCAGAAAGTGCAGAATTAAAGGGTTTGCTGCCCTAAATTGAAAGATCCACTTTTCTTGCTTTTACCTTATTTTTTCCTTTATATTTTCATGCAATTAAATATGGTTGTAATAGTGTAGGATTTTATCTTTCTGCACTTTTGAATTTATGCAAAATGTTAGTAATTAGGGTGTATGGCAAGATAAAATCAACAAGTAGATCACCCTGATTAAAAGACAAAAATGCATGCAATCAAACACACTTTGCACACATGCACCTCTAGGGTTAACTCCACTTGTTGCCTTATTAAAAATAGTCATGTTATGCATGTGAGACGTCTTAGCAAAAACAATAAAAATACAAGATCATAGTCCCTTGTGATACGATGGGAGAACTGACTTGAGGTTTTGCGTTTGTGTTTGCAATTGTGCGGTTTAGCAAGAGTCGCCACCGACTTTTTATTTTATCCAAAGGAAAGGTCAAAAAGCACAGGAAAGACCTTTGAGATGTTTTCTTGGGTTCAGGGGGTAGATTATGAAAAGGGAAGGTGCAAGCACCCTTTTCATCCATGGTTATCCATGGGCTCTTAGTTACTTGTTTAGATCACTTGCTTTTGCTTTTCAATTGTTTGAAATGGTGCTTTGTGTGTGTGGTTTTGAAAATTCTTTGAAAAAGAGGCCATCGTTGTGGCAACCTTTATAATGATTCTTGTTTGAATATATATAAAGGTGTTTGTCTTTTGAAAAGATATTTCAATGTTTGAAAGTTTGATTTGGGAAATGTTTTGAAATTGTGTTGTGAGGTGTGTTTTGAAAATAGCAAGGATGTTTTGCAAGTTTTGATCAAGTAACTAAGAGTTATCTACCCTATTTTACTCAAAGATATTTCCTATATGTTTTTAACCCTTTTTGACAGTGTTGTTTTACCATTGCATTTGGTAAACAACCTTGTATTAGGATGTTAAACGAGAAAGGCGCGGGTCATCGCATACAATCATTGAAAGCAACTTGTGAGACGCTCTAGCAATTTTGTAAGGGACGAGATCATTTTACCGAAGGCAACATCAAGGGTCATCGAGGGACTACGATTTTTGTTTATCGAAGGGGCATTTGCTAGAGTGTCTCATATTCGAGGGACATGATTGCATTTCTGAGGCAATAAGCGAGGTTACCCTAGAGGTGCAAGTGTGCATTGTGTTTGTCATTTTCATGCATTTAGGTCTTGTATTAGGTCATCTAGCGATTGATTTTGGATTTTCGCATACAAACCCTAATCTCTAATCATGGCATATTTGAAAGCATAAAGTGCGAGAATTAAAAGTATAAACTATTACAAAAATATCCGGGGATGGGGGTACAAATATTTACAAATGGGGATGAATCTCACAAGGATAACAATGTCCAAATATCAAGTGTTACAACCAAATCCAATCGTCGCAATTCAATACAAAGTTATAACAAATGAAGAAATCAATAATGTTCAAAAATGCATGTATTTACTTGAAAATAAATAAATAAAATTTATTCTAAAAAAGGAAAGATTAAATATTTACACTATTATTATTCTTTTTGTATTTTATTAATGTATGATAATAAAAAGAAAATGATTAAAAAAAAACCAATTTATTCACAAAAAATAAAGTCTTAGAAATAATTGTTTGTATATTATTTTAACACAAAAATAATTTAAAAGAAGAAAAAGAAATTTAACCAAAATATTAATTTAGTTTTCTATATAAAAAATGTATTGAGTTTTTTTATGAACTTATTTAAAAAAAGTAGATTAAAACAAATGGAGATGGGCTTAAGAGTTTGTGTTAGGCCCAAATAAAAATGAAAGAGAACAAAAAAAAGTCAGAGTAGAGGGGGGGGGGGGGGGTACACTAGCAATTATTATGGGCTTATGGTATTTGGGTGGCCCAATGTTTGTAACATTTTGCTGAAACAAAAAATAATAAACAGGGAAGAGGGGGAGGCGCTGGCCAATTCGTTGTGGGCTTAGGGTTGGATGGCCCAATGCATAAGTTAATTCGTTTCAGGGGTTGTGAACAAATTAGGGTTTGTGTGATTTCTTCACAGCGGCGCCGTTCTCTCGTTCTCGCTTCTTCTCTTCATCTCTCTCACTCTAGGGTTCTGATCCACCTCTAAACCTAAGTCGTCGGAGCACCACCCCTCCACTCTCTATCCTCTTCCTAACATTCAAAGGCCTTGGTTGCAAAAAAAGGTATGGTTCGTCTCTATGATTTGAGTTTTACAGTTTCGTTTGATTTGCTTGCTTGACTTTACAGTTTCGTTTTTTAATTTATTGTGCTTATGCCTAAAACACAGCAAAAGGTTTGAGAAGTATACCTGTGGGATTTTCTCTGTGATGAAAGAGAGTGGTTGGGCTGGCGGCGCTCCTTAGCGGCTGGAGGTACGAGGAGGAGATGACGACCAAGCTTTTGGTAACTTCTTTCCTCTCTCTTGAATGTTGATGATGATTATCTTCTGAAACTTCTTTGATGATGTTTTTCTGTTGATGATGAATACAATTCTGAAACTTTGTTGTTGGTTCTGAAACTCCTTTGTTGATGTTTTTGTGTTGATGATGAATACAATTCTGAAACTTTGTTGTTGGTTCTAAAACTCCTTTGCTGATGTTTTTCCGTTGATGATGAATACAATTCTGAAACTTTGTTGTTGGTTCTGAAACTCTTTCCTCTCTCTTGAATGTTGAATAATGGTATTCTAAAACTTGTTGTTGATATGTTTAGATTTTGTTGTTCTGAAACTTGTTGTTGATGTTGCTTCTAAAACTCTTTTCCTTTCTCTTGGAGTTTGAATGTTGATGATAATGCTATGTTTATGAAACTTGTTGTTGGTTTGTTGGATAATAGTTTTTGGCTTTTGTTGTTTGGACTGTGTTCTGCAGCTTGTGATTCACAGGGTTTTTGTGATTGTTTCTGAAACTGATTTGTTGGTTTAGATTTTTGTTTGGACTGAGTTTTGTTGCTTGTAAAATGGTGGCACTGGTTTGGAAGTTTGAGAATTGTTGCAGGTTTTTATGGTTTACAGGTTTTTTTGAGTATTATTGCAGTTTTGGTTATGCAGTTTTTGTAACAGGTTTGGGGTGGTGATGAAGCTGCTACAGGTTTTGGCTGTTGTTTAAGTTTGATAATAGGTTTGGGGTTTTGTGGTTTCAGGATATACAGTTTTACAGTTGCAGCTTGGCTAGGCAGTTTGGCTTGTTTGTGTATGTTTTTTCTGTTTGGTTCTGCAGTTTGGCAAGCATGCAGGTTGTGTGATTTGTTTACACAAGGTTTTGGTTGTTGTTTGAGTTTTACAATAGGTTTTTGATGTTGTGTTGTTTGGAGAGTTGTGTGTTCTGCAGGATGTTGGCCTTGGGTGTTTTGTAGTTGCTTTGGTATATTTTTCAGCTTGGTTCCAATTGCTAAAGGTTTTTCAGGTTTTTAACTTATCCTTAGGCTTGGCTTGGAGTTTTGTCTTATAACAGCTCTCTCTACTTTTGGTTAGCAGGCTGGGACTTATGGTTTTTGTTTTAAACCGTTGGGCTTTTTCTTCTTGCTGTTTTTATGGTATTATTTCTTGATCCATTTTTTTAGCCAACTGTACAAATACTAATAAGGTGCTCCCTTTTCTCTCTTTCTCTCTCAATGACAAAACAAGTTTGCTTTTTGTCTTTTTTATTTTCTGAAAAGTTTTCCCTTTGACTGGAAAATGATGAAAAGTTGTGACAAGTCTTTGACTTGTGATTTTGGATTACCTCTTGCCTTTTACTGCCATCCTTCTGCATTGTACTTGCTGCATTTGTATAGTTTGCATCCAATTTGTTTTGTTCAGTTTGCTTATGCAGTTTGGTGCCTTGTGCTTTGTAGCTCAGTTTTGGGATTTTTGGGCTTGCTGTTTGTTACAGCAAGTTCCAGTTTTCCTTTGGTTTGTAATGTTTGCATTTGAACTAATTGCTTTTGTATGCTTGCATTTTTCCTTTTGCGTTTTTTATTTTTCTCTTTGTGAACCAAGAAGAGCAAACTTCTTGTGATTTGCAAAGAGGAAAATAAAAACGTGATGAACAATAGCACTTCTGATTCCAGACGGCAAACTTTAATGATGAATAATTTCTTTCTTTTTTCTGTTTGAAAATTCTTTTCATATTAAACTGACTGTACTAATCCCTTTTCCTTTGTCTTTTCATGTGAGCACAAATTGGACGGTGACAAAGCAGAAGAAGCCGAAGACTTTGTGGCGAGCACGGGAACAATGGAGCAATGGCTTAGACTTAGATTTTTTTCATTTAATTGTAATAATTTATTCTTCAAGTACTATAAGCTGTAAAACTTAAAGCACATGAAATAATAAATTATTTTTTGTAACAACATTTGAAATGAATGAAAAAGTCTTTATCCAATAAAACTCTTCTACTGTCAAATATCTTGCAATTCTTCCTTCAAGTCTTCATTTATCATTTAAGATTCTTGATTTAAAATAACTGAAACTGCATTCCAATAATTTTAGTACAGATAACTTAAACTTTAAGTAATCCAATAACTCTGCAATCTCGTAACCTTGCAACAACATTCCAGTCAAAATATGCATTGTGCATTCCAACAAACAAGCAAACATGAATTCCATTAATAAGCAAACGTCTTAACAGATGCATATCATCTGGTTAACCTGGATCAGACAAAACCTAAATATTTCACATGACCATCTCAGTTCTTATTTCAGATAAGTAAACCTTGAGAACCATCAGTAACCTTTCAGCAAACTTGAAAAAGTGTGAAAACATGTGACAATTAATTGAATTTCTGAGAATTATGTTTCTTTTGAGAAATGCGAGAGAAAACCCTAATTCTTGATTTACTGCCAAAGAAAAGTCTGTTTGATCAATCCTTGAGCCAATCTTTGAAAATATGAGAAAACCCTAGGGTTGTGATTTCTTGTGAAAAAGGGAAGGAAAATTTTGGGGTACAACAACTGCCCTTGTTCAATCTTCTTGAACCTGAAGAGTTAGATTGGCAAGTTTGTCATTCGCGACTCGAAGGTAAAAGACGATTGGACACTAGAGTGCCCATAAGTTTGCACTCGTCAAAATGTAGCTGAGGGAATGGGCTTAAAGATGCCATTTGGAGATGTGATCGAATCTTGTCAGAGATGGGCTTAAAGATGCCATCTAAGAATGTTTGTTGAGTTGTATGTTGTAGGTGAAAGAATGAGTATCAGAAAGGTATCCATGTATGGAACGTCTCTGAGATGGGGGTCTGAATAAGCAATAGATTAGCATCCATGTTTGAAGCCTCCGTAAACTGTTTTCAATGAGCCAAATATGAACAAGCGATAGATCAACATCCATGTTTGGAAGCACCCGTAAACTGTTTTCATGATCCTTGAAGTTAAATAAGCAATAGATTAACATCCATGTTTGGTGCATCCGTAAACTGTTTTCAAAAGTTGAATCTGAACAAGCGATAGATTGACATCCATGTCTGGAAGCACTCGTAAACTGTTTTCATGATCCTTGAAGTTGAATAAGCAATAGATTAGCGTCCAGGTTTGGAGCATCCGTAAACTGTTTTCAGAAGTTGAATCTGAACAAGTGATAGATTGACATCCATGTTTGGAAGCACCCATAAACTATTTTCATGATCCTTGAAGTTGAATAAGTAATAGATTAACATCCATGTTTGGAGCATCCGTAAACTGTTTTCAAAAGTTGAATCTGAACAAGCGATAGATTGACATCCATGTTTGGAAGCACCCATAAATTGTTTTCATGATCCTTGAAGTTGAACAAGCAATAGATTAACATCCATGTTTGGAGCATCCATAAACTGTTTTCAAAAGTTGAATCTGAACAAGCGATAGATTGACATCTATGTCTGGAAGCACCCGTAAACTATTTTCATGATCCTTGAAGTTGAATAAGCAATAGATTAACATCCATGTTTGGAGCATCCGTAAACTGTTTTCAAAAGTTGAATCTGAACAAGCGATAGATTGACATCCATGTTTGGAAGCACCCGTAAACTGTTTTCATGATCCTTAATCTGAAGTTTGTTAATCTTATCCTGAAAAGGGTAAAATATTAGCTGAAACACAAAGTTATGTTGCATGAAATGTATGATGCAATATATGTGTTTTATCAATGTTTATGATATATGAATGTAATGTATGCGCATGTAAGTTGATTAGCTGTCTTGCTGAGGAAGATAAATCCTAGATAGCTGGAGATAATAAAATATTTAACTGTTGTTGGGGAAAATAAACCCTAGACCATTGTTGAAGAGTATGTGTGTCTTCAAGATTTTTGACAACCTCTATGGGGAGAAGCTATACTGTTGGGGAAATCAGGAGTTTGGGTTGTATGCCAATCTACTGGGGATTCCTGTTTCGTTGTTTGAGGTGAACTCCGCTGGGGAATATCTGAAAGCTCCGTGGGGAATTGAGAATGAGAATCTTCATTCTGATAGGGGAATTTGTGTTGAGGAGTCAAGAACGATAATCTTCGATCTGCAGGGGATTAAAAATTCTGACAAATTTATGCTGAGAGTAAAGAAGGTTTTGGCAACTTCATTGGAGAATCAAGGATGAGAATCTTGATTTTGTTGGGGAGTAAAAACTCTGTGGGGAATAGCTATACTGTTGGGGAGTAGCTATCCTACTGGAGAGTAAGCTCAGGACTCTGGGAAAAGCTTATTCCTGTTTTGGAAGAAATTCAGGAGCTTAGGTTGTATGCCACTTTGAGAATGAGAATCTTCATTCTGTCAGAAATATCTGGAGCTTGGGTGTATGCCAATCTACTGGGGAAGCAAGAATGAGAATCTTCATTCAGGCGTTTGGGTCAGGAGGTTGGGAGTATGCCAATCTAATGAGAAACTCCATTTTGTTGAGGATATCAGGGGAAAACTGAATGGTTTCTGCTGGTGATTGGTAGCTCAAAGTTTCCTCTCCGCTGGGGGTCTTAGTGACATGCTGATTTGATTGGCGACTTCACTGGGAAAAAAGTTAAAAAATAACTTTATAAGGAATTATCTGGTTTAAAAGCGACTCTCCAGGTAAAAGGGAGGAAACTGGATGGTCTTCACTGGTGTTCAAAAGTCGAAGGTTTGACTCCGTTGGGGAAGAAAGCTTCATTCTTACTGAGGGTTTGTAGTTCAAAGTTTTGCTCCGCTGTGGATTGGGAACTTGAAAACTCAACTCTGATGGGGATTCTTAACTCCGCTGGGGATATGCATTTCAAAGCTTTAGTTCCGCCTAGGATCTGGATGATGTATTTCAGGGGATTTCTCCTGGAATAGCCTAAAGACACTTCACTTCCATCCTATCAGTAATTATTCTTTCTCATTTCGTTTTATTTGTAAGCAGTGATTATATTCAAATGCATATGCTCATTTAATAAATCATTGGACGTTTTCAATAAAACACAAGTGTAAAAAAGAAAGAAAAGGCAAACAGTTTTCTATACTTTGAAGTAACTTTGTATTAACTTTGTGTAAGTATTTTGTACAAAGGAAACAGACATCCTGGTAAGAGAATGTTGTCATAAAGTTGATAAAAATTTATACAAAGAAATATGGCTATGTGTAACAATTCTATGGGGTTCCTATTCTGCTATAGCCTTCGTAACTCTGAGTATCTTGTACATTTGTTGCTTCGTCCGTAGATGATTGGATTGGTCAGAAGCTTAGAACTTGTCCGTGAAGAGATTGTCCTTAAAGTGATCCGACGAGACATAGTTATACGCTTTAATTCCCTAACTTTTACCTGGACCGCCCTTTCGGATTTTCGATCCACCGGGAAACCCTTTTTTGCCCAAGACGCCCTTTCAGGTTTTCAACTTGCCGGGTGTACAGATTGTTTTGTTTATCCCTAATTTTTTCCCGAACCGCCCTTTCGGGTTTTCGATTCGTCGGGATGCCCATTTTTGCCCAAGTCGCCCTTTCGGGTTTTCAACTTGTCGGGTCGTTTATGTGTAGTATCTTTTGACTATGTATGCGTTCGCAGGGTGCGGCAGATCATCGCCGTCCATGGTGGTTAGATACATAGCCCCACCAGAAAAGATGTTTTTGATCACAAATGGTCCTTCGTAGGTAGGAGTCCACTTTCCCCTGGGATCACTTTGCGGCAAGATGATCCGTTTGATTACAAGATCTCCGACTTGATATACCCGACGTCTGACTTTCTTGTTGAAAGCCTTGATCATCCGTCTTTGATACGTCTGACCATGACAAACAGCAGTAAGTCGCTTCTCGTCAATCAAGTTAAGTTGATCAAGCCGGGTCTGAATCCAATCGTCTTCACTCAAACTAGCGTCCTTCATGATTCTCAGGGAAGGAATCTGAACTTCTATAGGTAAAACAGCTTCCATGCCGTATACCAAAGAAAAGGGTGTTGCCCCGGTTGATGTTCGTGCCATTGTACGGTACCGGTGTAGAGAAAACGGTAACATCTCATGCCAGTCCTTGTAGGTGACTGTCATCTTTTGAATGATCTTCTTGATATTTTTGTTCGCAGCTTCGACAACACCGTTCATCTTTGGCCTATAGGGAGATGAATTGTGATGTTGAATTTTGAACTGTTCGCACAGAGCGGTGATCATAGTGTTGTTCAGGTTTGTACCGTTGTCCGTAATGATTCGGTCAGGAATACCATACCGGCAAATGAGGTTCTGCTTGATGAAGCGGGAAACCACGTTCTTTGTAACGGAGGCAAAGGAAGCTGCTTCGACCCACTTGGTAAAGTAATCAATGGCCACCAAGATGAAGCAGTGTCCATTGGATGATGTAGGCTTGATCTCTCCAATCATGCCGATACCCCACATTGCGAATGTATTGAGTTTTTTTATGAACTTATTTAAAAAAAGTGGATTAAAACAAATGGAGATGGGCTTAAGAGTTTGTGTTAGGCCCAAATAAAAATGAAAGAGAACAAAAAAAAGTCAGAGTGGAGGGGGGGTACACTAGCAATTATTATGGGCTTATGGTATTTGGGTGGCCCAATGTTTGTAACATTTTGCTGAAACAAAAAAAAACAGGGAAGAGGGGGAGGCGCTGGCCAATTCGTTGTGGGCTTAGGGTTGGATGACCCAATGCACAAGTTAATTCGTTTCAGGGGTTGTGAACAAATTAGGGTTTGTGTGATTTCTTCACAGCGGCGCCGTTCTCTCGTTCTCGCTTCTTCTCTTCACCCCTCTCACTCTAGGGTTCTGATCCACCTCTAAACCTAAGCCGTTGGAGCTCCACCCCTCCACTCTCCATCCTCTTCCTAACATTCAAAGGCCTTGGTTGCAAAAAAAGGTATGGTTCGTCTCTCTGATTTGAGTTTTACAGTTTCGTTTGATTTGCTTGCTTGACTTTACAATTTCGTTTTTTAATCTATTGTGCTTATGCCTAAAACACAGCAAAAGGTTTGAGAAGTATACATGTGGGATTTTCTCTGTGATGAAAGAGAGTGGTTGGGTTGGCGGCGCTCCTTAGCGGCTAGAGGTACGAGGAGGAGATGACGACCAAGCTTTTGGTAACTTCTTTCCTCTCTCTTGAATGTTGATGATGATTAGCTTCTGAAAACTTCTTTGATGATGTTTTTCTGTTGATGATGAATACAATTCTGAAACTTTGTTGTTGGTTCTGAAACTCCTTTGTTGATGTTTTTCTGTTGATGATGAATATAATTCTGAAACTTTGTTGTTGGTTCTAAAACTCCTTTGTTGATGTTTTTCTGTTGATGATGAATACAATTCTGAAACTTTGTTGTTGGTTCTGAAACTTTGTTGTTGGTTCTGAAACTCTTTCCTCTCTCTTGAATGTTGAATAATGGTATTCTAAAACTTGTTGTTGATATGTTTAGATTTTGTTGTTCTGAAACTTGTTGTTGATGTTGCTTCTAAAACTCTTTTCCTTTCTCTTGGAGTTTGAATGTTGATGATAATGCTATGTTTATGAAACTTGTTGTTGGTTTGTTGGATAATAGTTTTTGGCTTTTGTTGTTTGGACTGTGTTCTGCAGCTTGTGATTCATAGGGTTTTTGTGATTGTTTCTGAAACTGATTTGTTGGTTTAGATTTTTGTTTGGACTGAGTTTTGTTGCTTGTAAAATGGTGGCACTGGTTTGGAAGTTTGAGAACTGTTGCAGGTTTTTATGGTTTACAGGTTTTTTTGAGTATTGTTGCAGTTTTGGTTATGCAGTTTTTGTAACAGGTTTGGGGTGGTGATGAAGCTGCTACAGGTTTTTGGCTGTTGTTTGAGTTTGATAACAGGTTTGGGGTTTTGTGGTTTCAGGCTATGCAGTTTTACAGTTGCAGCTTGGCTAGGCAGTTTGGCTTGTTTGTGTATGTTTTTTCTTTTTGGTTCTGCAGTTTGGCAAGCATGCAGGTTGTGTGATTTGTTTACACAAGGTTTTGGTTGTTGTTTGAGTTTTACAATAGGTTTTTGATGTTGTGTTGTTTGGAGAGTTGTGTGTTCTGCAGGATGTTAGCTTTGGGTTTTTTGTAGTTGCTTTGGTATATTTTTCAGCTTGGTTCCAATTGCTAAAGGTTTTTAAGGTTTTTAACTTATCCTTAGGCTTGGCTTGGAGTTTTGTCTTATAACAGCTCTCTCTACTTTTGGTTAGCAGGCTGGGACTTATGGTTTGTGTTTTAAACCGTTGGGCTTTTTCTTCTTGCTGTTTTTATGGTATTATTTCTTGATCCATTTTTTTAGCCAACTGTACAAATACTAAAAAGGTGCTCCCTTTTCTCTCTTTCTCTCTCAATGACAAAACAAGTTTGCTTTTTGTCTTTTTTATTTTCTGAAAAGTTTGCCCTTTGACTGGAAAATGATGAAAAGTTGTGACAAGTCTTTGACTTGTGATTTTGGATTACCTCTTGCCTTTTACTGCCATCCTTCTGCATTGTACTTGCTGCATTTGTATAGTTTGCATCCAATTTGTTTTGTTCAGTTTGCTTATGCAGTTTGGTGCCTTGTGCTTTGTAGCTCAGTTTTGGGATTTTTGGGCTTGCTGTTTGTTACAGCAGGTTCCAGTTTTCCTTTGGTTTGTAATGTTTGCATTTGAACTAATTGCTTTTGTATGCTTGCATTTTTCTTTTGCATTTTTTATTTTTCTCTTTGTGAACCAAGAAGAGCAATCTTCTTGTGATTTGCAAAGAGGAAAATAAAAACGTGATGAACAATAGCACTTCTGATTCCAGACGGCAAACTTTAATGATGAATAATTTCTTTCTTTTTTCTGTTTGAAAATTCTTTTCATATTCAACTGACTGTACTAATCCCTTTTCCTTTGTCTTTTCATGTGAGCACAAATTGGACGGTGACAAAGCAGAAGAAGCCGAAGACTTTGTGGCGAGCACGGGAACAATGGAGCAATGGCTTAGACTTAGATTTTTTTCATTTAATTGTAATAATTTATTCTTCAAGTACTATAAGCTGTAAAACTTAAAGCACATGAAATAATAAATTATTTTTTGTAACAACATTTGAAATGAATGAAAAAGTCTTTATCCAATAAAACTCGTCTACTGTCAAATATTTTGCAATTCTTCCTTCAAGTCTTCATTTATTATTTAAGATTCCTGATTTAAAATAACTGAAACTGCATTCCAATAATTTTAATACAGATAACTTAAACTTTAAGTAATCCAATAACTCTGCAATCTCGTAACCTTGCAACAGCATTCCAATCAAAATATGCATTGTGCATTCCAACAAACAAGCAAACATGAATTCCATTAATAAGCAAACGTCTTAACAGATGCACATCATCTGGTTAACCTGGATCAGACAAAACCTGAATATTTCACATGACCATCTCAGTTCTTATTTCAGATAAACAAACCTTGAGAACCATGAGTAACTTTTCAGCAAACTTGAAAAAGTGTGAAAACATGTGACAGTTAATTGAATTTCTGAGAATTATGTTTCTTCTGAGAAATGCGAGAGAAAACCCTAATTCTTGATTTACTGCCAAAGAAAAGTCTGTTTGATCGATCCTGCCAATCTTTGAAAATCTGAGAAAGCCCTAGGGTTGTGATTTCTTGTGAAAAAGGGAGGGCAAATTTTGGGGTACATCATCCCTCGATGATGCTTCGAATGTTGCCTTATAAATGATCTTAGTCCCTCAAAAGAAATGCTAAAATATCTCACAACATTGCTATCATGACTATACGATGACCCATGCCCGTCCCTTTTATATCCAAAGATAAGGCTTCATACCAATCAATGGTAAGATGGCAATATCAAAGGAAGAGAGAAATGAACAATAGACTTTTTGAGTAAGGTAGAATGTTCGTAGTTGCTTGCTCATCTTCAAAATACAAACACTTTTTTCAAATACACCAACACTTTCCATTGAAATATTTTCAAAAAATTTCAACACTTTGTATACATTCTTATAGAGACGAGAATCATTACAAAGTTTTGCCTAAACGGAGGCGCTTTTCAAAATACTTTCAAAACCACACCACAAAGCATACTTTCAAACAAAAGCAATGATCTAGCAAGCAACTAAGAGCCCATAGATAATTATGGATGAAAAGGGTGCTAATACCTTCCCTTTTCATAATCTACCCACCGAACTCAAGAAAATAATATCTAAGGTATTTCCTGTTCTTTTCACCCTTTACTTCATTGGATAAAAGAAAAGTCATTGGCGACTCTTGCTATCCGCAACAATTGCGATCAAATGCAAAACACCCAAATCAGTTTTCCCACCATATTACACCAGTAAAGCCTGGTGGTGATGAAAATCATACAAAATCCCATTTCCTCAGTGTGGTGTATATAGGTGAGTGCTGGTCATAACTCTTTTTATCCCCAGTGGCGGAAGATTGTTGTGCTATCCCTAGTGAAGTTTTGTACTTCAAGTTTCTAGTTTAAGGATTTCTCCTCTTCCCTAAGTGTAGATGTGTACTCTAACAATAATGTCCCCAGTGTGGTATGATGGTTGATTTCTTTTGTTCAAGAATTTCTATGATCCCTAGTTGAATTTACTTTCATCAAGAACTCTACGTGAGAATATCTCCATTCCCAGCGAAGTTCTCCTCATCCCCGAAAGGAAGTAGTGCATTCGTTCCCCAAGAATTCAAGAGTTTGTTCAGAATTAGAAGTAGTGCTCTTCTGAACTGTAATTTATTTTTGCAATGCTCGTTCCAAAAACCCATTTCCCCTGTGATATCTCTCCTCGGGGGTTGATGGTTCAGATTTGCAATTTCCCACTGAAGTTCAGATTATTTATTCTTTATGAAAGATAAAATATGCACGGATTATTGTTCGATTGTTCTATGTCTCCCCGATAGTTTCTTATTGTTGTGTTTTCCCTGGTGAGACGTTTAAACATGCATTATTAAACACGCATCATTACATTGCATCCACCGAAAAACGTAGCATTTCCACTGAATGGAGCATTACGCTATAAAAAATTTCAAACATGCATTGAGGTGTAAGCTAATTATAGTGTGCACCCAAAATAACCAGATTGTTATGTGCTCAGATTTGAATTACCTACGTAGCTTGTTCCTAAGGTGATCCTATCCTTTTCCCCAACGTAGCCTGTTATGATTTATATCCCGGTCGGGTTGTGTTATGTTTCCTTTTCACCAGTGATTCATAGACTTTCCTTGCCCATACAAGTCCTCAGTTATTTTACCCGTGTTTGCTTTGCTGGTAGAGTGCGAGTAAGAGTCAGTGTATAACCTTTCTTACTTCTCAATTATTTGAGTATCCATACTTGGTGTGTGGTAATTCAGATAATTTCCACTCTTTAAGAATTACACCCCGCCTTTGGCCTGAGGGATATTGTAGTTCTTTTGCCTCACGCATATACCTTAATTTTTTGCTTACCGTGTGTAAGTCGGTACCCTTACTGCATTTTGAATAAGGGATGTTCTTTCCTATACAAGTCTTCAGTTATTTTACCCGTGTTTGCTTTTTCGTTAGATTGTGACTAAGAGTCGGTGAATAACCTTTCTTACTTTTCAAGTATTTGAATATCCATACTCTGTGTGTGGTAATTCAGATAATTGTCTCTCGTGAAGAATTACACCCCGCCTTTGGCCTGAGAGATATTGTAGTTCTTACATACTTGAAACCTCTTAAAAGTCCAACATGTTTTGGAAATCCTTGTTAGAGTCCCCTTCAGCTGGTCTCCTTTCTTTTTCATTTTCCAGTTCACTTTTGATCGGTGTTCCTGTCAAAATTCGATAGGTATTTGTGAATCCTCAGTAAGTTTTCCTTTGATCGACGTTCTTTCTTCAAGATTTTATATTCGGCTAGTTTTCTTTTCATTAGCGGGTTCACCTTTGATCATTATTCTCTATTGGAGTTTACTTTAGTTGGTCTCTTTTGTGTGGTTTGATATCTTGGTTGGAGTCTGCTTTAGTGGGTCTCTTTTTCATATATGTTCAACATCTTTGATTAGGTTCTGCTTAGTCGGTTCCTTATCTTTGGTTTTATCTGCTTAGTCAGTTTATCCTTTCATTAGCTTAGATAACATTGTGTGGTTAGGTTATGCTTAGTCGTTTCCTCTCCTTTGCGTAGGTTCTGCTTAGTCAGTTTCTTAACTTTAGTTTTCCTGCTGATAAGTGTAAATTGTAGCTATTTTTGTATATACTTTTTGTTGCACTTATCGACCTTTTGTTGTTAATATCGGTTGAATAAACCCTACTTTTGTGTAAATACGTTTAGTTTATGTTTATTTGTGTTTTTGTGTACATAGTGTACCATTTGATGTTTTTCCATTCATTTTGTAGGTATTTGTTGCATTTTGGAGCATCGAGGAATAAAGTGTCGAAGGCACGACTCCAGATGTGCTTTTTTGGAATAAAAGACCAGTTTTTCCCAAGAGATCCCGCTTAGCGCTCAGAAGACTGCTAAGCGCGAGTATGCTCAACGCATTTTGTAGCGTGTTGCTTGCATTTTGACATTTTGATAGAAGCATTGTTTTGAAGTCTTCTTAGCATGGATAGCGTGCTTAGCGTGGTTAAGGTTGGTTTAATGTGTAAATATCACGTAGCCCGCTTAGCGCGGTCTACTGAGATGAGTTTTATAAAAACAAATTTAGTTCATTTTTAGGTTATGGTTTTGGGGAAGTTTTTGCTCCCAACTCCATCAACCTCCAATTTTGTTAGGATTAACTTAGATAACAACTATGTGGCTTACATATGTATGATCCGAAGTGGATCTCTCTTTGATCAACACTAACAAACTGGTAGATTTGCGGTTCATTTCTTTTTTTCTTTGTGTATTCTCTATTGACTGGGTTTGTATATATGTTTTCTTTGAACTCGTGTATATTTGTCGCCCTTGGCATTATATAAAACTTGCTTTACAAATCTTTGTCGAGTGTTATCCTTGATTTTTGCTCTGTGTTAGGGATTTGAGTTGCTATAGTCATATACTACTTAGATTCTTATCTAGGATGATCATCTAATAGTGTCTGAATTCTAGAGATAGATTTAGCGCTGTTATTCACTTAGGGTGTCTATAATTAATGTAACACCCTATTTCCTCGTCGGTAATTTTAAAAAAAATCAGAGTAAAATAATTTCTAAAATAAACGTCAATAAATAGTATGTCACGTCGTCATACATCATACATGCTCAATAAACAGGATACGTAACACAAAATCACAAATTTAAAGTCTTAACTTCATTGCATTTATCTGCAGCGGAAAACATCAATAAATAATTATTCTCAACCCTCAACATGAGTGGTATTTTTCATCATCCAAAAATCAGCATAATCATAAGGTAAATTCAAAACAACAGAATTATACAAAGTTTACTCCCAATATAATAAGACAAACGCAAAACCCCGAAGTGTTACATATTAGAGCAGACACCGACTCAATCTACGCAACTGAGGTAACTCATCGGCTAACCCCGACCTCGAGCTACTTCGAATCATCTGCACGTTACCCACGTAGATGCAACATTCAAACAGAAAGGGTGAGATATCATAACAATATAAGAGGAAGCATAATAATGAGCAGGTAGAAATTCAAGTACACATTATTATGCATCTTTACCTCACACCTTTTCTTGTTCAACATAATACGAAACACATCAACATAATTAAGTGCATAAACAGCACAAAACATCCATCATAACAAAAGTATAAATTCATTCAATGCTCAAATAATCAATTACCAACAATCATGCAATGCAGTGAAACTGACACTGACTCAATGCATATGGTACTAATAGGGAAAAACTCTCATCTTAATAATGCCAACTTGGGGCAGAAATGTCAATACAGGCCATCTTTCGCCAATACAGGCCATCTTTAATGAATACATGCGACACTGATATGCAACAACACAATTTTACATCAATTTCTCTTATCAATGTCACGCCAATATAAGCCATCATTATCATTATTATCATGCATATCATGTCACACAATTAAAATGCAACAACATAATTTCGCATTGATTATTCTTACCTATCAATGCCACACCAATACAGGCCATCGTCATCATCATCATTATCATGCAATACATCATACAAAAAATCAAACCATTTATACAACATCAACTTAATTAATCACAACATAAATCATCGAACTTAACCACACATACATCGTGGTATATAGATTAAAAATCCACACACAGACAGGTACCAATGTTGGTGAAATAATTAACTAATGCATTATGATTCACTTTTATAAGATAGGAAATCATTTTATCTTTCCAACAGTCCAAACGGTGCGTCAAACGGACACTCGAGGCAAAATTTATTGATTTTCAATGTTTTCCAAAAGTTCTGCCAACTATCGCGGTAACCGGTTACCCAACTATGGTAATCGGTTACTGCAACTCAGTAACTCTGTTTTTCTAAAATTCCTCGCGGTAACCGGTTACCCACTTATGGTAACTGGTTACTAAAAAGTCAGTAGCCTCTGTTTTCCAACTTTTAATATGGTAACCGATTACCATAACTGGGTAACTGGTTATCCTGCGATAACAGGGAAAAATTCTGCAAGTATCCAGTTACGATTCCCCATGTTTCAACACCCAAAACTCATTATTTTCTCATCAAAATTTATCTTTTTAGCATGCTAATTACTCACCAGCATTTGTCTATCAATCCTAACCAATTCATATCATCCAATTTCATCAAAAACACACCAAAAGCACCAAAAATCCATCAATGGGAGAAAAAAAAACCCAAAACAACCAAATAGGGAGAAATCAAAACATACAATCATGAAATATAGATCCTACTATACCCCATCATTAGGCAACCCATTATAAAGTTAGAATCCCCTCTTACCTTAGATTGGTGATGATTCTTGATTCCTACGGATGAACTTTCCAGCCCTAGCTTCCTAGTGCCTTCTCCCATTTTCACTTCTACGTGTCTCTTTCTCTGTTTCTACGCACTGAATTCCTTTCTCTTATTCTTTCTCTAATATATCCCAATAAAAATAACTATCCCAATTAAATAATTATTTAATTATTATTATTATAAAATAATAATAATCCTAATAATATAAGTATAATAAGTAATAATTCATATTATACTACACACACCCATAACCTTAACTCCCATTATTTTAATGCATCTAGTCCTCAACAAAGGCATCACACCATATCATAAAATCCACCGATTCATGTAAATACACCATATCACCTTATTATTTAATTATAAATAATTCTAATTAAATTGGGTTGTTACAATTAATGCCTCTGTGTTGTTTGTGTCGCTCTGAGAGATTGTCGATGCAAGCGAGCACATTTGACTTCTGTATTGTTGAGGTGGTTGAGAGATAACTATCGAGGTGATGCAGTCGGCCTATCAATTTGGGTTAGAAATGACTTAGGTTGTGAGTGACACGTGATGACATTAATGAATATTGTAGGTTTAGTATAACAGGTCGATAAGTTTAAGTCTGTGAGAAGTAATATATATGAATGCCTAATAAGTTATTCCTTTTTCCTTTTTATACATTTATTTTTTGTTAATACTTTTCCTTTCAACCCATTTGTCCCCAAACTCGTTAACGAGAGACTTTTCGAATGACAATTCAATACAACAATCTTTATGGACACGATACGATATAACCTAAATATCACCCGGTAAATTAATAACTTACTTTTTGCTGGCCGCATTACCGACGCAACAAAATGGTGTCGTTACCATGGATTGGTGTTTATTTTTTTTGCATTGCGATAAATTTATTTGTTTTTGAGTTTTTTAATTAATGTATATGTTGTATAGAATGTGTACATAAACTTGTCTATTTTTACTTATACATGTTTTGTGTTTACTTTCCATACTTGTGCATATATGTGTTTTTATTTGTTTTCACGTATTATTGTGAATTATCTCATTTTCGTAACATTTGTTGTATGGATGTTAGGAAAATTTCTTTAGGTTTGCATTGTGTAACAATACCATGACATGACGAGAGGAGGTTGCTAACTCGCACAATAAAGGCGTCGAGCTTACAACATAAAAAAATTATGTTTTGTTTGTATTCGTTTATGTATGTGTTGACTTGTGTTTTAACAAGTTAAAATTGGACTTGTTTTAAATTCTCAAATTTTCACTTTTCAACTTGTTTAATTCACTTTAACCAGTTATTTTTGTAATATTAATTTGTGTTTTTCCACAAGCTTGTCGTGTTTAGCTTGAGGAAGTTTGTATGTTGTAAATATTGTGTGTAGGTGATTATGGAGGGTGTTGCTGCATTGTTGTTGTTGTCCTATTTTTCTACAATTGGTGTAGCGCGTTTAGCACGCTCTATGCCGCTTAGTGCACCCTGATGTGCAGAGCCAATGAATTCTTTTTAATTTTTCGCTTGGCTCTTCTTTTTCCCACTTTCACCAAGGCTTTATAGTATAGTAATTAATAGTAATAATTGTAATTCTTTCTTTTGTTGTTTGGACTCAAATTTTGGTTAGATAGCTTGAAGTCACATTTGGTGATTTTCGGATTTTGAGTGTGTCAACTTGCGGATGTATGGTAATAATAGTTTTTAAAGTTGTTACTGGCCAGGTACTTATTTATGGCTTTCTATAACATAACATGTTTAGTAAACTGTTCATTTGTACAATTACAATGGCATTCATTCTTTTTGCATTACTTTCTCATGACTTGAATCACTTTAGTTCCCTTTTTACCCATAAATGTGAGGAAGCTTTCCATTGTTCACATATGCTGGAGGCTATAATTCTTGTTTTAACTGGATTTTATTATGTTGAATCTTTTGTTTGTGTTTATTGTATGAAAGCATGAACATGATCAAGGCATTTTTTGTTTTATTTTGAGTACAACTACGTTGGTCAAATAGTAAATTCACCTTAGTATTCCCTTTGACCCTTTTTGTCGATGTTCATGTTATTTTTGCTAAATACTTGTCTATGGGCGTTTAGTTTATCTTTTTGTATGGACATTGATTATTTTTTTCTTGAAACCTCAACTATGATTTATGGTTTGAATTTTTACCTTGTCTTAGAAAGTAGGGAGTATTCACATTATGATATGGTTGAATTCAAGTTGGGGAGAGAAATGTTTATGTGTTTGTGTGTATTACTATGAGGTTGAGAAAGAAAAAAAAGAAGAAAAAAAAGAAGAAAAAAAGTGAAAAAGAAAGGAAAAAAGATAAAAGTTTTGAAAAAAACAAAACAAAAAGAGTATGCAATAATGTTGTGATACTAAGTGATGTGTGTTGGTTTGAAATTTGGAATGAAGAAAAAGTCTGATTGAAAAAAAATTTCTTGAGTCTTTGTGATTTGGTCACTCCCTTAGGTTAAGGCAAGTTTTTGTTTCGATTAGCTTTAGGACTTATCCCTTGTTTGTTAACCAAGCCACATTACAACCTTAAAAAGCCCTTGTGATTCTTGTCTTTGTATTTTCAATATGAGTTTTTGGATGAATGCATAATTCAGTCTATTGTTTGCAAGATTGTGGATGAGTGTTTTTTGTCCCTTACCTTTGTGTGTTCTTCATCTACCGATGAATTTTTACTAGGTGTGATTCATGATTGAGCTTGTTTTGTTTTAGAAAGTTTAGTATGATTTTTGTACTTAGGATTCATTTCATTTACATGTTCTTATTGTAGGATTGTGGTAAGTATTTACCTTGCGTGTATGTTTTTGTTTGAACCATACATTTGTTTTCCGTTTTAAAACTTGTTGATTCATGATATTTTGGTAGATTACTTTTGGTTCTTTGAGTTGTTTGGCCTTGTTTGAGGACAAGCAAGTTCTAGTTGGGGAGAGTTTTATAAGTGTAAATTGTAGCTATGTTTTTATATACTTTTTGTTGCATTTATCGACTTTTTTTTGTTGATATCGGTTGAATAAACCCAACTTTTGTGTAAATATGTTTAGTTTGTGTTTATTTATGTTTATTTGTGTTTTTGTGTATGTAATAGAGTGGGAGAACTGACTTATTTTTGTGTTTTATCGCAAATGTTGCGGATAACAAGAGTTGCGACCGACTTTTCTTTTATCCAATAAGGAAAGGATGAAAAGAACAGGAAAGAGCTCGAGATTATTCGAGTTTGGGGGGTAGGTTATGAAAAGGGAAGGTTTTAGCACCCTTTTCATCTGTAGTTATCTATGGGCTCTTAATCGCTTAGCTCACTTTGTTTTGAAAATTACTTTGTGAATGTATGTTTGAAAACATTTTGAAAATGCTAATTGTAAGGAGAACTTTGTAATGATTCTCGTATCAGTCCTCGAGAATACGGACAAAGTGTTTTTTTTTGAAAATATTTTTGAAAGTGTGATTGTCAAAGATGTTTTTGTTTTGAAATGTTTAGTGAGCAGGCGATTAACAAGGATCTACCTACTCAAGGTCATTATTGTACTTTTCCTCCTCCTTTAGATAGTATTATCCTACCATTAGTTAGTAGGAAGCCCTATCGTTGGATGTGAAGGGATAGGCTTGAGTCATCGTACAATCATAGAAGGCAACTTGTAGGGATGCTTTAGCAATTTCGTTTAACGGACTAGATCGTTTACCAAAGGCAACATTCGAAAGGGTCAACGAGGTACTATGATGTTTTGATTTTGAGGGACAATGCTAAAGCGTCCCCACATTCGAGGGACATGACTATTTTTCCAAGGCATCAAAGGAGGTTACTCTAGAGGTGCGCGTGTGAAAAGTGATTTGTGTTTCAGTTATTTATCTTGTATTAGGGTTTGCTACGTTTGATTGTTAGTCTTGCCATACAATCCTAATTACTAACAGTAAAAATAAGAAAGCGATAAATGTGGAAAATAAATGTTACTACGCTTTTACATGGCTTCAGAAATGGGGGTACAGGTAATAAAAATGCAGGGAAAAATAAAACCCTAATTACTTATTACAAACCAAACATGCGACCTATACAATTTGTTCTACAAATTTAAAGGCAAAAGAAAACACTAAAAAGATATTAAAGAAAAAATATTAAGTGTTCTAAGTATTCTAATTATTAAAAAAAAACTCTGGGTGTTTTTGCTTAGAAAACAAACTGAATGTTAATAAATGATTAAACCTAATTCTAATCGATTTTAAGAAAATTAAGTTAAAAAAAACCGTAATGTCTAATTGATTTTTTTTATAATAATAAAAACCTAAAGTCAAGTTTAATTAATCAAAACCCTAACTCTAATTGGTTATTTTTCTTTATAAAAAAAATTTAGGGTTTATAAGTGATTAATTTGAAAATAATGGGACAAAATTAGGGTTAGTAAACATAAAAAACAAAATGCAGGGAAAAGGACTCAAACCCACACCCCTGCCTCTAGGATAGTACCCTTCACCACTGCACCATGATGATTCATTTGTTCAGAAATGAGATGCACTCAATATATTACAAATATGCGTTAAAAAACTATAAAAAAACAAAGAAAAGTGATGAGATTTGGGATCGAACCCACGCTCTCTGCTTTTCCAGTCACGCCCCTTACCAATTGAGTCGTACGCGTTGTTTTTCATTCCATTAGTCACAAATATTTATATAATAAGCAATAATATAAAATCTGATGATGCAAAAACACGTGCATGAGTGGGCCAAGGAATATTTGAATGGGAGAATTAGATGGCCCTTCATGGCCATGCAAGCCCTTGACCGTCCTACCAAAAGTCAGACTGACCGGAGGTGGTGGAAACCACCGTCTTCTCCGGTGGTCACCTCTGCAAACGTCCTCAAACAGAAAAAAGAAAAAGGTTATCCTACTTAAAATTTTCCCATGAATTTAAATCTGGACTTAAAAAGGGTAAAAAACTAGTGAAAAGAGAGTTTCAAATGCAAGCTCAGTGGATACCCTAATAATGGCATCTGAATATTCACACGTTCACTCTCTATGCTAACCATCCATATTTGTTCCACACATACACTAGAACATAAATCGTCATTACATGGCTTCGAAAACGCTTAAAATAAATAATTTGAGTTTGAACTTTTATACCTCAACCGGCAGCGATAGATATGCTTGATCTGGTGCGTGTGCCTTGCAGAAACAGACTGGATCTGCTCCTTGGATTTTCGGAAAGTGTTTGCAATGCTGTACCTTGGACGAAAATGGTTGATAATGGTGATTCGATGGTTTGATATCTTTGGAACTTTTTCTCCTTCAAACCCTAGTGTTTCTTGCTGTCCAAAAATCGTCTCCTCTTGGCATGAACATGTATATATATATATATATATATATATATATATATATATATATATATATATATATATATATATATATATATATATATATATATATATATATATATATATATATATATATATATATATATATATATATATATATATATATATATATATATATATATATATATAGAGAGAGAGAGAGAGAGAGAGTGTATTAGGTTAGATTTTATGGGCTTGGGCCTTGTGTAAGAAGTTTTATCTTATTTATTTTATTTTGAATTTTAAATAAAAAAATAAAAAAAGGGGGTGTATGAGTAAGCTCTGAAGTTCATCTTGAGGTGTAAAACACGTTTGGTCTTTAAAATAATAGCCCAATGGCCCAAAATTTCAAGTTTGCTCAATTTGAACTTCATGCATTTGCTCAAAATTTCTCAACTTGCACTTGTCATAACTCCTTCAATTTTCATCATTTGTAGGTGATCTTGGTCTTTTTAGAAATCCCAAGATGTCCTCTACAATCTCTATTTTTATAATTTTATCATTTGAAGACTTTATCTTAAGTTGACAAAAATAGTCTTTTTTGTTGACTTTTGAAATGAACTATAATGTATTGGTTCATATCTCTCAAATGAAGCATTTTTTGGACTTGAACTTAGAGAGACAAAGTTGTAGAGAATTGAATTTCCTCCAAAATGAGCTTTAGTTGGGTAAAATGATTAATCATGTGAAAGTTATGCTTGGTCAAAGTTTAGTTGACTTCTCCTAAGAAAACCCTAATTTGGCAACTTTTGACTTTTGATGATTTGAGAGCTTTTCTTGATGAATCATGATCAAACCTTGATCAAATGATGAATATGACTTCAAAATGTTGATGTTGACCAAAAAATCCGTAAGTTTAACTGTATGTTGACCATAGTTGACTTTTTACCCAATACAGTTGATTTTTTGTCATCTGAGCAATTGACTGAGCAAGCTTGTGATGCAAGGCCTGAGACATGTAGGGAACCAAGGGAACCACTTAAGGCCTTAGAAACCCAAAATTCCTTGAGAAAGATGAAACCCTAGTTGTAGGTCCATTGCTTAGGAGAAGAATTTGTCTGATCAATTCTTGAGCAACCTTGAGCATTTGAGAACCCTAGGAGAATATCTTGAAGAAAAGAGAGGGAAAATTTTGGGGTACAACAACTAACCCTTTTAAATGTTCTTAAACCTAAGGAGTTAGATTGGCATGTCCGCCATTCGTGATCTGAAGGATGAAGAGGATTAAATACTTAAATTCCCATAAATTTACACTCGTATGTGCAGGAGGTAACGCTGTTGGTTGATAATATTGCTTGAATGGGCTTAAATATGCCATTTGGAGAGGTGTAGGAGTATCGTCAGAGATGGGCTTATCAGAATGAGTCTACGCTTGACTTTACCTGAAGAATGCTATGAACCTCTAGGGAAGGTACTTAAGTAGCTGCTTGTCAGATTTAGTCTCTGAGGGAAATGCTTATCAGATTTCAGTATTTGAGGTAAATGCTTTTCATATAGATAGTTTCCCGGTCTTGTTTTAGGAATTGATCCACAATCTATTTCTGTTGGTAAACATGTCTTGTTTCAGGAGTTCATACCACCTGTCAATGTTGATAGTTTCCTCATCCTATTTCGAGAGTTAATCTTTTCCTGGTTATAAAGATAGTTTCCTCGTCCTGTTTCGGGAGTTAATCTTTGTTCGATCATACATATAGTTTCCCCGTATTATTTTGGGAATTAATCTCTGACATGTTTCCTGTCGACGAACTCGTCCCATTTCTGGAATTCATGCTGCCTGGTCGTTCAGATAGTTTCTCCGTCTTGTTTCAAGAATTAATCTGTGACCTATTTGTCTAGATAGTTTCCCCGTCCTGTTTCGGGAATTAATCTATGACTTGTTTGAGAATTGTTGATGATATTCATCTATTTGTGGATGTTTACCTGAAAAAGAAAGTTAGTTTCGTGCAATGACATGATGTATGTAATGCATTGCGTAATTATGTTCTCAAAGTAAATGAGAGTGTTCTATTTGCATTTTGTATGCACATGCTATGTTATTTGTAAATGATGTATGGATGCAAGATGTCATTGAAGTGTATTGGTGGCTTCGTATAACATCTTTGTTGGGGAAAATAAATCCCTGATCATTGTTGGGGAATAAGAATATGAATCTTCAATCTTGTTTAGAATGTCACTGATGGGAATTCCTACTTTCAATTTTGAGGACTCCGCTGGGAATGTTTGACTTCTGCTTGGGGATAGAAGAGTTCAGGAACATTGGTCGTTCATCGCTCTACTAGGGAATTTAGTTCTTATATACCCTGACTAGGGATAAAAGAGATGAATAACCTTTAGAGGTGCTGTATGACCGAGTTTTCGATATGGATGTCCACTTTTCTAGGGAGGACAAAGTTAAATGGTATTTGGCCCGGTTTCAGATTCCGTAGCAACTTTCTGGGGATAGCAACATGGACTACACTTTGCTGGAGAAGAGAATCTTGTCGGTGATTTGTAGTAGTCAGAGAAATAAACTCTGTTTGGGAAACTAAATCCTGTTGGGAAAATAAACCCTGCTGGAGAAATATACTCTGTTGAGGAAATGAGCCCTGTTGGAGAAGAGAATTATGTAGGGGATTTCATGGTGTTGAAGAAATAAACTAAAATGGGGAATTAAATTCTTGTGAACTGTGTTGAGAAAGAAAACTCTGATGGGGATTGGAAATCCGTACGCTGTGCCGAGGAAGTTTCATCATATGTCAGGTAAATGATCAAACTCTTTTATCTGCTAGGGGATCTGCTGGGGAATATGGTCATGTGAAATGCTGGAAGATACCTCAATTTCTGTTTGGAAGCATATTAGGCTTGCGGGGGGAATGTATCTCCGTCTGGGATGAGCTTGTGAAGGTAACTCTGTGGGGATAATCCCATGAAGGTTGCTCTGTGGGGATTTATGGACGACTTGAACATTATCCTAATTCCTAGAGTCTTTAGTAAATGTTGATTCCTGTTTTTATGCATATATTTATTAACAGTAATCATATTCATATGCATATGTTCATTCAATTTAGTCACTAGACGTTTTTACAAAAAAAACAAAGAAAGTAAAACAAAGTTGAATTTTGAAATTGTATTTGTATTGATAATTCTCCTATAAATAGGAAATTTTTGTACATAGAGACATAAATCCTAGTAAGAGGAAATCATCGTAAAATGAAAAGAGTACAAAGTAAAACAAAGAAAAACAACTAAAAGGAAACAATTTATTGAGTTTCAACTCTGTTATTGCCTTTATGTCTTCAAGCATCTCATCCCTCACTATCAGAAGAAGGTGATTGAATTGATATGTACCATTTGAACTTGACTTTGGTAACAAAGCTCGCTGTAAGTAGATGATCCAACGGGACATAAGCGTACGCTTTAAACCCTAACTTTTTCCTGGACTGCCCTTTCGGGTTTTCAGTCCACCAGGATACCCTTTTTTGTCCAAGCCACCTTTTCGGGTTTTCGACTTGCCAGCTGTATAATCTTTATATATATCCCTGATTTTTACCCGAAACCTTTTCGTTCACCGGGATGCCCTTATTTTTGCCTAGGCCAGTCAACCTAGCGGGTCTCTTTCATGTGTAGTATCTTTTGACTATGTTCGCGTTCATATGGTGCGGAAAGTCTTCACCGTCCATGGTGGTAAGTATCATAGCACCACTAGAAAATATCTTCTTGACTACAAATGGCCCTTTGTAGGTGGGAGTCCATTTGTCCCTGGGATCACCTTATGGTAGGATGATGCACTTTATTACCAAGTCACCAACCTGATATACCCGATGCTTGACTTTTTTGTTGAAGAGTTTGATCATACACTTCTAGTACATCTGACCATGACAAATAGCCGCAAGCCTTTTCTCGTTGATCAAATTTAGCTGGTCTAACCTAGTCTGAATCCACTCGTCTTCGTCTAAATCTGCATCTTTCATGATCCTCAAAGAAGGGATCTGGACTTCGACAGGTAGGACAACTTCCATACCATAGACTAGAGAGAATGGGGTTGCCCCAGTTGATGTACCGACTGAGGTACGATAGCCATGAAGATAAAATGGTAAAATCTTATACCAATCTTTATATGTCAATGTTATCTTCTATATAATCTTCTTAATATTATTATTGGCGGCTTCCACTGTGCCATTCATCTTTAATCGATACGGAAAAGAGTTGTGGTGCTTGATCTTGAACTGCATGCAGAGTTCTGTGATTATAGTATTGTTCAGGTTAGTACTTGATAATCCTTTCGGGGATGCCATACCGATATATGAGGTTATGCTTAATGAACCGGGCCACAACATTCTTGGTGACAGAGGAAAATGAGGCCGCTTCAACCCACTTTGTGAAATAATCGATGGCAACGAGGATGAAACAATGTCCATTAGAGGAAGTAGGCTTAATTTCTCCAATCATATCAGTGCCCCACATTGAGAATGGCCAAGGAGCAGTCAATACATTCATAGGAACCGGAAGTAAGTGTACTTTTTTCAGTATAGATTTGGCATTTGTGACAAGTTCTGGAGTGATGATGGCAATCGATTTCCATAGTCGACCAATAGTAACCCACTCTCAGAATCTTCTTAGCCATCATATGTCAGCTGGAGTGAGTACCATAGACACCTCTATGCGTGCCCTCCATAATTTTCTCAGCTTCCTTCTTTTCCATACAATGAAGCAAAGTTGAATCACGATTACTCTTGTACAAAATTATGTTGCTCAGGAAGAACTTAGCAGAGAACCTGCGTAGGAATTTCCTGTCATTGATAGATGCTCCTTCAGGGTACTCTTGAGCCTCAAGGTATCTCTTCACTTCATGAAACCAAGGCTTCTCTTCTACTCCGTCAGTGTCAACTTTATAGTATTGTGTCGATTTGTCTAGTTTTTCAATAGTAATTTGAGGAGCTTCGTTGTCCCATCTGACTTTGAACATAGATGACATGGTAGCTAATGCGTCTTCCAGTTGATTCTCTTCTCGTGGAATATGCTCAAAAATGATTTCCTCAAAGTATGGAATTAAATCCAGCACATGCTCTCGGTAAGGAATGAGATTCAGATGCTTCGTGTCCCATTCTCCCTTGATATGATTGATTACTAGGGCTGAGTCCCCATATACGTTCAAGAACTTGATTCTCATATCAATAGCGACTTTGATACCCATGATGCACGCTTCGTATTCTGCCATGTTGTTGGTACAATTAAAACATAATTTGGCGGTGAAGGATGTATGGCAACCTTTAGGAGAGACAACTATGACACCAATTCCATTACCAAGCGCGTTGGAAGCTCCATCAAAAACCATAGTCCATAGGGATCCTAGTTCAGGTCCTTCATATGGTCCATGTTCTTCATAATCAGTAACTAGCATAATATTCTCATCCGGGAATTCAAAGTTCATAGACTGATAGAGTTCTACCGCTTGATGAGCCAAATGATCTTCCAGTACACTTCCTTTGGTTGCCTCCTGAGTAGTGTATTAAATGAAATATTATGTCAAGACCACTTTCCATCTTACTATTCTTCCAGAGAGAGCGGGTTTCTCGAATATGTATTTTATTGGATCCATCTTAGAGATCAACAAGGTAGTATGAGTCAACATATACTGTCTTAGTCGGAGAGCAACCCATTCCAAAGCGCAGCAAGTCTTCTCGAGCAATGAGTATCTTGTTTCACAATCGGTAAACTTTTTTCTAAGGTAGTATTTTACATTCTCTTTTCGACCAGACTCGTCTTGTTGCCCCAATACACAACCCATTGAGTTCTCTAATATTTTCAGGTACATGATCAGAGGTCTTCCTTCGACTGGTGGCATTAGAATCGAAGGTTCTTGAAGGTACTACTTAATTTTGTCAAAGGCTATCTGACAATCGTTGTTCCACTTTACTACCTGATCTTTCTTCAGTAACTTGAAGACTGGCTCACAAGTAGCAATCATATGGTAAATAAATCGGGCAATGTAATTCAGCCTTCCTAAGAAACCTCTGACTTCCTTCTCGGTGCAGGGAGCAGGCATTTCTTGGATGGCTTTGACCTTGGAGGGATCAACTTCAATACCTTTACCACTAACGACGAAACCTAGAAGCTTACCGGATCTCACTCCAAAGGTGCACTTGTTCGGATTCAACCTCAACTTATACTTCTTTATTCTTTCAAACAGCTTGTGTAGATGGTCAAGATGTTATTCTTAATTCTAGGATCTAGCTATCATGTCATCAACGTTAACCTCTATCTCGTGATGAATCATGTCATGGAACAAGGCTACCATAGCATATTGATATATCGTGTCGGCGTTCTTCAAACCGAAAGGCATAACCTTGTAACAGAAAGTGCCCCACTGTGTAACAAAAGTAGTCTTTCCATGTCTTGCCATCTTGATCTGATTATAACCTGATAAATTGTCCATGAAGGAGAATACTTTATGTTAAGCAATGTTGTCGACCAAAACATCACTATATGGAAGTGGGAAGTCATCTTTGGGGCTTGCCCTGTTCAGGTCCCTGTAATCTACACACATACACACTTTGTCATCTTTCTTCAGTACCGGAACCATATTTGCAACCCATTGAGGATATGATGTAACAGCTAAGAACCATGCGTTAAATTTCTTTATAACCTCAGCCTTGATCTTCTCGGACATCTCCGGACGCATACAACAAACCTTCTACTTTATCGGAGAACAACCCTCTTTCATCAATAGACGGTGAACCAAAATATAAGTATCTAGCCCTGGAATGTCTTCCTATGACCAAGCGAATATCTCAACATATTCTTGCAACATCTGGATTAACCTGTTCTTGATTCCGTCTTCTAGGTTCGCACCTAACTTGACTTCTTTCATGTTTGCTTCAGTACCCAAGTTTACAACCTCGACCGACTATTCATGTGGTTGTATATATTTTTCCTCTTGCACTAGTAGTCTGGCAAGTTCTCTAGGTATTTCACAATCTTCCTCACCTTCGTCCTCGGTTTGGTAGATCGAATTTTCAAAGTCATAAGTGGCAATAGCAAAATAATTGTCAATGGGTTCCTGAGTGGATTTGGATCTTCAATTTATTGTGTGGGTGTATATAAGAACACATAGCAATTTGAAAGTGATAAAAAGTAAAAGAAAAGACAAAGAGCGCAAAATTTGAATGCAAAATGTCCAATGCTTTATTAAATGAAGATATGTTTATGAAATGACAACCCTTAACAAATGACCATTGTGTCCCGGGTAAGGCATAAGGCTTAAAGTCATTGATTAAAACAAATTACATAACCAAAACTTTGAAAGCAATAAAATAGAAAGTAGCTATTACTCCTGACTAAAAGAGATTGAGATAACATCTTGGGTCTTCCAGTTGCTGAGCCCATTGTTGATGGTAGGAAAGATCCAGCTGTCAAGGTCATAGTCACTATTAGCATCTTCTATGGCATTGACTCCATTGTTGCTGATGCAGAATGGTGGTCTTCCAGACCGAGCATGATGAACAACTTTCTGAGCCTCTGCAGTGAAACCCAAACCAAATTTGTCAGATTTATACGGAATGTCAGGAAGCTGACCCCAAGTAGTACAACCACCTTCTTCTATGACAGCTCTAGCATCCTTCAAAGATGCCATTATGGGAGGAATCCTGGTAACCTTGGGGATAGCAGAAACGTCTTCAGTATTGGTTGGAGGGATAACTTCAAAAGTCTGACAGGGAGTCTCGATGAATTTGTCGTCCATCTCAACATATCTGAATGCGTTTAGGTGACAAACCATATATTCTTCTTCACTGCAGACGGTGACAACCTTTCCTCTCATAGGGTACTCCAGCTTCTACTGCGGGGTTAAGGTAACCGCACCTTCCCCATGGATCTAGGGGTGTCCCATTAAAGAAGAATAAGTCGGTCAGATATCCATCACATAGAAGGTAGATTCAAAGACCTGGGAACCTACCTTAATCGAAAGATTCACTTCTCAGTGTACCATCCTCTTTGAACCGTTAAAGGCTCGTACTATAATATCAATGGGTTTCAATACAACCCCTTCACAATCAAGCCTGTCGAGAGCACCCTTTGGTAAGACATTCAACAAGGAACCTGTATCAACCAATACATGAGCTAAAGTAGTGCCCCTATATTCAATGGAGACATACAGGACTTTGTTGTGGTTCCTTCCTTCAGGGGTTAAGACTACATCATAAAATCCTAGCCCATTGTCAGTGGTTAGGCTAGCAACATAACTTCCAAATTGATCGACGGAAATCTCTTGTGGCACGTGAGCGGACTTCAGGAATTTCACTAAATCTTGTGCATGGGATTCATAACACAGTAACAGGGATAACATGGAGATCTTAGATGGGTCTATCCCAATTATTCGAAAAACTTGTAATCACTTTTACAGATAATCTTCAATACCTTCTATAACTCTTTCCTGGAAGTATCATCAGTGGTGACTTCTTTAGGTGCCTCCGTCTGGACAGGCTCCGTCATTTGCTCTTTGCCTCGAGACTCAGTAACTGACTCGGTAGCGGTAACACGAACATGTGTGTTGACAGTCTTTGGAGAGATTTCCAGAGAGAAAACCCTTATGCTTATAGTAACCTTGTTGTTCCCAACAATATTGACAATGTCGAGATCAGCAACTTCAGTACCTTCATATTCAGTAGTCGGTAGTTCTTGTTTAACGTTATGGTAGTAGACATCGACTCCATAATTCTAAGGGATAGCTTTGTCCGAGGAATATGGAATTGGTCAAGGTGTAGTAATTATTAGAGGAGAAACTTTGGGTTGGAAAGTAATCCTTACAGGACCCTTGGAAGTGATCCTGATAGGAGTGCCGGAAATTACAGATACCTCTTCCAACTCCCAGTCTTGTAACAAATTCTCAACAGACGGAATCTTCTCAACAAGAATTATGTGATTGTCCATTAGGCCCTGAGTACCTTCTTCCAACAACTTGCAGCCATTGGGTTGGCCTGTGCAGCAATAACATCTTTCAATACAGCCCAAAAATAAATCGGCTTGCAACATATTCTTTTTGATAATTGGGATGGGAGTAACTAATTCACTTACAGTAGAAATATAAAGAACATCATCAATAGCACTTATTCCTTTGTCATGCTTCCACATAGGTGCATTAATTACATTCGGGGTCTTGGGTGGATCAAATTTAATCTCTTTATTGTCAATCATGTTGATCGATAAAATAGAAAGTGTACTATTGTATCCCAAAATTTTCCCTCTCATTTTACTCAATACATACTCCTAAAGACCCTTAATTTGCTCAAGTTTGCCCAAGAGTTGACCAGACAAACTCTCTCCTAAGGTAGTGTGTCTCAAATTAGGGTTTCCATTTTTATCAAGATAGGTGGACTCCAAAGACCTCATATGCTCTCCATGGTCTTAATATGTTCTCAAGACCCTACATTTCAAGTTGCATGCCTCGCACAAGAAGTTTGCTCAATTAACTGCTCAAATGCTTGAGAATCGACCATATTAGGTCAAAAGTCAAATGTGGCCCACAAACAGTCAAACTTCAAGATTTTTGGTCAACATCAACATTTTGAAGTGACTTTCATCATTTTATCAAGGTTTGATCATGATTCCTCAAGGAATGCTCCAAATTCATCAAAACCCAAAAGTTGCTAAATTAGGGTTTCTTAGAAAAAGTCAACCAAACTTTGACCAAGCATAACTTCCACATACTTTGTCAGAAATTTTCCATCCAAGGCTCATTTTTAAGAGGATGCAATGCCCTACAATTGATATTCATCTCACAAGTTCAAAATATGCACTCATAAAAAGATATGAATTTCTACATTATGGGTCCTTTTGAAAATTCAACAAAAACACCTTTTGGGTCAAAGCTTCTTAAATGAACATGGAAGACTCATTTGAGATGAGATTAAAAGGGTTTCTTAGGGGACATCCTAAGCTTTCTAAAAAGTCCAAGAACACCTCTCTAGGGTTAAAATTGGAGGAGATATGCCTTGTCAAAGTTGACCTTTTTTGCAAAATTGCCAAAAGTCAAATGTGCTCAAAAATGCATTTTTTTGCTAAATGGGCCTAACGTTTTATGCTTGCACCTCACTTATAATGTGGTCCACGACCCAAATATCCACCCACACATTATTTTATTCATTTTTCAATTTATTTTGATTTTTATTAATTAAAAATTGAATTAAATCAAATAATTGGTGAATAATAGCAAAGATATGATTTGATTTGGTTTTTGGACAGGTTGGCAATCAAAATATGTTGAGTTATCAAGACCAAAATGAATCAAGCATAATTGGTACAAGAAATGGATGATTTGGCTCAAAATAGCAAGTTTACATGTAGCATGAAAATCAAATCAAATCTCTCATAATTGCAAAGATTCAATCCAATTTCACAACCCTAATTCATTCTTAGATATATATTGGACATGTACAAGGCATGGGACAAGGTTGCAGTCGTGAAAAGAGGCAGAACAAAACTTCAAAATTCCAAGGAAAAGTGGTGATACGATTTCCGTTGTAGAGGCCAAGTCAACACGTTCTAACATTACCAATAGCTTGGTGGACATCCCAGGAACGTATCCCAATCAATTGCAAGCAACCCCAGGTCCAGAATCATCATGTAGCAGTCACACGGTTTGCCCTGTTTTTCTAAATTCGATTACTGTGATTCACACATCATGAACATGTTTTAATTGCATATATGTGTTTGTTATCATGTTTGCAACGTATTGGTTATGTTTAATTGATGTTTTAACGCGTATGCTGACAATTGCCATGGCTAGGGTTTGAAGCCATGTTTTGGGGCTTCTTGATACAGGAAAAATTAGGCCCAGAATTGGATACTGGGATGATCGTGGCATCAATACCAATCGATCCATGGTCCTTGAATTCATTTACCATGTATATTTTTTATGTTTGAAGCACGCAGGTTATAGCGACAGACATGGTCTGTAGGTATAGGTCACGTACCTAAGACGACGGGCTGGAGGTAGAAGAAGATGATTTGGCATCACCCTATTGGTTTATTTGAAATTCGCGCGCGTTTCCCACTAACTCAGTTATTTTGTTATATTATATTTTGTTATTATTCTATATACAACAAAGCCGATCAGCCTAGTGGAAGAGTGCGCTAGTGGTAAGTGTGAGGACTTGGGTTCGACCCCAGGTCCAAGAATTTTCTTATTTTCTCAATTTCTGTTCACAGATCTAGTGCATCAACCTTGCATGCGCCTTCCATACTCCTCAAGTCATCACCAATGGATCACAGCCTCTCCAGATCTAACGCATAAGCAGTGAGGGACCATGATGCACCCTTAGGTCAATGCCACATGGAACCAGGCGCTGACTGGGCTTGGAGGACTATTGGGCCTGGAACTTTCAGGATCACCCCCCCCATTAGCTAACAACATGCAGGCCCAGTTTGCTTTTCTTTCTATTTCTTTTTAATTTCTTTAATTGTTTTAATTTATTAACCCAAAAATTATTATTTTTTATAAAACTAAAAAATCACAAAAATACATAATTAAATATTATTTATTCAAATTAAAATTTTTGAAAATAAATTAGGTTAGTTAGTTTATTTGATTATTTGTTTAAATTAAAATTAAATAGAAATTAGATTTTAAATTTTATAATTAAATTGTTTCTTTTCTCAACTAAAAAACCACAAAAAATGCATAAAATCTCTTTTTGACAAAATATTTTATCTTCTTGAATTATTTAATTTAGTTTAAATTAGGTTAATTTAAATTTTTTTTATAATTAAAAAATGATTAGAATTAGGGTTTTAATTGTACATAACTTAATTAATTCTTTTCTCAAAACTAATTTAAATATTTTTCAATTAGATTTTAAGGGTTTTCAATTTCTTCTCACATTTAATTTTCCGCGCGCATTTTGATTTGTTTTATTATTATTGTAACTGTTCCGGGGATGTAATAGTAATTAGGGTTTTAAGCTCCCGCATTTTTATTTTCCGTCAAGATAATTATGTAACTGTCAAAGCCTTGTAATAGCTAGGTTTATTTTTCGCACTTTAAATTCCTGCAAATGTTTAACTGTTTAGATGTATGCTAATAGGGTTATATGGGAAGATTACTTGAAATTAAAACGGTAGATCACCTAATGTGCAAAGATTAAATAATTGAAACAATTCATATGCACATATTCACTCCTAGGATTTACCCCACTTCGGTTACCTTCGGTAAACAATCATTAAGCATAGGAGATTTTAGTGGTTGCCCTCCAGTCTAAAAGATCAAAATATCCCATTCGAATGTTGCCTCGAAAATGTTACCTCGGAAATGTTGCCTCAGAAATGTTGCCTCAGAAATGTTGCCTCGAAAAAAGATCTTAAGACTCTAGGGTTACAACTAAAGTTTTCTAACTGTTGCTTTAGTGATTGTACATGTCCCTTTCGAATGTCCCTTACAAACTCCAACGACGGGGCTACCTACTCCTTAATAGTAGGATAGTGCTGTCTAAAGGAAACGAGAACAAACAATCTTTTTTTGAGTAGGTAGAATCTTAAGTACTTGCTCAATAAAACTTTTCACACAAGCACCTTTTAAAACAAATTTTCAAAACAAACTTCGTCACATCCTTGAGGACTGATACAAGGGTTATCACGAAGTAAAACATTTTCAAAGCAAGCACACACACAAATAATTTTAAAAAATGAGCAAGTACCTAAGAGCCCATGGAAAACCATGGATAGAAAGGGTGCTAACACCTTCCCTTTCTATATTCTACCCCCCGTACTCAGAATATCTCAAAAAAGGTTTTTTCTGTTCTTTTTCCTTTTCCATGATTGGATGAAATAAAAGTCGGTGGTGACTCTTGCTTACCGCGACATTTTGCGAACAAAAAACACAAAACACAAACCAGTAAAAACAGTCGGTTCTGCCACCGTATCACAGAACTGGCGACTCTGCTGGGGAATATTAAAGTGGGGTTTACCTTAGGATCTAGGTAATTAAATTGCTTCTCTTGATTGTCTTGATTGCTTTACTTTTAAGGGTTTTGTTTGGGTTACTATAGATCCTACACCCGGATCTAGGGGCACTCATTAGGTAAACAACAATAGATCGTGGAGACTGTACGGCATAGACCAATATGGTTTAAGCGATGGCTGTGTTGGTGTGGCACTTTGGTTGGTATCGGTATCCTTCGTGGGAAAACAAGGAGAATACGGGGCCGCCGCATGGTGTCGCGAAGCACTAATGGACCTTAGAACCTTGGTTGAACAAACTTGGCCATTAGAAATTAGTGAGATAGCCGACCTTGGTGTAGAGCTGAGGATTGGTTGATACTCGATGCTACACTCATTGAGATCAGACTTTTGGGATATTTCGGCCGCAAGAAAAGATTGCTTGATCTGAGACAATTCCCGATAAAGGATGGTCAGTGATATTGAGATCCCTTAGAACCCGGTTAATTTTTAATACATGTTTGAAACCAACTAAACTTCAAGAGGGTACTACCTTTAACCTCATGCAGGCCTTAAACCTAAGGACTTTGTGTGATTTGACTATGTTTTCTATACATGTGTTTGCTATACCTGTGGTTTATCATGACATCATGCTCATAGCATAGCATCCATTCTTACTGCACTAACCATTTCGAAGTCCAAGGGAATTTATCTTTGTTCTGTTTTGCAGATCATGGCTTCCGTTCGTAGGAACACTATCTGAATCAGCTTTGTGAAGATACCTTCCCAACTCAAAGAGCTAGCATCAAGGGTTTCTGAAACTTCTGCGTTCATTAAGAGACATGGTCGACTTCTCAACCTGGTTACTTCAAACTTTGATGAAAAGATGATGAGTGTGCTCTTTCAGTTCTTTGATCCCAAGCACCACTGCTTCACCTTTCCAGACTATCAGTTGGTGCCTACCTTGGAAGAATTCTCTCAGTTATTAGATATGCCCATTCTTGAACAGTTGCCCTTCACATGTCTAGAAGAAGTTCCTAAGCCATAAGTCATTGCCTCAGCTTTGCATCTGAAACGGGCCGACATGGTATCCAATTGGGAAACAAGAAGCGGAGTCAAGGGTTTTCTAGCTAAGTTTCTGATAGACAAGGCTCAGCTGTTTTGGGATGATATGGATTTTCAGGCTTTTGAGGAGGTCTTGGCTCTTCTAATCTATGGGTTAGTCCTATTCCCTAATCCAGACCCATTCATAGATGTGAATGCTATCAAGATCTTCCTCTCCTGTAACCCTGTGCCTACCTTGCTCAGAGATATTTTACACATTCTCCATACGCGTACCATGAAGAGAAGAGGGATTCTTATGTGCTGCATGCCATTGCTGTCGAGGTGGTTTATTTCTCACCTCCCTAAGTCCATACTGAAGAATGAGGAAGGTTTCAGTTGGTCGCAAAGGATAATGTCACTCACTCATACGGATATTCATTGGTGTTCTCGAGCTATGGAAAACACTGTTATTATTGACCGCTGTGGGGAGTACCCTAATGTCCCATTACTTGGTATCAGGGGGGGTATAACCTACAATCCTTGTTTAGCTCTGCGACAATTTGGTTATGCTCGAAGGGATGGTCCCAATGAGTTACTTATCGAGGGTATTGTATTCAACTATGAGGATGACACCCACGAGTACCACCGGAGGTCCATATGAGCTTGGGGCATGATAAACAGATCTAGAACCAGGGCTTTGGGGCCAAAAACTTCCATTCCTATGGAACCTTACCTCCAATGGGTACGAGCTCGTGCCCAGAAGCTTATGATGCCCTATGTGGCCTTTTTACCAGTGATTGTGGAACCCACTACTGAAGAAGGTATTCCTTAAACGGTTCTCTATCCTTATATGCCCACTGATCTTGGGGAATTACAGAGGTCTTAGATTCAGTTGATGAAGGAGCGGGATACTTACAGGGATCAGTTCCATGCTCAAGAGAGGAAGGTTTTAGAGCTTATAAAGCAACTGCATGAAGAAAGAAGACTCAATGACTATCTCGGCACAAAGAGGAAGCATCCATGGGAATTTTGATGTCTTTTATAGTTTTAGATTTTTTTTTTAATTATAACGCTTAAAAGGAATTTGAACTTTAAAATCAGTTAATAAAAATTTTGTTTATCTTGGTTTGCAAATTTAAATTTCCCGAAGTCTTTGAAAGCATTGTATGCGCATCCCATTATCATACACATCATTACAGGTACCATTACAGGTTTATCATCTTCTTCGTTGTTTATTTCAGCATGAAATGTCTTCCGAACAAACCATCAAGGACCTTCAGGCACATAACGCCCAGTTCCAACAAATGTTCATAAGTCTTGCAAAAGGGCCGGAGGATCTGAAAGCCCTCATCCTGAAAGAGAAGAAGAAAAATAAGAAGGTTGTCGGTATTCTAAATATGGGAAGAAGGTTTAGAGAATGGTTGAAGCGACAAGATGATCTGACCTCTTCATCCAAGGAAGGGGAGAATCAAGAAAAAGAGAAGGATCCCAGTCCTGCAGTGTCTGACAATGATACCGATTATAATGATGAGCAATATCCTCCTGTTGAGGATAGATACAAGCAATGGGAAGATCGTCTAAGTGCCATGGAAGTTCAGAGGATACCTGGACTGGATTCCGGAGAATTTGGATTGGTGTCGAGAGTGGTCATCCCGCAGAAGTTCAAAGCTCCAGTTTTTGCTAAGTATGATGGGGTGTCCTGCCCAAAACTCCATCTCTGTTCTTATGTCAGAAAGATCCAGCCCCACACCGCTGATAGAAATCTGTGGGTTCATTTCTTTCAAGATAGTCTGTCAAGGACTCAGCTTGAATGGTTCTACCAGCTGGAGGGAGCCAATGTCCGAAACTGGGAAGATTTAGCTGCTGCTTTCTACAAGCAGTATCAATATAATGTCGACCTTGCTCCTACTCGTACTCAACTTCAGAGTATGTCCATGGGTGCAAGTGAATGCTTTAAAGATTATGCATAAAAATGGAGAGAATTGGCTGGGAGAGTTCAACCCCCGTTGTCTGATAGGGAGTTGGTTGACATGTTTCTGGGGATGCTATCTGGTCAATTTTTCAATCATTTGATCGGCAGCTTGTCAGCTGGTTTCACTGAGCTGATTCTAACTGGAGAAAGAGTAAAAGTTTGGATTTGAAGCGGCAAAATACAGAAGGATGCCTCTTCGAGTTCAGTAAATAAGCCTTTTGCTGGTAAGAAGGAAGCCAGTGCCATCTATAGCTTGAGGGGCCAAAATAGGGTTGAACATCGTGAGACAGTAAGTGTCGTGATGATACCTAGACCTGCAGTTGCTCCACAACGCAACAATCAACAAAGGGTGGAAAGACCACAACGGAAGTTTACCCGAATCAATATGACATTGGCTGAAGTGTTGCTTCATCTGCTGAGATCCAACTTGGCAACCTTGAAAGAGGCTCCCAAGAATCCAAATACTACATCTCCCTGATATAATCCAAATGCTCGGTGTGCTTATCATTCTGAGAGTCCTGGCCACGATACAAATGACTGATGGGCTCTGAGGAACAAAGTACAAGACTTGATTGAAGACAAGGAAATAGAGTTTGATGCTTTGGAGAAGCCAAATGTCATAACGGCTCCCATGCCCAAGCACGGCCGTGGAGTTAATGTAGTTGGCACTGATTTGTTTGTTACCTCTGTTGATGAATTTTCTACTCCTCTCATGACTGTCAAGAAGAATTTGTTGTTGGCCGGTTTATTTCCGGGTTATGGTGAAGGTTGCCACATGTGTTCGTTTCTACCTTCTGGTTGCCGTTTGCTGAAATTAGGTGTTCAACGCCTGATAGACAACAAAGAAATTTTGTTTGAGAAAACTTTGGTTCCCGATGTTCCATCTGAAGACGTTTCCATTATAAACATTTCTGTCAATCCTTCCAAGGTCTCCTCGAGAAGACCTGTTAGGATTACATCTGCTCCAAGAATTGCTCCGCTGATAATCACTGTTCCAGGTCATGTCCCGTATGTCTCGGACAAAGCTGTCCCATGGCATTATGGTGCCGATGTGTACTATCATAACATCAAACAAGATTTGAAAGATGAAGGAGCTGATACTGATATTGGTAACATTGTCGGAACTAGCAAAGTTACTCGAAGTGGAAGGGTCTTCTCTTCCGAGATTTCCCCTAAGACTGTCAACAAACCTATTGTCATTCCATCTGCTGTTTCTTCTAGTACATCAACTACAGTCCCTGTTATTACTCCAGTTATTACCCCTGTTGGCGAATCGTCTGATACCCATGGCAAGGAGAATATAGGTGAGCCTTCCCGGACGGAGGTGCCTAGGAAAATTGTTGTGGAAGCCTCTAAGCAAGAGATAGAGGAAATATTGAAAATCATTAAGAAAAGTGACTACAATATGGTAGAGCAGCTGGGGAAGACCCCATCAAAAATATCCATGTTGACTTTGTTGTTGTTCTCTGAAGCCCATGCGAAGGATTTGATTGCATTCCTCAAGACTGTGCATGTGCCGCAGGAAACTTCAGCTGATCAGTTCAAAGATTGCATGGCCAGCCTGACTGCTGATAATGGGCTAGGTTTTTCAGATGTGGACTTAACACCAAAAGGAAGGAAGCATAATGATGCTCTGCATGTCTCGATTGAATGCAGGGGCACAACTATGGCTAATGTAGTGGTAGATACTGGGTCGTAGCTGAATGTTCTGCCGAAGAAGGCATTGGACCGGTTGGATTGCGAGGGTTTAACTCTAAAGCCTAGTAACATTGTGGTAAGGGATTTTGATGGGTCGAAGAGAATGGTGCACGGGGATGTGGACATCCCTGTTAAAGTGGGTTCTCAGACTTTTGGGTCCACTTTCTATGTGATGGATATCAGTCTGTCGTATTCTTGTTTGTTGGGTCTTCCTTGGATCCATGAGGCTGAGGCAGTTACTTCCACACTCGACCAAATGCTGAAGTATTCGGTGAAAGGAAAGATTGTCACAGTGCGGGGTGAAGAAGAGTATATGGTAAGCCACCTCAATTCCTTCCGCTACATAGAGATGGACGGGGAATTCATAGAAACTCCTTGTCAGAACTTCGAAGACGTCCCTCAGATCTCGGCATCGACTGAAACTACTACTAGAAGCAAACCTCCTCTGAATATGGCTTCTCTCAAGGACGCCAGGGTCGTGGTTGAAGAAGGTGGGTGTACCAATTGGGGTCAGCTCCCTGATTTCACTCACAAAACTAACAAATTTGGTTTGGGCTTTACTATAGGGGCTCAAAGGGCTGTTAGATGCGCTCGGAATGGAGGACCTCCCCTACGCATCAGCAATCAGGGAATTAATGCCATTAAAGACAGCGAGGAGGACTCAGAGATCGACAGTTGGATCTATCCAACAAACAACGGTGGACCGAGTAACTGGACGGCTAGGGACTTTATACCTGTTTCTTTTATTCCACAGTAATTGACTTATATGTTTTAAGATTTGTAATAAAAAATTTAAAACTTAACGGCCTGGTGCCTTGCCCGAGGCACCTTGGCTTTGCTTGTGAGGGCTATTATTTTTCATTTCATATATCCTTAATAAAGCATTGGACGTTTCTTGCATACAAATTTTACGCTCTCTGTTTTTCTTTCTTGCTTTCACTTTATCAAAATAGTTATTCTCTTACACACACTCACGTATCATAATGCAGATCCATATCCACTCTGGATCCCATTGATAACAACTCTGCTATTGCCACTTATGACTTCAAAAATCCGATCAACCAAGCCGAGGACGAAGGTGAGGATGATTATGAGGTGCCCAGAGAACTTGCTAGACTATTACAGCAGGAAGAAAGGGCCATACAACCCCATGAAGAGCCGGTTGAGATAGTGAACTTGGGTACTGAGGAAGACAGAAAAGAGGTTAAGATAGGTGCAAATCTGGAGCTTAGTGTCAAATAGAGGTTGATACAGATGTTGCACGACTATGTTGAGATCTTCTCCTGGTCCTATGAAGACATGCCTGGTTTGGACACTGATATTGTGGTACATCGCCTGCCGACTAAAGAAGACTGTCCTCCGGGTAAACAGAAGGTCCGTCATATGCACCCTGAAATGTCAGAGAAGATCAAGGCAGAGGTCATGAAACAGTTCGACGCAGGATTCTTAGCTGTCACTTCCTATCCACAGTGGGTTGTCAATGTTGTTCCGGTACCTAAGAAGGAAGATAAGGTATGAATGTGTGTTGATTACAGAGATCTGAATCGGGCAAGCCCCAAGGATGACTTCCCACTTCCTCACATTGACATTCTGGTCGACAACACCACGCAACACAAAATCTTCTCCTTCATGGATGGTTTCTCTGGCTACAACCAGATCAAGATGGATCCTGAAGACATGGAGAAGACAACCTTCGTTACATAGTGGGGCACCTTTTGCTACAAGGTGATGCCTTTTGGGTTGAAAAATACCGGGGAAACTTATCAGCGCGCCATGGTCGCTTTGTTCCATGATATGATTCACCATGAGATCGAAGTTTATGTTGATGACATGATAGCCAGGTCTCAGACTGAGGAAGAGCACCTTGATCATCTGCAAAAGTTGTTCGACAGGTTAAAGACATACAAGTTGAGGTTGAATCCAAACAAGTGCACCTTCGGGGTAAGGTCTGGTAAGCTTCTGGGTTTTATCGTCAGTGACAAGGGATTCAGGTAGACCCTGCAAAGGTAAAGTCCATACAAGAGATGTTGGTTCCCTGCACAGAGAAAGAGGTTAGAGGTTTCTTAGGACGTCTGAATTACATCGCCAGGTTCATTTCACATTTGACTGCTACTTGTGAGCCAATCTTCAAGCTTTTGAAGAAAGATCAAGTGGTAAAGTGCAATGATGAATTCCAGACCTCTTTCAAAAGGATCAAGGAATACCTTCAAGAACCACCAATTTTGATGCCTCCATTTGAAGGAAGACCTTTGATATTATACTTGACAGTGCTAGACAATTCAATGAGGTGTGTGCTGGGGCAGCATGACGAGTCTGGTCAAAAAGAGTACGCAATTTATTACCTTAGCAAAAAGTTTACCGACTGTGAGACACGATACTCATTGCTCGATAAAACTTGTTGCACTTTAGCATGGGCTGCTCGCCGACTGAGACAGTATATGCTGACTCACACTACCCTGTTAATATCGAAGATGGATCCGATCAAGTATATTTTCGAGAAGCCCTCTCTCTCTAGAAGGATAGCAAGGTGGAAAATGATCTTAACTGAATACGACATACAATATACAACCCAAAAAGTAATAAAGGGGAGTATATTGGCTGATCATTTGGCTCATCGGGCCGTGGATGACTACCAGTCCATGAATTTTGAGTTCCCGGATGCGAATATCATGTTAGTAACTGACTACGAAGATCCTGGACCGGATGAAGGACTTGAGGAAGGATCCCGATGGTCTATGTATTTTGATGGAGCCCACAATCGTTTTACATCGCATGGCTCGACAATTGTTCATCTCACCCTGTAAGACGAACAACATAAATCTGATCACCTTCTTGCCCTTCATAATAGGGTTTCAACCTTTGCCCGTTCACTTTAAAAGTGTCACCATTAACTTGATTTTTCAATTCAATCGCCCCATGGGAAAACACTTTGTGCACTACGAAAGGTCCTGACCATTTGGATCTCCATTTTCTAGGGAATAGCTTCAACCTAGAATTGTACAAGAGGACCAGTTGTCCTTCATAAAACTCTTTCCTCACGATCCTTTTATCATTCCATTTCTTCATTTGGTCTTTATAAACCTTGGCATTTTCATATGCAGGTTCCGAAATTCCTCCAACTCATGAAGTTGAAGGATCCGAGAACTTCCTGACTTAGACAAATCCGTATTCAGAAGTTTTGATGCCCAGAATGCCTTTTGCTCCAACTCCAAAGGTAAATGGCATGATTTTCCATAGACCAGTTGGTACGGCGACATACCGATTAGCGTTTTGAAAACCGTTCGATAAGCCCATAAAGCATCATCCAACTTAGCCGCCCAATCTTTCTGAGAATAACTTACTGTTTTCTCAAGAATTTGTTTAAGTTGCCTGTTTGAAACTTCTACTTGGCCACTTGTTTGAGGGTGATATGGTGTGGTGACCTTATTCATAACATTATACTTATGGAGTAACCTTTCAATGAGGTGATTCAAGAAATGTGTTCCTTCATCAATTATGAGTGCTCTTGGTACTCCATATTTGGAAAAAAATGTTTTCTTTCAAGAATCTCACCACCACTTTCGCGTCATTTGTAGGTAAAGCCACAACCTCAACCCATTTCGACACATAATCAACTGCCACTAGGATATAGTTCTTCCTGAAAGATGATGGAAAAGATCCCATGAAATCTATTCCCCACACATCAAATAACTCGACTTCCAACATAGAATTCTGAGGCATCTGGTTTCTCTTGGAGATATTCCTAGTTCTTTGACATTTATCACACTCTTTTACCATCTATTGGGCATTCCTTAACAATGATGGCTAATATAAACCTAATTGGAGGACTTTAGCTGCAGTTCTATCACCACTAAAATGTCCTCTGTAATTTGAGGCATGGCATGCTTTCAATATATCTTCCTGTTCTTGCTCAGGTACACATCTTCTTATCAGTCCATCCACTCCTCTTTTGAATAAGAAGGGATCATCCCACAAGTAAAACCTGCAACCATGAACAAACTTTTTTTTCTTCTGTTAGAATCAAAGTCATCAGGGATGATACCTCCTACTAAATAGTTTGCATAATCTGTGAACCATGGTACACCTATAACAGCAAGGATGTGTTCATCGGCAAACTCGTCCTTTATTGGTCACTGTTGTACCTCAAAATTTTCCCTCCCATATTCTTCAAGATTTGTCAAGAATCATCTTCAAATGGTTCAAGATTTGCTCAAGAGGTAGACAGTCAGACCACCTCCTAAGACAACTGAAATTAGGGTTTTGGCTCTTTCAAGGAATTTAGGGTTCTCAATGGTTCAACCAAGTTTCAAGGGCCTATATACATTCTAAAGCACCTACATGCCAAGTTTCAAGACTCACAGTACCAATTTGCACAGTCAAAAGCTCCATTTGATCTACAGTCAACTGTAGGGGAAAAATGGTCATTTCACAGTCAAAAGTCAAAATTTTTGGTCAACATCTTATTTTGAGTACACAATCATCGTTTGATCAAGTCTTGATCATGATTCCACAAGGATAGCTCAAAAATTATCAAGATGCAAAAAGTTACTATTTTTGGACAGTAGAAAAGTCAAATGTATCTTGACTAGGGCATAACGTTTTCATGGTTCATCAGAAAAATCCCATCCAATTCTCATTTTTAAGAGGATGACATATCCTACAATCCATCTTCACACTCCAAGTTCAAGAAATGCTCTCACAAAAAGTTATCAATTTCTACATTATAGGTCAATTTCAAAAGTCAACAAAAGTGCACTTTAAGTCAAAGGCCATAACTTGAGATTGGTAAATCCAAATGACATGGGACCAAAGGCATTGGTTAGAGGACTTCAAGACCTTTCCAAAATGTCCAAGAACATGGTCATATGATCAAAATTGAGCAAGATATGCATTGGAGAAGTTGGGAAATTTTCATGAATTTCAAAAAGTCAACTTTGCTCAAAACACCTTATTTTTGCTAATGGGCCTCAAATCTCTTCTTGAAACTTCATCCATGGCCTATGCACGACCCATCAAGATTAATTGAATTTATTTTCTTATTTTTATTAGTTAATTGGATTTTTAATTGATATTAATTCATTTAATTAATTTAAATTGTAGGAAAATGCAAGATTTGATTTTTCAATCTTTTTGTGAAGCAAATATGGTCAGGATATGCTGGCAATTTCGTGCTCAAAATCAAAGATGCAAAATCTCCAAAATTGGCAACTTTGGTCAATCATGAAAATGCAAAAAGATTTGATTTTCAATCAAAGATCAAATCATCAATTCAATGGATTCTTGTTCAAGTTTTGACCTAATTCCATTCCTCTATATATATACAAGCAAACCCTGATCAAAGAGACGTGAAAAAAGCTACAGAAAAAGCCATAGCATATTGAAAAAATTCCAAGGAAATTGCAAACTGACTTTGGCATTCCAGGGCGATTCAAAAGGTTTTATTGATTCTAATACATTGCAGGAAGTCCCAAGGACAATTTGCAATTGAATTCACGTGCTAAAACTCAAGGAATCGATACCTACAGAACCACGGTTTGCACTTTATTTTCAGAATCGTACAACTTAATTCATGCATATTTAACATGCTTTTGTGTTTGATTTCTATTGATAGGGACCAAACGAAGCTAATGGTATAACTGAATTGGATTATAATGCCCTAAATCACAACATGCCATAGTTGAATTTTTAGGGTTCATAAGCTTTGAATTGGGGCTTTGCAATCCAAGCAAAACTAGGACTCATAAGGCACATGGTTGGAATCGTTGAACCCAGACGAACACAAATCACCCATCGCGAAATTTTTATATATGCTGTAGCTCTAATCGCTATTTTTCGTCGCCATAGTTTGTGGGGGTTAAAAACCCCCGTTATCTGTTTATATTTTTTGCAGGAACTATGAAGAAGATGATGATGTGTTAGTACATGGTTGGCCAGTTCAAAAGAGCGCGCGTTTTTTTTATAATTTCAGTATATTAATTTGTTTGCATATATAATTAACACTTGTTATTCCAATAACAATTGAGGCGGCGTGGTGGAGTGGTTAGGCAAGCGTCCAATAAGCTTTGGGACCTGGGTTCGAATCCCAGGTCCCCCAAAATATTTATTCTCTTTTTCGTCATATAATCACATGCAGGTTTCAAAAGGTGTTCTACCATAGGCTTCACATCCCAGCGCGCCAAGTGGCCTCAAACTCAAATCCAGTGGCCAAAGATGAAGGACCATTGTACTCCCAGTCAACACGCGCCATGGATGATCATCAAAGGTCAAAGAGGCTTGCAGTTTGTTGGGCCACAATTTTTCAAATGCACCTCCTAATTGGGCCAGCACCCCCCTGGTTTATTCTCTTTTTTTTTATATATTTTTTTCATTTAATTATTTTACCATTAATTATTATTATTATCACTTAATTAAACAAATTAATTATTTTCATAATAAAATCAGAAAAACTAAAAAATAATATTTTTTAATTAAAATTAATTTCACTTTATTTTTGTAAATAAATACTAACAAATTAATTTAGTCTTTTTAATTAGGTTAATTTCAATATTTTTTGCAATAAATAAAATAACATAGAATTAGGGTTTTCTTGACAATTTTTAATCATTTTATTTTTATTTTTATTTCCTTAAAACATTAAAAAACCAATAAATATTTCTTTTTATTAATTAATTAGTTTTAGGTTTAATTTAATTAAATGCAAAAAGGACAAAAACTTCTTTCTTTCTCAAAAAGGGTCAAAACCCTAAGGACTTCTCCGATCCAATTTCTCTCGCGCCTGTGATTATTCTTGATTAATTTTTTATCCATATTTATGTATTTGCTCTGAGGATGTAATAGCTTTAATTAGGACCTTTTTTATCGCTTTTCTTTAATTTCCCGCAATTTACTTTTCAAGGGTTATTTTTGGCGATGTAAATACCCGACGCCTTGTAATAGTTTAGTTTACTTTCCGTAAAACTATTAACTGCTAGATGTATGTTAATTAGGCTATGCATGATAAGACTTATCTCTGAAATTAAAATCAATCGTAGCTCACCATAACATGTACAAAGATAACATAAACTGAAACCTGACACACTTGCAGATGCCACTCTTAGGGTACGCCTCACTTGGTTGCCTCGACGTGGTCATTGAGTATAGGGTGTTTTAGAGGTCGCCCTCCTATCTAAAGATCCAAGTTGCCTCAAAACAGTTGCCTCGGATAAAAAGGATCTAGGACATTAGGGTTACCGCTAAGGCGTCCTACTATTGCTTTGGTGACCACATGTCCCTATAATCGAATTGACCCGAAAAACTCCAACGACGGTGCTACCTACTTCTCAATAGTGGGATAGTGCTGTCTAAAGGACATTTACACAGCTTAATTTCTTTTGAGTAGGTAGAGGTTCTCAGGTACTTGCTCTTTCAAAACAAAAATACTTTTCGCACCTACACTTTTCTGACAAAAGTTTTCAAACAACACTTCATACACTCTTGAGGACAGATACAAGAGTTAAATCGGAGTTTTCAAACAAACTTTTTCAAAACCCACAAACATAAGAAAAGCAAAACATTTTGAAAACATAGTGAGCAAGTACCTAAGAGCCCGTGGATAACCACGGATAGAAAGGGTGCTAACACCTTCCCTTTCTATAATCTACCTCTCGAACCGAGAAACATCTCGAAAAGGAATTTTGTTGTGCTTTTGTCCTTTCCTTGTTGGAGAAAATAAAAGACGGTGGCGACTCTTGCTTACCGCGACATTTCACGAACCAGCATTCCAAAACAGTCAGTTCTATTTCCACCGATCACAGAACTGGCGACTCTGCTGGGGAATCTTATAAGTGAGGTGTACCTTAGGATTAGATCATTCTATGTTTTCAATTGTATGCCTTGTTTGCTTTAACTTTGTGGGCTTGTATCAGAGTTTTATAGATCCTAACCCGGATCTGGGGAATACCCTTTAGGTAAGTAGCAATAAACTGTGAGGGACTTGTCCAGCGTAGACCGACGCGAGTGAAGCAGTAGCTACGTTGGTGTGACACCTTGGTCTGTACCGATATCCCTTGTGTTGGAACGAGGAGAATATGGGTCTTCTGAGGAGTCGTTAAGCACCAACTGACCTTAGAACCTTAAATTTACCAACTTGGCCATAGAACAGTAGCAGTATGCTACGCTCATTGAGGCTAAACTCTCGCGATGGTTCCGGCCGCAAGAAAAGGTTGCTAAGCTGGAGTTATGACCGATTGAGGGTAGTCAGTGATATTGAGATCCTCTAGAACCCGGTTACTATTTTTTAGGACATGTCTTAACCAACTGAAACTGAAAGAGGGTAGTACCTAAACTTCATGTTGGCCTGAACTCTAAGGGCTGTCTTGTGTGACTTGTGTGCCTTTACCATGTTTACCTTTTGTGAATACTTGTGGTGTGCCTTTATCATAACATCATAACATCATACCATTGCATGCATCCTGCATAAGGACTAACCCATTTCAAAGACAAGAGGGTTTCATCTTTGCTCTGTTTTGTAGGACATCATGATGCCCATGCGTAGGAATTATCCGGCTCAACTTTGTTCAACCACCATCTTTGCTTACAGAATTGGTTGACAGGATTCCAAACACCACTTCCTTCATCAAGAAACATGGTTCTCTTCTCGGTTTAGTCACCTCAAAGTGGGACTTACAGTTGATGAGTGTCCTGGTCCAGTTTTATGATCCGCTATATCATTGCTTCACCTTTCAAGACTTCCAGCTGGTCCCTACCCTGGAAGAATTTTCTGATTTGCTTGGTACCCCTATCTTGGAACAGACTCCATTCAATGGTTGGGAAAAGACTCTTAGACCTGAAGAGATTGCTGCAGCCCTTCACCTGACCAAAGAAGAAGTAATGGCTAACTGGGAGACTAGAAGTGGAGTTAAGGGCTTTTTGGCTAAGTTTCTGGTTGGCAAAGCTAATGGTTTCTGGAATGACTTAGACTTCAGGGCATATGAAGACATTCTGGCTCTCTTAATCTATGGCCTGGTACTGTTTCCAAATCCCGATACCTTTGTTGATGTTAATTCCATAAGGATCTTCATCTCTCGGAACCCTGTACCGACTCTCTTGGGTGATATCCTTTATCAGCTCCATGCTCGTACTGCTCGAAGACGAGGAACTTTGTGGTGTTGTGCTCCTTTATTGGCGAGGTGGTTTATTTCGCACCTCCCCAAGTTCGTATTGAAGAACAAAGAAGGAAGGGGCTGGGCTCATAGGATAATGGCTCTTACTGATAAAGACATCATTTGGACTCTCAGAGGCTTGGATGAGGTGGCCGTCATTGATCGTTGTGGAGAATATCCTAATGTTCCATTGATCGGAACCCGTAGTGGAATCTCTTATAACCCATGTTTAGCTCTCCGTCAGTTTGGAAGAGCCAGAAGAGAAGGGCCTCATGAGATGTTGATACCTCATATTGTCTTTGATTTTCAGGTAGATAGCGACGAGCTGCATCGTAGATTCATCAAGGCTTGGGACAGAGTTCACAAAGCTGACCCACATGAGTTGGGACCAAAAACTTCTCTGCCAATGGAGTCATATTTCAAATGGGTCTGCATCCGTGCTCAGAAGTTGGGTATTCCCTACGAAGCTGTCAGGCCTATTACTCTTGAAGCTGCTGATAAAGATGGGGTTCCTCCAACTGTTCTCCATCCTCATGTACCCACTGATGTTGGCACACTAAAAAGGTCTTGGGCGCAACTGCAGGAAGAACGGGATTCTTATCGGGAAAGGTTCAATGAACAGGAGCAGAAGATCCAGAAGATGACGAAGCAATTGGAGAACGAGTGGATCCTGAATGACTATATCCGTACTGAGAAGAAGAGGCCATGGGAGCAGTGATGGACCTTTATTGTTTCTTTTACAACTTTTGTTTACTTTTCAGTTTTCATTCTTGTAACGCCTAAGGGAAATTTGTTGAACAATTTAAATTCCAAAGTTGAATCTAATAAAGTGTGTTTCCTTTTTGTCTACAAAGTTGAACCCCGATTGTCTTTGAAAACATAAATCATACGCATTTCATTTCATCATATACATAACAGGTACCTCTTCTTACAGGTCACTTATCTTCTTCGTTGTTTATTTCAGCAATCATCATGACTTCTGAACCTACTACTGAACAAGCTATCAAGGCCCTCCAGGCCCAGAATGCCCAGTTCCAAGAGTTGGTTATGAGCCTAGCCAAGGGTCAACAGGAGTTGAAGACCCTGATTCTGAAGAAGAAGAAGAAGAAGAAGAAGAGGACCGTCTTGTTCAACACTGGACGCAGATTTGGGAATGGCCTGCAGAATGAGGTTAATCTGACTACCTCATTTGTAGGAAAAGATAGTCAACAAGAGAGAAGGGTTCCTAGTCCCGTGGTCTCCGACAACGAGACGGATTATGATGATGAACAGTATCCTCCTGTTGAGGATAGGTACAAATAGTTGGAGGACCGCTTAAGTGCTATGGAGATACAGAATGTGCCCGGGTTGGACTTTGGAGACCTAGGCTTATCCTCTGGGGTGGTGATTCCCCATAAGTTTAAGGCACCTGCTTTTTCCAAATATGACGGAGCCTCCTTCCCAAAGCTGCACCTCCAGTCTTATGTAAGGAAGATCCAATCTTACACTGCTGACAAGAATTTGTGGATCCATTTCTTCCAGGATAGTCTTTCAGGGACTCAACTCGAATGGTTCTATCAGCTGGATGGAGCCAGCATTCGTAACTGGGAGGACTTGGCTACTGTGTTCTATAAGCAGTATCAGTATAATTCCGACCTCGCTCCTACGCGTACCCAACTCCAGGGTATGTCACTAGGGACGGGTGAAGGATTTAAAGAGTACGCCCAAAAATGGAGGGACCTGGCTGGAAGGGTGCAACCACCTCTAACTGACCGTGAACTTGTGGATATGTTCTTGGGGACCCTGTCTGGTCCGTTCTTCAACCATTTGATTGGAAATTCTTCTGCCAGATTTGCATACCTTATCTTGACTAGTGAGAGAATTGAAGCTGGTATCAAGTCTGGGAAGATACAGAAAGGGGCCTCCTCGAGCACTGAGAAGAAACCGTTCAAGAAGGAATCTAGTGTTGTCTATGGTTCAAGGAGACAGAATAGACCGGAACTCCGCCAAGCTATCAATGTGGTGGTTATTTCAAAACCTGCTGCTGCTCCTCAGCATCACAACCAGCAAAGGGGTGAGAGACCCAGAAGGCAGTTCACTAGACTCAGTATGACCTTGTCCCAGATATTGCCACAGTTACTGACAACCAATCTGGTGACTATAAAAGAAGCTCTGAAGGTTGTAAACACCACATCCCCAAAGTACAATCCTAGCGCCTGCTGCGCTTATTACTCTGATAGCCCGGGGCATACTACGGATGATTGTTGGGCTCTGAAAAATAAGGTTCAGGACCTAATTGATGCTAAAGAGATAGAGTTGAGGCGCCCGAAAGGCCCAATGTTGTGACTGCTCCCATGCCCAAGCATGGAGTGAATGATGTAGAGGAAGATCTGTTTGTAGCCTCTGTGGATGACATTGTTACTCCGCTGTGGACTGTCAAGAGGAACCTGTTGCTAGCCGGTGTATTTCCGGGATGTAGTGAAGGTTGCCGTCTGTGTTCTGTTTCACCTGCTGGTTGCCCATCTTTAAAGTCAGGTATCTAAAACCTGATGGATAATAAAGAAATCCTGTTTGAAAAGGTTGTTGTTCCTGCTACCCCTACTGAAGAAGTGTCCATTGTTACTATTTTCAACAATTCTCCCAAGGACCCCTCAAGGAAGCTTGTCAAAATTATGCCTGTTCAGAAGATTGCACCCATAATCATCACTGTTCCGGGGCCCATCCCCTATACATCTGACAAAGCTGTCCCGTGGCACTATGGGGCAGATGTTTATGTTCTTGGAGTTAAACAAGAGTTTGATACTAGTACCGGCGTCAGCAACATCACCGGGCCTGCTAAAGTCACCCGCAGTGGTAGACTTTTCTCACCAGATATTGCGCCACCTGCTATCCAGAGACCTATTATCATCACACCTGCAAGTGTGCCTATTTCTCTCCCTGACCAAGTTCCTATTTCTACCCCTGCTGCCGAGTCATCTGATGCTCGGGGCAAAGGGATAGCCACTGATATGCCTGCCCAGACGGAGGCGCCAAAGACCATCAATGTTGAAGCTTCTAAACAGGAGATGGAAGAGATTCTTAAGATTTTCAAGAAGAGTGATTTTAACGTAGTTGAGCAACTGGGGCACACCCCATCAAAAATTTCTAGCTATCACTGCTTTTGTGTTCAGAGGCCCATGCCAAGGCTCTGATTACCTTCCTGAAGATGGCCCACGTGCCACAAGAGACACCAGCTGATAAATTTACCGATTGTGTGGCCAACTTAACTGCTGATAATGGTTTGGGTTTCTCCGACGCTGATCTGATTGCTAAGGGGAAGAACCATAACGATGCCCTGCATGTATCCATTGAATGCAGGGGCACTACTCTTGCCCATGTGCTGGTTGACATTGGTTCCTCATTGAACGTCTTGCCCAAGAAAGCTCTAGACAGGTTGGATTGCAAGGGGTTGGAACTAAAGCCAAGTAACATTGTTGTTCGGGCCTTTGATGGGTCTAAAAGAATGGTGCACAGAGAGGTTGATATTCCAAGCAGAGTTGGTTCTCAGGTCTTTGATTCAACATTCTACGTGATGGACATCCGACCATCCTATTCTTGTTTGTTGGGTCGCCCCTGGATCCATAAGGCTGGAGCTGTGACCTCCACACTACATCAAAAGCTGAAATACCCGGTCAAAGGGAAGATTGTGACAGTTCAAGGGGAGGAGGAATACATGGTCAGCCACCTCAACTCGTTCCGGTACATAGAAATGGATGGGGAGTTCATTGAGACCCCCTTTCAACACTTTGAAGAGGTTCCTCAGACGCTGGCATCAGCAGAGACTGTGACTGAAGAAGATTCTCCTTTGAAGATGGCTTCCTTAAAGGATGCCCGGGCTGTTGTTGAGATGGGTGAGTATGCAAACTGGGGCCGACTTCCTGATTTCGCTTAGAAGACTGACAAGTTTGGTTTGGGTTTCACTGCAGAAGCTCAGAGGGTTATTCATAGTGCAAGGATTGGAAGACCTCCTGTGTTCATTAGCAACTCGAGAGTAAATGCCATTGAAGATGACGTGGTAGAATCTGAATTCGACAGCTGGATCTACCCTATGACCGACGGTGGACCAAACAATTGGATGACAAAGGACTTCGTCCCTATTACTTTTATTCCTCAGTAATGAACTCCTTTGTTTTGAATTTGTAACAAACAATGTTGTGAAACTTTATGGCCCGGTGTCTTACCCGGGGCACCGTGGCTTCATTTGTGAGGGCTTTTGTGTGTCATTTTCATATATCATTAATAAAAGCATTGGATGTTTTTTGCATTTCAAATCTTGCGCTCCTTGTCTTTCTTTATTATATATTGCAAAACAGCTATTTACACACACTCACATATACAGGTCCCAATCCATTCTAGATCTCACTGGTAACGACTCTGCTACTGCCAGTTATGACTTCGAAAATACGATCAACTTAGCCGAAGACGAAGGTGAAGATGATTGCGAAGTTCCTGGTGAGATTGCAAGACTGCTACTCCAGGAAGAGAAGGCCATTCAGCCTCATGAAGAGCCAGTGGAAATGGTAAATCTGGGTACTGAGACAGACAGAAAGGAAGTCAAGATCGGTGCAAATCTGGAGTCTAGTCTGAAACAACGGTTGATTCAGATGTTGCATGACTACATGGAAATCTTTGCCTGGTATTACGAAGATATGCCTGGGTTGGATACCGACATTGTGGTTCATCACCTGCCTACCAAGGAAGAATGTCCTCCGGTAAAACAGAAGGTTCACTGTATGCGTCCAGAGATGTCCGAGAAAATCAAAGATGAGGTTATGAAACAATTTGACGCTGGTTTCCTAGCAGTAACTTCCTACCCTCAGTGGGTTGCCAATGTGGTTCCGATACCGAAGAAAGATGGTAAGGTCAGAATGTGTGTTGACTACAGGGATTTGAATAGGGCGAGCCCTAAGGATGACTTCTCTCTACCTCACATCGACGTTCTGGTTGACAACACTGCTCAGCATAATGTATTCTCCTTCATGGATGGTTTCTCCGGTTATAATCAGATCAAGATGGCTCCTGAAGACATGGAGAAGACCACTTTTGTTACTCAGTGGGGCACCTTTTGTTACAAGGTCATGCCTTTTGGGTTAAAAAATGCTGGGGCAACGTATCAGCGTGCCATGGTTGCTTTGTTTCATGACATGAACCATCATGATATTGAAGTATATGTTGACGATATGATTGCAAGGTCCCAAACTGAGGAGGAACACCTTGACCATCTACAGAAGCTGTTTGACCGGTTGAAGTGGTACAAGCTGAGATTAAACCCGAACAAGTGCACCTTCGGTGTGAGATCTGGAAAACTACTAGGCTTCGTCGTGAGCGACAAAGGTATTCAAGTGGACCCTGCCAAAGTGAAAGCCATAAAAGAGATGCCAGTTCCCAAGACTGAGAAAGAAGTCAGAGGCTTTCTAGGACGGCTGAACTACATTGCTCTATTCATCTCACACCTAACCGCTACTTGTGAACCAATCTTCAAGCTACTGAAGAAAGATCAAGTAGTACGTTGGAACGATGAATGTCAGGCCGCTTTCGAAAGAATCAAAGAGTATCTCCAAGAGCCACCCATTCTTATGCCACCAGTTGAAGGGAGACCTCTAATCTTATACTTGACAACTCAATGGGGTGTGTGCTAGGTCAGAATGACGAGTCTGGCCGAAAAGAGCACGCCATTTATTACCTTAGCAAAAAGTTTACCGACTGTGAGACCCGATACTCACTGCTCGAGAAAACTTGTTGCGCTTTGGTATGGGCTGCTCGCCGGCTAAGACAGTATATGTTGACTCACACTACTCTGTTGATTTCAAAAATGGATCCAATCAAGTACATCTTCGAAAAGCCTGCCTTGTCCGGAAGAATAGCAAGATGGCAGATGATCTTGACTGAATATGACATCCAGTACACGACTCAAAAAGCAATCAAGGGAAGTGTGTTGGCAGACCATTTGGCACATCAGGCAGTGGATGACTACCAATCTATGAACTTTGAATTTCCAGACGAGAATATCATGGTAGTGACTGATTGTGAAGTACCTGGACCGGATGAAGGACCTGAGGAAGGATCCCGATGGTCTATGCACTTTGATGGAGCCTCAAACGCTTTGGGTAACGGTATTGGCGCTGTGATCATATCTCCTAAAGGCTCTCAGACCCCGCTTACCGCCCGACTATGTTTCAACTGCACCAACAACATGGAAGAGTATGAAGCATGCATCATGGGTCTTCGAGCTGCAATTGACCTAAGGATCAAGTTTCTGAGTGTCTTCGGAGATTCCGCTCTCGTGATCAGTCAGATCAAAGGCGAGTGGGATACGAAATACCCAAATCTTATTCCTTACAAGGAGTATGTATTGACGTTGCTTCCCCATTTCGAGGAGATAACCTTTGAACACTTCCCAAGAGAGGAGAATCAGTTGGCGGACGCGTTAGCTACGATGTCTTCTATGTTCAAAGTCAAATGGGACAACGAGGCTCCCCGGATCATTATTTGGAAATTGGATGAACCAGCACATTACAGTGATCTCGAGACCGAAGAGGTAACAGAAAAGCCTTGGTGTCATGAAGTAAAGAGGTACCTTGAGACTCAAGAATACCCAGAGGGTGCATCTGTTAATGACAAGAAATTTTTGTGAAGATTCGCGGCAAAGTTCTTCCTCAGCAATGACATTCTCTACAAACGAAAGCATGATTCAACCTTACTGCGTTGTGTGGATAAAACTGAAGCGGAAAGGATCATGGCAGCGCTGCATGAAGGTACCTTCGGAACGCATTCCAGTGGACATACCATGGCAAAGAAAATCCTTCGGGCAGGATATTACTGGTCCACAATGGAAGCCGATTGTTATCAGCATTCTTGGACATGTCACAAGTGCCAGGTCTATGCTGATAAGGTGCAAATTCCTCCAGTTCCTTTGAACGTCTTAACAGCACCTTGGCCTTTTGCAATGTGGGGCATTGATATGATCGGAGAAATTAGACCTACAGCGTCCAACGGGCATCGTTTTATCCCGGTAGCGATTGATTACTTTACGAAGTGGGTTGAAGCAGCTTCCTTTGCCACCGTAACCAAGAACGTAGTGGCACGGTTCATTCGGCACAACCTGATCTGTCGATACAGTGTACCAGAGAGGATTATTACGGATAATGGTACCAATCTTAATAACAAGATGATCACTGAGCTCTACGAGAAATTCATGATACAACACCACAACTCTTCTCCCTACCGGCCGAAGATGAATGGGGTTGTATAAGCAACTAATAAGAACATTAAGAAGATTGTGCAGAAGATGAAAGTGACCTACAAAGATTGGCACGAGATGTTACCATTTGCTCTTCATGGATACCGTACCTCAACACGGACGTCAACAGGGGCAACACCCTTTTCCTTGGTCTATGGCATGGAGGCAGTCTTACCCATCGAAGTTCAGATACCTTCTCTCCGGATCATGAAGGATGCATGTTTGAGCGAAGACGACTGGATCCAGACCCGGCTTGATCAATTAAACCTAATCGACGAAAAAAGACTCACTGCTATTTGTCATGGTCAGACGTACCAAAAACGGATGATCAAAGCATTTAACAAGAAAGTCAGACGACAATAGTATCAAGTCGGAGACCTGGTAATCAAGCGCATCATTCTACCTCAAGGTGATCCCAGGGGCAAATGGACCCCCACGTACGAAGGGCCATTTGTGGTTAAGAATATCTTCTCAGGAGGAGCGATGATTCTAACCACCATGGATGGTGACGACCTTCCTCACCCCTCCAATGCAGACATAGTAAAAAGATACTACACATGATTAAAGACCCACTAGGTCGACTGGCCTAGGCAAAAATAAGGGCTTCCCGGCGAACCAAAAGGGTTCGGGCAAAAATAAGGGATGAAAATAAAAAAAAACCTGTACACCCGGCAAGTCGAAAACCTGAAAAGGCGGCTTGGGCAAAAATGGGTATCCCGGTGGACTGAAAACCCGAAAGGACGGTCCAGGCAAAAGTTAGGGATTAAAGCGTAATACTATGTCTCATTGGATCACCCTGCATCCAGACTTCGGTATCGACCATCAGGCTCGGACGACACCAATCAATCAGCTTCATCTCCAACTAAGCAGCAAAGTGATGAGACGCTCGAAGACATAAAGGCGATAGCAGAGTTGGAACCCAGTGGGATTTTTCACATAGCTGTTTTGTTTCCTTTTCATAAATTGTATAAACTCTATTTTGTTCGGCGGTGTTCTCTTACTAGGACGTCAGCCTCTTGTATACAAAAAAAGCCTATTTACAGGCAAATTTCCAAATCAATACAAACTCACTTTTCCATACAAATTGCAAATTGTTTTTTTTTCTTTATCTATTTTGTTTTGCAAAGAACGTCCAATGTTCATTTTTGATATATGCATTTGACATTAATTGTTGATCATAAATATTTGCATGTGAAACAAAGGACTAATTACGGGTGATATCGGAAGTAGGGACAATAAGAATTGTCTAAGCGATCTAGTTGCTCTGTCCACCGAGGTACCAAGGTAGGTTCGGCTGAAGAATGTGACCAAGATACCTTCACTCCCCGCAGAGTAAGGCAAGAGTCAGCAATACTCTCCCCCCAAGCAGAGTTGGTCTACCATCAGTCCTAAAAAAGTTGGGTATCCCTAGAAGATCTTAATATTCCCTAGCAGAGTATACAGATATTCCCCAGCAAGCATCCCCGGCAGTCTTAATATTCCTCGACAGAAATATAAGATTGTTCCCTGGCGGAATACAAGATACCCTCAGTGGAACCATTTCCCAGCACAGTCTGAAAAGCTTCCCTGCCAGAGTTGAATCATCTTACCCAGTAGATTCTGGAATCTTCCCCTGCAGAGTGCAAATATCTCTCCTCAGCCAAATTCAGAGGTTATCCCCACAAGAGTCTAACTGGGTTATCCTCAGCAAGTTGCAACGGAAAGATCATCCCCAGCGAAGTTCTTTCTATCCCCCAGCGAAGTTCTTGCCATCCCCCAGTGGAATTCATCATCAAAATCCCCAATAGAGCTTATCAACGGAATCCCCAGCGGAGTTATCGTTAAAATCTCAGTGAAGCATCTCTTCCCCACAGAGTAATTCCCCACAGAGTAATCTCTTCACTAGGTTTATTCCCCACGGAGTCATCTTCTCCTATAGGTTTATTCGTACAATCATCTTCGTTCATCATCCCCAGCGGAAACGAAGAATTCAACATCATTCTCCAGCAGCTATCCGAGATTTATTTTCCCCAGCTAAAACATCACATTGTCATACATCATGATACATGCATATACGCATCATATCATACGATCTCATTTTGAGAACATCATGCATATCATACATCATGACATTGCATACAGCTAACGTTTTTCCCTTTTCAGGAAAAGGTCAATCAAGAGATGATTACCATCAACCTTTCTTAAGTTCCAGATCAACACCTGTAACTAGCCATGAAATATCTGTGAACGACTGATTATAGGTTAACACCTGAAACCTGACAGGAAAACCACCTATATGAAGAGATTGAAGATTAACACCTGTAACAGGCCAGGAAACCATCTTTCTTTCTAAAGTCAGAGATTAATAACTGAAACCAACCAGGAAAACTATCTCATCGGCCAGCCTTCTTAAGTTCCAGATCAACACCTGTAACAGGCCAGGAAATATCTATGAACGACTGATTGTAGATCTATACCTGTAACTAGCCAGGAAAGTATCTACATGAAGAGATTGAAGAACAATACCTGTAACAAGCCAGGAAGACTATCTTTCTTTCTCAAGTCAGAGATTAATACCTGAAACCAGACAGGAAAACTATCTCATCGGCCAGCTTTCTCAAGTTCTAGATCAACACCTGTAACTAGCCAGGAAATATCTGTGGACGACAGATTGTATATCTATACCTGAAACCAGACAGGAAAGTCATCTACACGAAGAGATTGAAGATTAATTCCTGTAGCAAGCCAGGAAGACTATCTTTCTTTCTCAAGTCTGAGATTAATACCTGAAACCAGACAGGAAAACTATCTCATCGACCAGACTTCTCAATTTCCAGATCAACATTTGTAACTAGCCAGGAAATATCTGTGGATGACTGATTGTAGATCCATACCTGTAACTAGCCAGGAAAGTTATCTACATTGAAGAGATTGAAGATTAATACCTGTAGGAAGCCAGGAAAACTATCTTTCTTTCTTAGGTCAGAAATTAATACCTGAAACCAGACATGACAACTATCTCATCGGCCAACCTTTTTCAAGTTCCAGATCAACACCTGTAACTAGCCAGGAAATATCTGTGGACGATTGATTGTAGATTAATACCTGAAACCAGACAGGACAACTATCTACTTGACCATCATGGAGCAACCCTACACCGGGTCTCTTTCAGATGCAGTTTTACACGGACTCATCATCAGGCAACCCTACACAGGTTCCTTCTTTCAACTTACAAAGTTACAACTCTACAAACTACAGGTATGCAAGTTCATGCTAAGGAATCTCTTATGCGACTGACACCCCTGGATGGCATCTTTAAGCCCATCTCCACAACTATCCATTACATCTCCAGGTGGCATCTATAAGCCCATCCTCCTATCCATCATCTCTCCAAATTCCATCTGTAAGCCCATTCCCGACATCACATTGCTGATACTGCACCATGCGAGTGCAAATTTCTGGGCACTTTATTGTTCAATCATCTTCCACCTTCGGATCACGAAAGGCACGCAAGCCAATCTACATCCTCAGGTTTAAGAAGATTGAACAGGGGCAACTATTGTACCCCAACATTTGCGCTCCCATATTCTTCAAGATTTGTCAAGAATCATCTTCAAATGGTTCAAGATTTGCTCAAGAGGTAGACAGTCAGACCACCTCCTAAGACAGCTGAAATTAGGGTTTTAGCTCTTTCAAGGAATTTTGGGTTCTCAATGGTTCAACCAAGTCTCAAGGGCCTATATACATTCTCAAGCACCTACATGCCAAGTTTCAAGACTCACAGTGCCAATTTGTACAGTCAAAAGCTCCATTTGGTCTACAGTCAACTGCAGGGGCAAAATGGTCATTTCAGTCAAAAGTCAAAAAATTTGGTCAACATCTTATTTTGAGTACACAATCATCTTGTGATCAAGTCTTGATCATGATTCCACAAGGATAGCTCAAAAATTATCAAGATGCAAAAAGTTACTATTTTTGGACAGTAGAAAAGTCAACTGTATCTTGACTAGGGCATAACCTTTTCATGGTTCAGCAGAAAAATCCCATCCAATGCTCATTTTTAAGAGGATGACATCTCCTACAATCCATCTTCATACTCCAAGTTCAAGATATGCTCTCACAAAAAGTTATCAATTTCTACATTATAGGTCAATTTCAAAAGTCAACAAAAGTGCACTTTAAGTCAAAGGCCGTAACTTGAGATTGGTAAATCCGAATGACATGGGACTAAAGGCATTGGTTAGAGGACTTAAAGACCTTTCCAAAATGTCCAAGAACATGGTCATATGATCAAAATTGAGCAAGATATGTATTATAGAAGTTGGGAAATTTTCATGAATTTGCAAAAGTCAACTTTGCTCAAAACACCTTATTTTTGCTAATGGGCCTCAAATCTCTTCTTGAAACTTCATCCATGGCCTATGCACGACCTATCAAGATTAATTGAATTTATTTTCTTATTTTTATTAATTAATTGGATTTTTAATTGATATTAATTCATTTAATTAATTTAAATTGTAGGAAAATGCAAGATTTGATTTTTCAATCTTTTTGTGAAGCAAATATGGTCAAGATATGCTGGCAATTTCGTGCTCAAAATCAAAGATGCAAAATCTCTAAAATTGGCAACTTTGGTCAATCATGAAAATGCAAAAAGATTTGATTTTCAATCAAAGATCAAATCATCAATTCAATGGATTCTTGTTCAAGTTTTGACCTAATTCCATTCCTCTATATATATACAAGCAAACCCTGATCAAAGAGACGTGAAAAAAGCTGCAGAAAAAGCCATAGCATATTGAAAAAATTCCAAGAAAATTGCAAACTGACTTTGGCATTCCAGGGCGATTCAAAAGGTTTTATTGATTCTAAGACATTGCAGGAGGTCCCAGGGAAAATTTGCAATTGAATTCACGTGCTAAAACTCAAGGAATCGATACCTACAGAACCACAGTTTGCACTTTATTTTCAGAATCGTACAACTTAATTCATGCATATTTAACATGCTTTTGTGTTTGATTTGTATTGATAGGGACCAAACGAAGCTAATGGTATAACTGAATTGGATTATAATGCCCTAAATCACAACATGCCATAGTTGAATTTTTAGGGTTCATAAGCTTTGAATTGGGGCTTTGCAATCCAAGCAAAATTAGGACTCATAAGGCACATGGTTGGAATCGTTGAACCCAGACGAACACAAATCACCCATCGCGAAATATTTATATATGTTGTAGCTCTATTCGCTATTTTTCGTCGCCATAGTTTGTGGGGGTTAAAAACCCTCGCTATCTGTTTATATTTTTGCAGGAACTATGAAGAAGATGATGATGTGTTAGTACATGGTTGGCCAGTTCAAAAGAGCGCGCGTTTTTTTTATAATTTTAGTCTATTAATTTGTTTGCATATATGATTAACACTTGTTATTCCAATGACAATTGAGGCAGCGTGGTGGAGTGGTTGGGCAAGCGTTCAATAAGCTTTGGGACCTGGGTTCGAATCCCAGGTCCCCCAAAATATTTATTCTCTTTTTCTTCATATAATCACATGCAGGTTTCAAAAGGTGTTCTACCATAGGCTTCACATCCCAGCGTGCCAAGTGGCCTCAAACTCAAATCATGTGGCCAAAGATGAAGGACCATTGTACTCCCAGTCAACACGCACCATGGATGATCATCAAAGGTCAAAGAGGCTTGCAGTTTGTTGGGCCACAATTTTTCAAATGCACCTCCTAATTGGGCCAGCACCCCCCTGGTTTATTCTCTTTTTTTTAAATATTTTTTTCATTTAATTATTTTACCATTAATTATTATTATTATCACTTAATTAAACAAATTAATTATTTTCATAATAAAATCAGAAAAACTAAAAAATAATATTTTTTAATTAAAATTAATTTCACTTTATTTTTGTAAATAAATACTAACAAATTAATTTAGTCTTTTTAATTAGGTTAATTTCAATATTTTTTGCAATAAATAAAATAACATAGAATTAGGGTTTTCTTGACAATTTTTAATCATTTTATTTTTATTTTTATTTCCTTAAAACATTAAAAAACCAAAAAATATTTCTTTTTATTAATTAATTAGTTTTAGGTTTAATTTAATTAAATGCAAAAAGGACAAAAACTTCTTTCTTTCTCAAAAAGGGTCAAAACCCTAAGGACTTCTCCGATCCAATATCTCTCGCGCGTGTGATTATTCTTGATTAATTTTTTATCCATATTTATGTATTTGCTCCGAGGATGTAATAGCTTTAATTAGGACCTTTTTTATCGCTTTTCTTTAATTTCCCGTAATTTACTTTTCAAGGGTTGTTTTTGGCGATGTAAATACCCGACGCCTTGTAATACTTTAGTTTACTTTCCGCACAACTATTAACTGCTAGATGTATGTTAATTAGGCTATGCATGACAAGACTTATCTATGAAATTAAAATCAATCGTAGCTCACCATAACATGTACAAAGATAACATAAACTGAAACCTGACACACTTGCACATGCCACTCTTAGGGTACGCCTCACTTGGTTGCCTCGACGTGGTCATTGAGTATAGGGTGTTTTAGAGGTCGCCCTCCTGTCTAAAGATCCAAGTTGCCTCGAAACGGTTGCCTCAGATAAAAGGGATCTAGGACATTAGGGTTACCGCTAAGGCATCCTACTATTTCTTTGGTGACCACATGTCCCTATAATCGAATTGACTCGAAAAACTCCAACGACGGTGCTACCTACTTCTCAATAATGGGATAGTGTTGTCTAAAGGACATTTACACAGCTTAATTTCTTTTGAGTAGGTAGAGGTTCTCAGGTACTTGCTCTTTCAAAACAAAAATACTTTTCGCACCTACACTTTTCTGACAAAAGTTTTCAAACAACACTTCATACACTCTTGAGGACAGATATAAGAGTTAAATCGGAGTTTTCAAACAAACTTTTTCAAAACCCACAAACACAAGAAAAGCAAAACATTTTGAAAACATAGTGAGAAAGTACCTAAGAGCCCGTGGATAACCACGGATAGAAAGGGTGCTAACACCTTCCCTTTCTATAATCTACCTCCCGAACCGAGAAACATCTCGAAAAGGAATTTTGCTGTGCTTTTGTCCTTTCCTTGTTGGAGAAAATAAAAGACGGTGGCGACTCTTGCTTACCGCGACATTTCGCGAACCAGCATTCCAAAATAGTCAGTTCTATTTCCACCGATCATAGTCACTTATCCTCAGTTTCTCCAATCGGTGACATACGAGAGAGGTGATCAGAAACAGTATTTTCACAACCTCTCTTGTCACGAATATCCACATCAAACTCCTGAAGGAGTAAAATCCATCTCAGAAGTCTTGGCTCAGAGTCCTGCTTAGCAAATAAATACTTCAAAGCAACATGGTCAGTGTAAACAATAACTTTAGAACCCAACAAATATTGCCTGGATTTATCAAAGGCATAAACCACAGCCAACAACTCCTTTTCGGTAGTTGCATAGTTCATCTATGCAGGCTTCAACACATGACTAGCAATGAAAGGACATGTAGCAATTTTTCTCTATGTTGTCCCATAATTGCCCCTACTGCAATATCGCTAGCATCACACATGATCTCAAAAGGGAGAGACCAATCAGGGGCTACTACAATTGGTGCCGATACTAATTTAATCTTTATGGTTTCAAAAGCCATGACACACTCTTTATCAAACACAAAAGCCCTATCCTTAACCAAAAGGGTCGTTAAGGGTTTTGCTATTTTAGAAAAATATCTTATGAATCTACGGTAAAAACCAACATGGCCTAATAAACTTCTAATACCTTTTTCATTCGTTGGTGGGGGAAGCTTTGATATTACTTCAATCTTTGCTTGGTCCACTTCTATTCCCTTGTAGGAAATTTTGTGACCCAAGACTATGCCTTCACGCACCATGAAGTAACACTTCTCCCAATTTAGGATTAGATTGGTCTGCTGGCATCTTTCTAAGAAAATAGAAAGGTTATTTAAACAATTATCAAAAGATTTACCAAAAACCGAGTAGTCATCCATGAAGACTTCCATATGCTTTTCGAGCATATCAGCAAAAATCGATTGCATGCATCATTGAAAGGTGGCTGGCACATTGCATAACCCGAATGTCATCCTTCTGTAGGAAAAAATACCAAAAAGGCATGTAAATGTTGTCTACTCTTGATCTTCTGGTACAACAGCTATCTGATTATACCCCGAGTAACCATCAAGGAAACAATAATACTCATGACCGGCCAACCTTTCCAACATCTAGTCGATGAATGGTAACGAAAAGTGATCCTTTCTCGTAGCAAGGTTCAATCTACTATAATCGATACATACTCGCCATCATGTAACTGTACTTGTAGGGATCAACTCATTCTTGATCATAGTCGTTCCTCCTTTCTTTGGCACGACATGTATAGGGCTCACCCAAGAACTGTCAGATATAGGATAAATCATCCCAGCATCTAACAGTTTCACCACTTCTTTTTTGACTACCTCTTTCATTGCGGGATTTAGTCTTCTTTGGGGTTGGACAACCGGTTTATGATCATATTCCATAAGAATTTTATGCATACAGACCGTAGGACTAATCCCCTTCAAATCTTCAACCGATCATCCAATAGCACTTTTGTGTTTTTTCAGAACTTTGACAAGCTTATCCTCTTGGAGAGCTTCTAGATTGGAACTTATTATCGTCGGGCATCTATTGTTGGTGTCAAGGAAAACATATTTGAGGTTCTCGGGTAATTGTTTCAATTTAGCCCCTTTCTTAGATTCATCTTTATTCTCCTCCGTTGAAGGTTGCCTTAAATATTCCCACCGGTTTGGTCTAGTCCCTTTGAAAGACGGAATTTCATCCATCATAGCTAATGCTTCCATCTATTTTTCATCAACCTCTTCAGTTTCTTCAAAAATTGATAAGCTTAACACTTTTTCCAAAGGAAGTTGTTATGTCTTCAAAGAATTCTCATTAGCAACAACTTGATCAATTACCTCAATATGTTGACTTGTGGCAATATCATCCTTATACTTCATAGTGTTTCGAACATCAATTTTCAACTCTTCATCATAGACTTTCAGAGTCATGGTACCCTCCTCTATGTCTACCAAACATCTCCTGGTCTCTAAAAATTGTCTACCAATAATAAGAGGAATCTCCTCATCTTCCGGAATCTCAAGAATAACAAAATCCACCGGGAATATGAACTTGTCGATTTTCACCATAACATCTTCCACTATTCCATAAGGTCTCTTCATAGAATGATCGGCAAACTGAAGTGTCATCCTTGTGTTTTTCATATTACCAATCCCTAATTTCTTGTAGATAGAAAATGGCATAAGACTAACACTTGCTTCCAAATCAATAAGAGCCTTTTTAAAAGATCTATCCCCAATAGTGCAAGGGATAGTAACAGAATTTCGATCCTTCTTCTTTACCGGAATCTTCATACCCTGCAAAATATCACTACATGTTTCGGTTAGAATAATATGGTTGGTATCGATGGTTCTTTTTTTTGATATGATATCTTTCATGAACTTGGCATAAGTAGGCATTTGCTCGAGTGCCTCCAAGACAAGAATGTTGAGTTCAAGCTTTTTGAACATCTCTAAGAATTTCTCAAAGTTTTTCTCATGCTGACCCTTCTTCTTATTTATTGTGGGGAAAGGGAGTTTAACTTCCAGTTTTGGTTCAGTGACTTTTTCTTTGACCACCCGTTCATGTATAGTGATTTCTTCACTTTCAACCTCATTTTCTTTAATCTCTAAGTCAACTTCAAGCAATTGGTCGTCTTCTTCAGAATTTTTCTCGCGCACGTCTTTTAACTTACGACTCCTAGTGGTCACAGAATTCACATGATGATTGTCTCTTGGATTAGAAACCGTAGCACTTGGCGAAGCGCCTTATGTTTGCGAACCTGCAAGTTGTTGTGCGATCTGACTCATCTGTATTTCCAGATTCTTAATGGAAGCACCTGTGTTCTTTAGATTGCTTTGGTAATCTTATTGAAATTGAGAACTTTGAGCGGCCATGTTTTCAATGACAATCTCTCAATCATCTTTCCTTGACCCCTGTTATTGAAATTGTTGTTGAGGTTGGTGATATGGTTATTGTTGTGGTCGATTTTGGACATTTCCTTGTTGATCCTTCAATGAGAAATTAGGATGATTTTTTCAACCCGAATTATAAGTATTTGAATAAGGGTTGTTCTGCCTTAGAAATTTTATCTCCTCAATTTGTTGTGCAGATGCAAAGCAATGTACAGTAAGATGAGGTCCTCCACAAATTTTGCAATTACTCGCTTGTGTAGGTTGAACCGGTTGAACTTGTGCTACAATTTTAGTGTCAATAACCATCTTCTTCAGTCTTCTCTCTACTTCAGCTGCAATTTGGTCTTCCATTTTAATAACTTATTTATCTAATTACAAATCAATTATTCCTTCAGGTTGGGAAACACTTCAGTCAAATAACTCTAAATGCCCATTTGCTACAATGGCTTCAATGATCTTTTTAATACTAGTGGCTGTTGTAAAGTTAGTTGAGCCACCAGCAGTTGTGTCGATGAGTTGCTTCGTCTTTATCCTCAGGCCATTTACAAAATTTTGCATTTGTTAAGTTGCATCCATGTTGTGAGTTGGACATGCAACCAACAGTCGTTTAAACCTCTTATACGCGTCTCCAAGTGATTCTCCTTCCTTCTGTTTAAAGTTCACTATATCATATCTCTTACGAATGTACACAGAAGCAGGAAAATACTCGTTGAGAAAGGTATTCTCCATCTGTTTCGAAGTTGTAATGCTTCCAGTAGGTAAAGAGTAAAACCACTCTTCTGCATCCTCTGACAATGTAAACGGGAACATCACTAACTTTTTAGCTTCTTCAGAATGCCCCTCAGTTTTCAATGATGTCGTCATGGTGAGAAATCTCTGCAGATGTTTATTTGAATCTTCATTAATTTTTCTAGAGAACGGTCTCCTTTCAAGTTGCCTGATTATTAAGGGGTGCAACTGAAAGTGGTCAACATTAACTGGTTGATTAACGATCGTCATCCGACCAAGAGGGGCATTTTCTCCTCCATAGTCGCCTAGAAGTCTTTCCACGGAAGGTGGATCAGCCTCCATAGTCTCAGAATTTGAATCTAGTTTCTCGGAAGGAATTGATTGTGCTTCTTCTCTTTCCTTCCGTCTTTCTTGCCTAGCCTTTGGGATTCTCTCTCTCGATGATCATTCTGGTTCTACGTCAAAAAGAAATTCAGCTGAGGCCTTACCTCTCATAAAAAGATTAGACGATTATTAGTTGTGAGCAAATACAAACAAAAATTGCAGTAAATAAAATTTTGGTTGTAGAGCAACAAAATTCTAATTGAATAATTAAACACAGATAATTTGGCAGTCCCCGACAACGATGCAAAAAACTTGATCGATAAAATAGCAAGTATACTATCTTTACCAATGTAGCAATAAAAGGAATTTATCCTGTGTATCGATCTCGAGGACTGTGTTAGAACTATCAGTGTTTATAATGATTCAATTAAACAAAAGAAAATTGGTGTGGTTTGAAGATAGGTAATAATAATTTTCCTGTGAATCATAAAACAAAAAGTAAATAGTGTTTACACAATATGATGAGGCATGCTAGGAATAAGATGTATGAATTGCTCCGTAATAAACTGAACCTCTATTTTATACCATCTATGTTAATATGATCCAATACAGTTTCACAAGAGTTATTTCCCCTAATTCTTTAGCAAGAAACCATTAACATATAATTTTAAATCCTAATTACTTAGTTATTCAAAATCATGTCAAGCACATATATAAATATCAAGAATTTACGGTCATCACTATTAGATCCTTATTCCTAAGAGAGATTAGTGATGTTATTATACAATTAGCGATAAAGTGATTGTATAATACATTAAATACATAAAAACATAGATTTCATAAAACTATAGAAATTCGGTTCATCATAAAAGCAATTCAGGGACACCCCCTAGCATTAGGGGGTTTAGCTTCTCATAATATTGAAAGAAAATACAAATTCAAAGTTAAACATTATAAGAGAATGGAATTGCTCCAATCTTCAATTTCTTCCGCTCTTGATGATCTTCGTTTCCCAAACCCTTAATCGCTTTTCTCCTCTTCTCTAATTTTTTCTTTTTCTGATGCAAAAAAAGTATATCCCCTAATTCTCTCAAAAACTAGGTCTAAGTAGTGTTAGATTACCCCACGGTTATGCAGAAAGCCCGAAAATATCCTCAATGAACTCAAACAAATTGATTTCAAAACTTAACTTTTCTATCTCGCGCCTACCAACACGGGCCATGTCATATGACACGGGCACCCGTGTTGGCCACTGGAATCCTTCAACAAAAGCTCTCCTATCATACATTCTGACACAGGCCGTGTCAGGTGACACGGGCACCCGTGTCATCCATTGGAATCCTTCTCTTCTCTAATTAAGTATCAGCATTTTCTGACATGGGCCGTGCCAGGTGACACGGGCACCCGTGTCAGCCACTGGACTTCTGGAGAAAACACTTCGGAACTTGTCAACTTCGCCTCTATTCTTGTGAAATTTCACCAGGACCTGAAAATACAAAAACTACTAGACAAAGACTTCAAAAGTATCTTATTTATCCAAAATTCAAACTAAACTAGTGCAAACAAACAAAATGTGAAAATTAAAATACGTGACGAAAACAGTAAAAAAAACTAAGCAAGGTGTTGCCAATGATGCGGTTTTGTGCCGGATAATAGATAGAAAACAAGAAAGAATGTTTATTGATCACATGTCTTGAATTTTGTTTTTCAAGGCCCAACAGTTTCTAATGTCGTGCCCGGGGCTATTGGAATGGTAAGCACACTTCGCATTTGGATTGTAGCGAGGAGAAGAGGTGTTGGGATTCTGAGGAGGATCCCTTAACATAATCAGTTCCTCTTTTAGTAAATGTTGTAATGCCTGAGACAATGGCATACTGATAATTGTGAACTGTCTTCTAGGTGCGTCTGACCTGCGCTGATTATTTTGCTGATGTTGTTGAACAGGCGCAGTATTAGAAATCAACACTGCTCCTACAAATTGATTGAGATCATTTCTAGTATGACCCTTCTGGCCACAGACAACATTAACTTTTTTTTTCTACTAAATGTCTTCTTTACAGCACTCAAAGATGCAACCACCTGAATCTTTCCACTTTTGATACCACTTTTGACACGCTCCCCAGTTAGAATCAGCTCGGTAAAACCAGATGAGGAACTTTCGATCAGATAGTTAAAGAAAGGACCTGCCAGAGTTCCCATGAACATGTCAACCAGCTCCCTATCAGATAAGGGAGGTTGCACTCTTCCAGCCAGATCTCTCCACTTTTGGGCATACTCCTTAAACCCTTCACTCGAACCAATAGTCATACTTTGTAGTTGCACGTGAGTTGGTGCAAGGTCAGCATTATATTGATACTACTTGCAAAAAGCAGTAGCCAGGTCTTTCCAAATGCGGATATTGGTTCCCTCCAACTGATAGAACCATTCAAGTTGTGTCCCAGATAAACTCTCTTGAAAGAAGTGAACCCATAACATTATGTCAGTAGTATGTCGTTGGATCTTCCGAACATAAGACCGCAGATGAAGCTTAGCACAAGACACACCATCATATTTGGCAAAAGTAGGAACCTTCAAGTTGTGAGGGATAACAACCCCTGAAATAAGACCCAACTCTTCAAAATCCATCCCAGGAAATTTCTGTATCTCATTAGCATTAAGTCGATCTTCCAACTGCTTGTACCTGTCGTTAGCAGGAGGATATTGTTCAGTAGAATAGTCTTCATCAGAATCTTGGCCAGAACCAAGGTTATTATTTTCTTCAGCTTTCACACTCTTGTCATCCTCTTCTTGGTTATCGTCTTTATTCAGGGGGACCTCAAAATCTAAAGCCCTTCTGATCGGACCCTTGAATCTTCTGCCCATATTAAGAAATACTGTTGGTTTTTAGTGTTCTTCTTATTCCCCTTTATGATGAGGGTCTTCAATTCATCTTGTCCTTTAGCTAAGTCCAAGAACATTTGCTGAAATTGAGCATTCTGAGCTTGAAGTTCTTTCATAGTTTGCTCGAGTGCCATCTTTTACTGAAATAAATAGCAAGAAGATAAGAAAACATGTCTATAAAGTACTTGTTATGTGATGATATGCATGATATGTAAATTCCAGTGCAATGTTTTCGAGTACCTTTGTGGGACTTAAATTTGTTTAAACAAAAGGAAACAAAATAAATTTTAGTGACAAGCTCAAATTAAAATTTCCTTATAGGTTTATAATGACAACAAGAAGATTTACAAAGAAACAAAATATGAATTCAAGTCTCCCATGGGCGCTTCCTCTTTGGATTGACATATGCATTAAGGCCTTGTTCTTCATGGAGTCGTTTCGTCAGCTCCAGTACTTTCTTCTCACTAGCATAAAACTGAGTTTCAAAGGTATCTCTTTCTTCCTTTAGCTAAATCTAGGACTTCTGTAGTTCTTCGAAGTCAGTAGGCATGTCAGGATGGAGAACAGTATAAGGAACACCCCCTTCAATAGTAGGTTCTACAATCACTGGTAGGATAGCAAGATACGACATTTTAAGATTTTGAGCACGAGACCGCACCCATTTGAGGTAAGGCTCTAGAGGAATGGAATTCTTGTGTTCCAAAGTATCGCTATCAATCTTGTTGACCATGCCCCAAGCACGTATAAACCTTTTATGGTAATTTTGAAGATCGTTCTCATAGTCAAACATAATACCCTAAATGAGCATATCACAAGGACCGTCCTTTCGAGCATAACCAAACTGAAACAGAGCTAGAGAAGGGTTGTAAGTGATTCCCCCTCTTATACCAAGGAGTGGTACATTAGGGAATTCCACACAACAGTCAATAATAGTGATATCTGCCTGAGATCGAAAACACCGACGGATATCTAAATGAGCGAGTGACATCAACTTTTGAGACCACCTCAAACCTTGTCCATTGTTCATTACTGATCGAGGCAGGTGTGAAATAAACCACCTAGATAGTAGAGGTATGCAACACATAAGAGTTCCTAGCTTCTTCATAGTACGAGTGTGAAGGAAATGTAGGACATCTCTAAGCAAAGTAGGCACCAGATTATGAGTGAGAAATATTTTAATGGCATTCACATATATGAATTGGTCCAGATTAGGGAATAGTACTAAAGCATAGATCAGCAAAGCCAAAATATCCTCAAAAGCACAAAAACCCATGGCCTCTAAAAACCACTGAGCCTTCCCTATCAGATATTTAGAAGGAAAACCCTTGACTTCATTCCTTGTTTCCCACTTAGATATGATGTCTGATTTTTTCAGATGTAAGGCTGTTGTAATGTATTTAGGTTTTGAAACTTGCTCTAGACCGGTGAAAGGTATCTGATCAAGAACATGCACTTAGAGTAAATTAGAGAACTCTTCCATTGTGGGCACCAACTGATAATCCGAGAAGGTAAAACAATGATGTTTAGGGTCAAAGAACTAGAACAGAACACTCATCATGTCTTCTTGGAAACAGGGAGTAACCAAACTGAGTAGATGACTATGTCTCTTGGTGAATTAAGAATTGTCAGGAACCTTTGAGACTAATTCCACAAGTTGGAAGGTGCCCTTACGAAGTTGATTCGGATAGTATTCTTGTGCCTGGAAGTCATGACCCTGCCACACAGAACAAAGATAAATCCCCTAGATCCTTGAAATAGTTAGTCATGGTATGATGTTACGATATTTATGATACAGTGGTAGAACTGACTGTTATACTGGTTTTGCATTTGTGTTTGCAAATGTTGTGGTAAGCAAGAGTCTCCACCGACTTTTCTTTTATCCAAATTAAGGAAAGGGTGAAAAGAACAGAAAAAGACCTTTTCGAGAGTTTTCTGAGTAAGGGGGTAGATTATGGAAAGGGAAGGTGTTAGAACCCTTTCCATTCGTAGTTTTCTACAGGCTCTTAGATGCTTAGCTCATTTTCTAAATACCTTGTGCTTTGTGTTTTGAAAAAGTAGTTCGAAAATTCCTTAGTGCGAAGATTCACTTTATGATAACTCTTGTATCAGTCCTCAAGAGTGTTGACAAAGAAAATGTTTTTTAAAGTGTTTTTGAAATGTTTTTGTGTAGGTGTAAAAGTTCGTTTTGAGAAAGCATCTATGAACTGTCTACTTGTACTAGAAAAAGTCGTTTTTTTCCTCTTTTCCTTTAGACAGTGCTATCCTACTATTAGTGAGTAGGTAGCCCTAGTCGTTGGATGTATGAGGGACATTCGAAGGGACGTTTTTTATAGTCACAAAGGCAATTGGGCAAGAAGCTTTAGTAACTAACCTAGGGTTCTAAGACCATATTTATACCGAGGTAACTTCGAGAGGGTCATCGAGGGACTTATGATCTTTTTGAACCAGAGGGTAGCCACTAAAACCTCTCACGTTTCGAGAGTTGTGACTATTTTCCGAAGGCAACCAAAGGGGGGGGTACCCTAGAGGTGTATATGTGCAAATGTGTTTTATTCAGTTATTTTTGTATTTTTTTTGTTAGATTTGCTAGCACTTTGATTTTAATCTTTTCCATACAATCCTATTAGTCATACATCTAGCAGTTAATATGAAAGCAATAGAAAATGAGGAAAATAAGTGTGCTACGCTATTAAAACCAAATTGAAAGGAAAAAAATGTAAAAACAAGAACAAAATAAAGAGGGGAAGTGATTCCTTTGATCCAGGCAATAGACTCCTTCGATTCACCCTTCTTTTGCTTTCTTTCGATTGAGCTTGGGAGTTGGCGTGAGCAACCTTTGATTGCACCCTTTCCTGCTTCTTTCGATTGAGCTTGGGAGTTGGTGTGAGAAACCTTCAATTGCAACCTTCTCTACTTCTTTCCATTGAGCTTGGGAGTTAGTGTGAGCAACCTTCGATTACAACCTTCTCTGCTTCTTTCCATTAGACTATGAAGCAATATGGACCTGTAGTGCAGCATGAGTGTATATCCTCCGTTCACACCCTTTTTGTCTTTCACTTGAGTCTATACAGGTTAGTTCCAACATATATTTGGACAAGAAAAGAAAACCAACAAAAAGGACAGAAACAAAGAATATAACTAAAAGGCTATTTACATGTTATGCTGAAACGAAAAATAAGTGAAATGCTATTTACATGTTATGCTGAAACGAGAGATGCAAGGTCAAGAGGACTTACCTTGCTTGAAACTGGAATTTGTGTGTGGACTGGAGTTTCTGGATTCTCTTGGATTTTAAAGGAGAGAGGCAAGTATGATTTGATGTTGTTGAGTTTTGAGAGTTTTTGGTATGCTTCTCTTAGGTTGTGTATGTGTGTAAGGCAATATACGTGTAGTTCCTGGGCCTCTGTCTCTAGTCTCCTGGCGAATGTCCCTTTGTGTATGTCCCTGGCTTTGTATTTATAGGGATGTGAGGGTGCATGAAAATGGCAAGGGACATCCATTAACTAGCCTTTGAAGTCCATGAGACAAGAATCCAACACATTGAAAGTTGGTCATATTTGGATAATTCTTTCCATTTTGAAATCTTGAGTGAACCTGGACACATTTGACTCTTTCAAATATCTTCCAGCCTTGCTCTTCGATTCGCCTTGAGTTGCCTCCTTCAAATGGCTTTAGTTTCGTTCTTATAGATCCTTCGATGGAGTCCATCCTCATCAATTCGAGTTGCTCAGATCTTTGATGACTATGAATTCCAATTGTTCAGAGTTTTCTCTTGTCAGGGTTTCTTCAATTAATTCACCATCTACATCAATTTGAATTTCTCAGAATTCACTTCGTCAAAGCATTGTTCTTTTTGATGATTTTGAATTACAATTCAAACCTGTTCAGAGTTTCCCTTATCAAGGCTTCTTCAAAATCCCCTCAGATCTTTACTTTTTTATTAACTCTGGATCTTGATTCGAATTGTACAAGGCCTCAACATCCTGACTTCTTTGACCAGCCCTTAAGTTTGCTCTCTTCAATTACTCTGACACTACTCAACTAGCCCAATTGAAAGACTTCATTATGGCCAATCGAAGCTTCCTGTGGCATGAATGTGCTTGTGCAGGGGGCTTGGGCTTGGCAGCATGCAGGATTTTGGCTAGCAAGCATCTTGGACCAAGACTCATCACAAAGAAAACTTGTTTTCAATAATCATGTGTCCTTTGAATGTACCAATGAATGTTTCTTCGAAGGGACCACATGAATGCGCCTTCAAAGGGACTATCATGCGTGTCGAAGTGTGGAAAATTGTGCGTCTTTTGATTCATTGAATCGAAACTGTTTCAAAGGGGACCATTGCCCAGTCAAAGCTGGCACAAAGGTAGCCAATGCCTTGTGGACACTAGCATGAGGGAGGCCAAAGAAAGCATAAAAGAGGCCATTCCCTAGTGAATCGAATCAGGCACGAAGGAGGTATTTTCCTTGTGGGTCGAAGGAAGTTTTCCGCCTAGTGGGTTAAAGGAAAATCTGAAGAAGTCTTGGCCTTGTGTGCCTTGCGAACTGAACTTGATCGAAGGGTTTTTAATGCCCAATCGAAGCTCTTTATCCAGATGCCAATCAAAGACACCTTTGTTCATCTTCAAAAAAAAATTATTTTCTTCCATCAAGTGTTTGTAACCACCTATGTTAGAGACAATCTTGGAGGACATGAGAGGGAAAATTTTGGGGTACAACAGCTTCCCCTGTTCAATCTTCTTAAACCTGAAGATTTAGATTGGCTTGTTTGCCTTTCGTGATCTGAAGATGAAAGATGATTGAACACTAGAGTGCCCAAAAATTTGCACTCAATGATGTGATGGTTGACTGTGTAGGGAATGGTCTTAAAGATGCCATTTGGAAAAGATGACTGAGATTTGTCGGAGATGGGCTTAAAGATGCCATATAGAGTAGGTGCTGACTTCATAAGAGGCCACTTTGTGGGGAATTCCTATTCCTGCTGTCTGAGGAGGAGTCCACTAGGGAATTTTGATTTCTGTTGTTTTCCTGCTTGAGGAAAACTCTGGGGAATAGAGTCTAGGAACTTCAATTGTTCATGGCTCTACTGAGGAGTTATCTCTGGACTGGAGAGATGAAAGTTTGATGTTTTCTGGTTAAACTCCGGGCTTCACAGTAAATTGTTGGGGAGGATGAAGTTAACTGTTGTTTGGAAATGTGTTAGAAATAGCCTGTGTAGGGCTGTTTCAGGACGAGTCTGTGTTGACCTGCATCCGAAGATATATAAGAAGGAGCTTGTGTGGGGCTGCTTCAGGATGAGTCTGTGTTAGACTACATCTGGAGATCATGAGAAGAAACCCGTGTAAGATTGCTTTATCTGGTCATGTAGATAGTTTTCCTGTCTGGTTTCAGGTGTTAATCTACAAATCAGCTGTTCACGGATAGTTGTCCTGTCTGGTTTCAGGTATTAATGTGGAACTTAAAAATTTTCGGTCATTGAGATAGTTGTCCTGGATGGTTTCAGGTATTAATCTCTGATTTGAGAAATAAAGATAGTTTTCCTGGCTTGTTACAGGTATTAATCTTCAATCTCCTCATGTAGATAGTTTTCCTAGCTTATTACAGGTATTAATCTGCAATTGGTCGTCCACAGATAGTTTTTCTGGCTTGTTACATGTATTAATCTAGAACTTGAAAATGTTGGTGAGTATGAAGCTTGACTGTGACGTATAATGAGGGAATCTTGGACAATTACTACCTCAGTAGGTGATGAAGGAATCTTGGTCGATTACTACCTCAACAGATAGTGAAGGAATCTTGGGATGGTTACTACCCCAACAGATAATGAAGGAATCTTTGACAATTTCTACCTCAGCATATAATGAAGAAATCTTTGACGATTTCTACCTCAACGGATAATGAAGGAATCTTCAACGATTGCTACCTCAATAGATAATGAAGGAATCTTTGATGATTGCTACCTCAGCAGATAATGAAGGAATCTTTGACGATTTCTAACTCAACCGATAATGAAGGAGTCTTTGACGATTGCTACCTCAATAGATACTGAAGGAATATTCGATGATTCCTACCTCAATAGATAATGAAGGAATCTTGAATGATTACTACCTCAACAAGGTACCAGAAATTTGTCTGGTCATGTAAGTAGTTGATGATATTTGTCTATTTGTAGCCTTTTACTTAAAAAGATAAAGATTAGATGTATACAATGTCATGATACATGAAGTGTAAATAATGCTCTCAAAATATATGCATTCGTGCTGCATATGTTATGACACCTGTAAAATGATATATGAATGCAATGTATGAACGCATCAGTCATTCCACTATTGAATTCTTAAACTAGGGTGAATGAATCCCTGACTATTGTTAAGGATGAAGAATGTAGTTATTCAAATTTGTTGAAGTTGAAACGCTGGGAGATGAACTTCCGTTGTTAGAGAAATAAACTCTGTTGGGGAAGGAAAACTATGTGAACTGCTTGGGGATTTTGTTGAAATCTTGTTAGGGAATCTTGAGAAGCTTGGAGACTTTACTGGGGAATATTTTATTAGATGTCGGAGAAATAGTTGGAGATTCTTGCTTTTTCGGGGATATGAGAACGTCTGACATCATTAGGTTGCATACTAAGAATACGGAAGTAACCTTGTAGTAGGATGCCCCTGCCTCTGTACCTGCTAGAGAAGGTATCTGCTGGAAAGAATATTTGCGTGGATTTTATGGACGGTTTGACTGTTATCCCAACTCCTGGACTCCTTGGTGAATGCGGATTAGGGTGGTCAGCACTCTACTGATAGACAAGTGATGAGATGAAGGAACATAGTCGTACGCTTTAATCCCTAAATTTTTCCTGGACTGTCCTTTCAGATTTTCAGTCCATCGAGATACCCTTTTTTGCCCAAGCTGCCTTTTAAGGTTTTCGACTTACCGGGTGTACAAATTTTTCATATGTGTATCCCAAATTTTTTCCAAAACTCCTTTGGTTCGCCGAGATTCCCTTATTTTTGCCTAGGCCAGTCAACCTAGCGGGTCTTTGTTCATGCGTAGTATTTTCCGACTAAGTCCATGTTCACCGGGTACGGAGAATTGTCATTGTCCATAGTAGTAAGTGTTGCCACACTGCCAGAAGATGTTTATTTGATTGTACATGATTCGTTGCTGGAATTCATGTCCAATGCCCTAAGTGATTCAGATGGAGATCTGCCCCTGACTATTTGGCACTTTTGTGAAATTCCTCGAATCTTGGCTTGCCTGTCCCAGATCAGCTGGACACCATGCTACTTGATTATGAAAGACTTGTTACTGGAAATGTCCTTCCTTCTGAAGTGATTCTGTCTATTGAGAATTTATGTTCATCGAATATCCGTTGTGTGAATTTCTCTGCTGTTTGAACAAATAGTCATGTGCAAATAATATTTTTGAAGAATGTAAAGCTTATGTTTGTCTTGAAGTTTGAAAATTCATTTTTTAGTAAAACAAACAAATTTTGTAGGAGTGTGATATCAACTCAATATTTATAGAGAATCCTACAGGAGTCAGGATACCCTTTGTAACAGTATGCTTTCGAACTAACCCATGCTTCATCTAGGACTTTTAAGGGTTATAACGTGTCTGGTTCACGGTTTAAGAAACAAAGGATAAAGACTTAAATTTTATTTGCACCCAACCCATTCTTCTTGATCTTCTTCAATCCTATGCCCAACTAATTGTGTGTTTAGATCCCAATTGAGTCTGGAGTCTTTGCTCTGATACTTGGTGATGGTTTAGAAATTGAACGTTTGTTTGAGAAGGCAGTCATTTTTGTAACCTTTTCTTATTTTTGTTGAGGATTTGTAGGACCTCTTTTTTTTATTTTATTATCCCTACTTTTTCCTGAACTGTTTCTTTTGCGATTACAGTCAGCGGGATGCCCCAGTTTTTTTTCTTAAGTCTCCTTCATAGGTTTTGACTTAGCGGGCTTTTCTTTTGAAGAATAATGACTACCTATTTTAATGATTATGCGGAACCATCGTCGTTTTTTATTTTGGAATGATTCCCCTGACACCACTTGTCGTGTGTGAAGGGAAAGCTTATGATTGAATGCACCTTTGAATTAACTGAGAGACTACCCTACCCCAGGTTATGATTAAGGGTTTTAATTTGTGTGAAAAGAAAAACTCCTGCTTCTTAGGCTCAAAGGGGTTGACTATGGATTATCTTCCTTATAACTCCACTGTTTAGGATTTGAAACAATGCTTGCACATCGTCAGCGGGGTCTATTCAAAAGCACATTGTATGAGATTGTGGTATTGTTTTCGTCATCCTCCTTCTAAAAGCTTAGAGACTTTGATCGAGAGTTGAATATCACAAAAAGGAAGTAAAACATAGTTTGAATATAATTAATATGAATGAAATAATTAAAGACAAAACATATCCAATGCATTAATATGATTAACCAAAGTCTGACAAAAAGACAAATGTTTTAAGCAAACAAAACTGATAATTCAAATGAAATAGACGCTCTCAATTTTAGCCATGATTTGGCATGGGAGAAGTTATCACATCGGGAGCCTCAGGAGGGTCAAATTCAATCTCCTTGTTGTCGATCAAATGTTTAATCTTGTTCTTTAAAGCCCCACAGTTGTCGGTGTCGTGCCCAAGACTATCAGAATGGTAGGCACATCTTACATTTGGATTGTACTTAGGAGAAGAGGTATCGGGGTTTTGAGGAGGATCCTTTAGTGTAATCAACTCTGCTTTCAGCAAATGTTGTAACACTTGAGACAATGGCATATTGATCTTAGCGTATTGCCTTTCTTGGTACTTTACCCTACGCCTATTGCCCTTCCATTGTTGAACAGGTGTAGGATTAGAGATTAGCACCACTCCCACGAATTGATGGCGATCCTTTTTATTATGGCCCTTTTGACCATAGACAACATTAGTTTCTTTTTTACCCCCAAATGGCCTCTTCTCAGCATTAGAAGATACGGCCATCGGAATTTTCCCACTCTTGATACCACTTTCGATCATTTCCCCAGTCAAAACCATCTTTATAAAACCGGATGAAGAACTTCCAATCAGTAGATTGAAGAATGGGCCTGTCAGAGTACCCATGAACATGTCTACCATTTATCGATCAGTCAGAGGAGATTGCACCCTTCCATCCAAATCCATCAATTTTTGTGCATATTATTTGAACCCTTCTCTTGAGCCCATGGACATATTCTGCAATTGCACTCGAGTTGGTGTCAGGTCAGCATTGTATTGGTACTGCTTATAGAAAGTAGCAGCCAAGTCTTCCCAGGTATGAATGTTGGTTCCTTCTAACTGATAGAACCGCTCTAGTTGAGTGCCAGCCAAACTTTCTTGGAAGAAATGGACCCATAACTTCCGGTCAATAGTGTGAGGCTGGATCTTTCTGACATATGATCTCAAGTGAAGTTTAGGACAAGAGACCCTGTCATATTTAGAGAATGTAGGATACTTGAATTTTGGTAGGATGACCACTCCGGAAATCGATCCTAACTCTTCAAAGTCCAAGTCAGGTATTTGCTGAATCTCCATAGCATTGAGGTGATCCTCCAACTATTTTTATTTATCATCAGCATGAGGATACTGCTCCTCAGAATAGTCAGCTTCATCTTCCTTGGTCCCCGGGTTGTTATCTTCTTCATGATTGTCCCCCTCATTTGATGGAGTTTGAGATCTAGAGCTCGCTTGACCGGTCCTCTAAGTCTTCTTCCCATATTAAAGATGCCAGTCGGTTTCTTTGACTTTTTCTTCCTCTCTTTGATGACGAGAGCTTTCAGTTCTTCCTGTCCCTTAGACAGAGCCAAGAACATTTGTTGGAACTGAGCGTTTTGAGTTTGAAGGTCCTTTACTATTTGTTCAAGAGCCATTTCTTTTGCTGAAATAAACAACGAAAAGATAAGAAACCTGTCTTGAAATACCTTCTATGCAATGGCATGTATGGTATGCTTATGCGATGTTTTCAAGGATCTCGCAGGGTAAACATAAGAAGATGTTAGGAGTTTACTGTAGCTTTTCTTGAAGGACTTTATATCGTTGAATGTCCTTCTACGAGAATCAAGCTCACCATATCAAGTGGGTAATAGCCCCTGACTCAAGTTGTTGTGTTTTGATCTTTTGACGGTGTTGGCTAGAGGAAAATAAATCCCTTTGCCCCTTGCTAGACATCTGGTTCATCATAACCTACATCACAGGCCCTTGAGATCCTTGAAACTCTATGGTATGATGTTATGTTGTGTATGTTATGCGTCAACAAAAGTGTAAGGTGATGAAGACGAGTGAGTCTTGCAAGAAATCCAGGTTATTGGACAATGACTCACATCATCAGATGATAACAGAACCCTTCAAGGAATTCAAGTTGTTAGATCATGAAAGCAAACAAGTCACACAAGCAGCCTTAGGTTCAGGCTTGCATGGAGTTTGTAGGTAAGTACCCTCTTGAAGTTTAGTTGGTTCAACCTGTCTTAGAAAAGTAATCGGGTTCTAAGGATTCTCAATATCATTGATCTTTCTTTATCGGGCATTGTTTCAGCTTAGTAATTTTTTCTTGCAGTCGAAACATCTCAAAAGTCTGATCTCAATGAGTGTAGCAACGAGTATCAACCAATCCCTAGCTTTACATCAAGGCCGGATATCTCACTACTTTCTAATGGCCAAGTTTGTTCCACTAAGGTTCTAAGGTCTGTTAGTGCTTCACAACACCATGCGGCGGCCTCGTATTCTCCTCGATTCAACACAAGGGATACCGATACCAACCAAAGTGTCACACCAACACAGTTATCGCTTCAACCATATCGGTCTACACCGTACAACCTCTACGATCTATTGTTATTTACCTAAAAAGATACCCCCAGATCCAGGTGTAGGATCTATAGTAACAACCCAAATAACCCTCCAAGGATAAAGCATACAAAGAAAGCAATTAAAAAAGTTTAAAATGAACTAACTCTTAAGGTAACCCCACTTTTTTCTAGTCCCCAGCAAAGTCGCCAGTTCTGTGATACGGTGACAGAACCGACTGTTATATTGGTTTTGTGTTTGTGTTCGGAAATGTTGCGGTAAGCAAGAGTCACCATCGACTTTTCTTTTATCCAAATTAAGGAGAGGGTGAAAATAACAGAAAAATACCTTTTCGAGAGTTTTCTGAGTAAGGAGGTAGATTATGGAAAGGGAAGGTGTTAGCACCCTTTCCATCCATAGTTTTCTACGGGCTCTTAGATGCTTAGTTCATTTTCTAAATACCTTGTGCTTTGTGTTTTCAAAAATTAGTTTGAAAATGCCTTAGTGCGGCAATTCGCTTTATGATAACTCTTGTATCAGTCCTCAAGAGTGTTGACAAAGCGAATGTTTTTGAAAGTTTTTTTAAAATGTTTTTTTGTAGGTGTAAAAGTTCGTTTTGAGCAAGCATCTATGAACTATCTACTTGTACTCAAAAAAGTTATTCTTTTCCTCTTTTCATTTAGACAATGCTATCCTACTATCAGTGAGTAGGTAGCCCTAGTTATTGGATGTATGAGGGACATTCAAAGGGACGTTTTTTATTATCACAAAGGCAATTGGGCAAGAAGCTTTAGTAACTACCCTAGGGTTCTAAGACCATATTTTTATCGAGGCAACATCGATAGTGTCATCGAGGTACTTATGATCTTTTTAAACCAGAGGGTAGCCACTAAAACCTCTCACGTTTCGAGAGTTGTGACTATTTTCCGAAGGCAACCAAAGTGGGGTACCCTAGAGGTGTATATGTACAAATGTATTATATTCAGTTTTTTTTTGCTAGGTTTGCTAGCGTTTTGATTTTAATCTTTGCCATATAATCCTATTAGTCATACATCTAGAAGTTCAAAATAAAGAGGGGAAGTGAGTCATTCGATCCAGGCAGTAGACTCCTTTGATTCACCCTTCTTTTGCTTTCTTTCGATTGAGCTTGGGAGTTGGCATGAGCAACCTTCGATTGCATCCTTTCCTGCTTCTTTCAATTGAGCTTAGGAGTTTGTGTGAGCAACCTTTAATTGCAACCTTATCTGCTTCTTTCGATTGAGCTTGGGAGTTAGTGTAAGCAACCTTCGATTGCAACCTTCTCTGCTTATTTCGATTAGACTATGAAGCAATATGAACCTGCAGAGCAGCATGAGTGTATATCTTTGTTCACACCCATTTTGTCTTTCACTTGAGTCAGTACAGGTTAGTTCCAACATATATTTGGACAAGAAAAGCAAACCAATAAAAAGGACAGAAATGAAGAATATAACTAAAAGGCTATTTACATGTTATGCTGAAACGAAAAATAAGTGAAAGGCTATTTACATGTTATGCTGAAATGAGAGATGCAAGGTTAAGAGGACTTACCTTGCTTAAAACTGGAATTTGTGTATGGACTGGAGTTGTTGGATGCTCTTGGATTCGAAAGGAGAGAGGCAAGTATGGTGTGATCTTGTTGAGTTTTGAGAGTTTTTGGTATGCTTCTCTTAGACTATGTATGCGTGTAAGGTAATATACGTGTAGTTCCTGGGCCTCTGTCTCTAGTCTCCTGGCGAATGTCTCTTTGTGTATGTGTCTGGCTTTGTATTTATAGGGATGTGAGGGTGCATGGAAATGGCAAGGGATAGCCATTAACTAGGCTTTAAAGTCCATGAGACAAGAATCCAACACATTTAAAGTTAGCCATATTTGGATAATTCTTGCCATTTTGAAATCTTGAGTGAACCTGGTCACATTTGTCTCTTTCGAATACCTTACATCCTTACTCTTCGATTATCCCTGAGTTGCCTCCTTCGAATGGCTCTGGTTTCTTTCTTATATCTTCTTAGATTGAGTCCATCCTCATCAATTCGAATTGCTCATATCTTTGATGACTCTGAATTCTAATTGTTTAGAGTTTTCCCTTGTCAGAGTTTCTTCAATTAATTCACCATTTGCATCAATTCGAATTGCTCACAATTCTCTTCATCGGAGTATTGTTCTTTTTGATGATTTTGAATTCCAATTTGAACCTGATCAGAGTTTCCCTTATCAGGGCTTCTTCGAAAGCCCCTCAGATCTTTACTTTTCGATTGACTCTGGATCTTGATTTGAATTGTACAAGGCCTCAAGATCCTGGCTTCTTTGATCAGCCCCTAAGTTCAATCTCTTAGATTTATCTAACACTACTCAACTAGCCCAATCGAAAGACTTCATTATGGCCAGTCGAAGTTTCCTTTGGCGGGAATGTGCTCGTGCAGGGGGCTTGGGCTTGGCAGCATGCAAGATTTTGGCCAGCAAGCATCTTGGAACAAGACTCGTCACAAAGCAAACTTGTTTTCAATAATCACGTGTCCTTCGAATGGACCAATGAATGCTTCTTCGAAGGGACTACATGAATGTGCCTTCGAAGGGACTATCATGCATGTCGAAGTATGGAAAACTATGTGTCTTTTGATTCATTGAATCGAAAATGTTTCAAAGGGGACAATTACCAAGTCAAAGTTGGCACAAAGGCAGCCAATGCCTTATGGATGCTAGCATGAGGGAGGCCAAAGCAAGCATAAAAGAGGTCATTCCCTAGTGAATAGAATCAGGCACGAAGGAGGTATTTGCCTTGTGGGTCGAAGGAAGTTTTCTCCCTAGTGGTTTAAAGGTAAATCTGAAGAAGTTTTGGCCTTGTGTGCCTTGCAAACTAAACTTGATCGAAGGGTTTTAAATGCCCAATTGAAGCTTGTGAGACACATATCGCTCGAAGGGTCTCATACACCTAATTAAAGCTCTTTATCTAGATGCCAATCAAAGGACATCCTTTTCAGATGCCAATCAAAGACACCTTTGTTCATCTTCAAAAAAAAATTATTTTCTTCCATCAAGTGTTTGTAACCATCTATGTAAGAGACAATCTTAGAGAACATGTGTGACACTGTGGTAGAACCAACTATTTTTACTGGTTTGCGTTTTGCATTTTTTGTTTGCAAAATGTCGCGGTAAGCAAGAGTCGCCACCGACTTTTATTTCATCCAATCAAGGAAAAGGAAAAAGAGCAGACAAAACATTTTTTCAAGTTATTCTGAGTACGGGGGGTAGGTTATAGAAATGGAAGGTGTTAGCACCCTTTCTATCCATGGTTTTCCATGGGCTCTTAGGTACTGGCTCATATTTTTAAAATTGCTTGTGTGTGTGCTTGTTTTGAAAATGTTTTACTTCGTGATAACCCTTGTATCAGTCCTCAAGGGTGTGACGAAGTTTGTTTTGAAAAATGTTCTAAAAGGTGTTTGTATGAAAAGTTTTGTTGAGCAAGTACTTAAGATTCTACGTACTCGAAAAAAGATTATTCGTTCTCGTTTCCTTTAGACAATGCTATCCTACTATTAAGGAGTAGGTAGCCCCGTCGTTGGAGTTTGTAAGGGACGTTCAAAAGGGACAAGTACAGTCACCAAAGCAATGGGTAGGAAACCTTAGTAGTAACCCTGGAGTCTTAAGATCTTTCTGAGGCAACATTTCCGAGGTGACATTCAAATGGGACATTTGATCTTTTAGACAGGAGGACAACCACTAAAATCTCATATGCTTAATGACTGTTTTACCGAAGGCAACCGAAGTGAGGAAAACCCTAGGAGTGAATATGTGCATGTGAATTTTTTAGTTAATTTATTCTTTGCACATTTAGGTTATCTACCGTTTTAATTTTCAGATATTCTTGCCATACAATCCTATTAGTATACATCTAACAGTTAAAGATTGTGGAAATTAAAAGTGCGAGAGAATAAACCTAGCTATTACATGGCTTTCGCAGATACAGAATTATTTAACTGAAAATAAAAATGCGAAATTTAAAACCCTAATTACTATTATAAACTCGGAGCAATTACAATTATAATAAAAAGAATTAAAATGCGTGCGGCGAATTAAATGCGAAAATGGTTAAAAACCCTAAAAATATAATTGATGAAAATATTTAGGTTATTTTGGAGAAAAGAATTAATTAGGTTATTTAAATAAAATATTTTATAAAAAAGATTTTTTATGTTTTTTTTTTGTGATTTTGATTTGAGAAAAAAATTTAATTACAAATTTAAAACCTAATTTATAATTAGTTTTATTTACAAAAAGAATTAAATTAACATAGTTTCTAATTAAATTAATTAAAGAAATAAATATTTCATGAGAAAAATGATTTTTTTGTGTTTTTTTGATTTTTTAATTTAAAAAATAATAATTTTGTGTTTAATTAAAACAGAAAATGATTAATGAAATAAATAAAGAAAATTAAAAAAAAATTAAAAAAAGGAAGAATTGGGCCTGTATAATGAGCAGTCTGGGGTTGTGTTATTAAAATTCTCCAGGCCCATTAGTCATCCAAACCTAGTCAGTGCTTGATTCCATATGGTGTTGACTTGAGGGTATACCATGGTCCTTGACATGTGGGACGTTGGATTGAATGGATGATGAATGCATTGGCTAGAGATTGGTAGCGCACGATAGGACATTTGGACTAGTGGTGCATTGAATATGTAAATGGAAAATAAGAAAATAAACGTTGCTGGGACCTGGGATCGAACCCAGGTCCTCACGCTTACCACCAATTGCCCTTGCCAGCTGCGTTATTGTGATTAGTTGTTAATACAATGAAAACAAAATGTAATATACAAAACAAGGTAATTGGATTAGAAAAACGCGCGAGATTTAAATGGGCAAATGAATGATTTCCATGCCACCGTCTTCTTCATTCTCCATCGCCTTAGGTTCCTTCACCTTTACCTACAAACAAAAGTCTATAGCTACAGACCTGCACAACTCAAAAACTCACAAAACACAAGATAAATTTAATTGAAGACCAGGGTTCAACTGGTCATGATGTCCCGGTCATCATGGTACCTTATTCGTGGCCTAATTTTACCTATGGACAGAAACCCTAAAATGAACATGAAAACCCTAGCAATGGCAATTGTCAGTACATGCGCTAAAACATCAATTAAACCTAACCTACATATTACAAACATGATAACAAACACGTATATGCCATTAAAACATGCTCATAATGTACAAATCATGATAATCGAATTTGAAAAATATGGAAAACCGTAATGTTCATACCGCGTGTTTCCGGATGTGGGGAGGCATGCTAGTGATTGGAACACGTTCCTGAGACGTCCAACAATTGATTGGCAATGCTAGGATGGCTTGAGATGGCCTATAGCTTGAAATTCGATCTGCACTTTTTTTGCAAAATTTTTGGGTTTGTTTTTCCTCTTTCATGACTGCTAGCCCCATTCTTTTGCCTTGTACATGTTCATTATATATGCTAGGACTAATTAGGATTCTAAAAACCATATGTAACTTTGCAATTATGGAAGATTTGATTTGATTTCCATGCCATATGCGAACTTTCTATATTGAGCCAAATTATCCCTTTCTTGTACCAATCATGCTTGATTCGATTTGGCCTTGATATTTCAGCATATTTTGATTGCAATCTTGTCAAAAAATCATATCAAAATAGATCTTTGATATTATTTACCAATTATTTGATTTAATTCAATTTTTAATTAATAAAAATCAAAATAAATTGGAAAATGAATCAAATAACATGTGGATAAGTAATTGGGTCGTGGACCATGTTATAAGTGAGGTGCAATCATGAAATGCTAGGCCCATTTGGTAAAAAATGTAATTTTGAGCCCATTTGACTTTTGGCAATTTTTCAAAAAAGGTCAACTTTGACAAGGCATATCTCCTCCAATTTTAAACCTAGGGAAGTGTTCTTGGACGTTTTTAGAAATCTTAGGATGTACCCTAAACAACCCTTTTAGTCTCATCTCAATTGGGTCTTCCATATTCATGTAAGAAGCTTTGATCCAAAAAGTGTTTTTGTTGACTTTTCAAAAGGACCTATAATGTAGAAATTCATATCATTTTGTGGGTGCATATTTTGAACTTGGGGGCTGAAGATAAATTGTATGGAATTGCATCCTCTTCAAAATTAGCTTTGGATGGAAAATATTTGATAAAGTATGTGGAAGTTACGCTTGGTCAAAGTTTGGTTGACTTTTCCTGAGAAACCCTAATTTAGCAACTTTTGGGTTTTGATGAATTTAGGGCATTCCTTGAATAATCATGATCAACCCTTGATCAAATGATGGATATCAATTCAAAATGTTGATGTTAACCAAAAATCTTGAAGTTTGACTGTATGTGGGACATAGTTGACTTTTGACCTAATACAGTCGATTCTCAAGCATCTGAGCAGTTGACTGAGCAAACTTCTTGTGCAAGGCTTGAAATTTGACATGGAGGGTCTTGAGAACATATTAGGACCATGGAGAGCATATGAGGTCTTTGGATTCCATCTATCTTGATAAAAGTGGAAATCCTAATTTGAGACACACTGCCTTAGGAGAGAGTTTGTCTGGTCAACTCTTGGGCAAACTTAAGCAAATTGAGGATCTCTAGGAGTATGTATTGAGTAAAATGAGAGGGAAAATTTTGGGGTACGACAACTGCCCCTGTTCAATCTTCTTAAATCTGAGTTTGTAGATTGGCTCTTCTTCCTTTTGTGATCTGAAGGTGGAAGATGATTGAACACTAGAGTGCCCAGAAATTTGCACTCGCATGAAGTGATACTTGATTTATGATATTAGGAATGGTCTTATAGATGCCATTTGGAAGTTGCTAGAGAATTGTCGGAGATGGTCTTAAAGATGCCATCCAAGATGTGACGGAGTACCATCGGAGATGGGCTTAAAGATGTCATCTAGAGGATGTTGATTTCCTGAGATATTCCTTTGATTAGAATCCCTGCTCCTGTCGTTGAGGAGGAATCTACTGAGGAATATTGGTATCTGTCTTGGGAGAGATAGAATTTTAGGAGCTTCAGTTGTCTGTTACTCTACTGGGGAAATAACTCCTGCTTGAGGAAGTGGAAGTGAACTGCATATCTGGTCAGGGTACAAGCTGCACCGCGACTTACTAGGGAAATGCGAAACCAATCGTGTTTGATCAGGTTCAGGTCTTAAAGTATTGTGGACTGCTGTCTGGAGGTAAGAGCAAAGAAACCTGGATGGTAAGGTTGTGAGAAGGAACCTGGATAGTAGGGTTACTTCGAAATGAAAGCCTGGATAGTAGGGCTGTGAGAAGGAACCTGGATAGTAGGGTTACTTCGATATGAAAGCCTGGATAGTAGGGTTGTAAGAAGGAATCTGGATAGTAGGGTTACTTTGATATGAAATCCTAGATAGTAGGGCTGTGAGAAGGAACCTGGGTCGTAGGGTTACTTCGATATGAAAGCCTGGATAGTAGGGCTGTGAGAAGGAACCTGGATAGTAGGGTTACTTCGATATGAAAGCTTGGATAATAGGGCTGTGAGAAGGAACCTGGGTCGTAGGGTTTCTTCGATATGAAAGCCTGGATAATAGGACTGTGAGAAGTAACCTAGATAGTAGGGTTACTTCGATATGAAAGCCTGGATAGTAGGGATATGAGAAGGAAACTGGGTCGTAGGGTTACTTCAATATGAAATCATGGATAGTAGGGATGTGGGAAGGAACCTGGATAGTAGGGTTACTTTGATATGAAAACCTGGATAATAGGGCTGTGAGAAGGAACCTGGATTGTAGGATTACTTCGAAATGAAATCCTGGATAGTAGGACTGTGAGAAGGAACCTGGATAGTAGGATTTCTTAGAAATGAAAGCCTTGATAGTAGGGCTGTGAGCAGGAACTTGGGTAGTAGGGTTACTTCAATATGAAAGCCTGGATAGTAGGGTTGTGAGAAGGAACCTGGATAGTAGGGTTACTTCGATATGAAAGCCTGGATAGGAGGGTTGTGACAAGGAACCTGGGTCGTAGGGTTTCTTTTATATGAAAGCCTGGATAGTAGGGTTGTGAGAAGGAACCTGGATAGTAGGTTTACTTCGATATGAAAGCCTGGATAGTAGGGATGTGAGGAGGAACCTGGGTCGTAGGGTTTCTTTGATATGAAAGCCTGGATAGTAGGGCTGTGAGAAGGAACCTGGGTCGTAGGGTTACTTCAATATGAAAGCCTGGATAGTAGGGCTGTAAGAAGGAACCTTGATAGTAGGGTTACTTCAAAGCGATAGTGTAGAGTAGTTGACCCGTTTGGTTTCGGGAACTGAGTTTTCGTTAGTCGTCTGCATATGTGACTTGTATAACTGTTGAATTTGTTGAAGCTAATCCTCTTTTCCTGAAAAGATATTAGGGTTAGTTATATGTGATGCATGAAATGCAGGGTGAGATGATGTTCTCAAAATAAATGAGATTATGATGTATATGATATGTATGTGTATGTCATGATATATGTTCATGAAATGCTATCGGGGTATGCTCGCGTCTGGGAAAATAAATCCCTGACAGTTGCTAGAAATTCGTAAATATTCTGTCGGGAGGAGATGCTGCTGGAGAATAAACTTTGCGGGGAATGAACTTAGAAAATGTATTTTTGTAGCTGAAGTGATGAACTATGTCCGAGATTGAGCCTCCGTATCTGGAGAAATAAACTCTGCTTGGGGGATGACATTTACTGACTCGCCCATGATTATGAACCTCAGCTGGGGTGGTTACGTCCTATTTCAGGAAAGTCGACATAAATGCTTTTGAATACTTTTACTCTGTGGGGAGTGTATGTACTGTTGATTATGCTCCAAAGCTGACTTTATCCCGATGCCTGCTAGGCAGAGTAACCGTCGGGTTTGGCACTTCTTGTTTTTTCCCCTGTTTCTGGAATTACGAGTAATTGTCTTTTGTTTCTTATGTAAATATTTATGAGCAACAATCATTTTCAAATGCATATATCAAAAATAATTCATTGGACGTTCTTGCAAAACAAAACAGAAAACAAAAACAAACTCAAAGTGAAAATAATTTTTTATTGATTTTTGAAGTCAGCCTGTAATGGGCGTTTTTGTACAAGGAGGCTGACGATCTAGTAAGAGAACGTCGCCTAAAAAATAGAAACTATACAATTTGTGTAAAAGAAAAACAGTTATGTGCAACAACCCCATTGGGTTCCAACTCTGCTATTGCCTTTATATCTTCAAGCGTCTCATCACTTTTCTTCTTGGCCGAAAGTTGATCAGATTGATTAGTGCCGTCTGAGATTGATAGTCGATACCGAAGTTTGGTCGTAAGATGATCCAATGAGACATAATGATACGCTTCATATCCCTAACTTTTGCCTGGGCTGCCCTTTCGGGTTTTCAGTCCACCGGGATACCCTTTTTTGCCCAAGCCTCCCTTTCGGGTTTTCGACTTGCCGGGTGTACAGATTTTTTCATTTTCATCCCTTACTTTTGCCCGAACCCTTTTGGTTCACCGGGAAGCCCTTATTTTTTCCTAGGCCAGTCAACCTAGCGGGTCTTTTGATTAGGCGTCTTATTTTTTCACTATGTCTGTATTGACAGAGTGAGGAAGTTCGTCACCGTCCATGGTGGTTAGAATCATAGCTCCACCTGAAAAAATATTCTTAACCACAAATGGCCCTTCGTACGCGGGGGTCCATTTTCCCCGAGGATCACCTTGCGGCAGTATGATGCGTTTGATCAGTAGATCCCCGACTTGATATTCTTGACGCCTGACTTTCTTGTCAAAAGCCTTGATCATTCGCTTTTGGTACGTCTGACCATGGCAGATAGCAGTAAGTCTTTTTTCATCGATTAGATTTAACTGATCAAGTCGGGTTCAGATCCAGTCGTCTTCGTTCAAACCCACATCCTTCATAATCCTGAGAGAAGGTATCTGGACTTCTATGGGTAAGACTGCCTCCATGCCATATACCAGAGAATAGGGGGTTGCCTCTGTCAACTTCCGTGCTGAGGTACGGTACCCATGAAGAGAAAATGGTAACATCTCATGCCAGCCTTTGTATGTCACTGTCATCTTCTGTACAATCTTCTTGATGTTCTTGTTAGCTGCTTCAACAGTGCCATTCATCTTCAGCCGGTAGGGGGAAGAATTATGATGTTGTATCTTGAAATGTTTATAGATCTTGGTGATCATTGTGTTGTTGAGTTTCGTACCATTGTCAGTAATAATTCTCTCTGGCACACCATATCGACAAATCAGATTGTGTCGGATAAACTGGGCCATGACGTTCTTGGTTACTGTAGCAAAGGAAGATGCCTCAACCCACTTCGTGAAGTAATCAATGGCTACTAGGATGAAGCGATGTCCATTGGAAGTGGTGGGCCTGATTTCTCCGATCATGTCAATGCCCCACATCGCGAAGGGCCACGGAGCTGTCAAGACTTTTAAGGGGACCAGAGGCACATGCACCTTACCAGTGTAGATTTGGCACTTATGACAAGTTCGAGAGTGCTAATAACAATCGGCTTCCATAGTGGACCAGTAATATCCTGCCCGTAGTATCTTCTTAGCCATGGTGTGTCCACTAGAATGGGTTCCAAAGGTGCCTTCATGTAGATCTGTCATGATCCTCTCTGCTTCACTCTTGTCTACACACCGTAGCAGCGTGGAGTCATGGTTTTGTTTATAGAGGATTCCATTACTGAGGAAGAACTTTGCAGCGAACCTTCTCAGAAACTTCTTATCATTGACAGATGCCCCCTCGGGATATTCTTGAGCCTCGAGATACCTTTTGACTTCGTGAAACCAGGGCTTGTCTGCCACTTCTTCGGTAACAATTTCACAGCAGTGTGTTGGTTCATCCAACCTCTCAAGGGTGATTTGGGGAGCTTCATTGTCCCACCTAACCTTGAACATAGAAGACATGGTAGCTAGCGCGTCCACTAACTGGTTCTCCTCTCGTGGGAAATGTTCGAAGGTTACCTACTCAAAGTGTGGGAGCAATGTCAGTACATACTATTTGTAAGGAATGAGATTCGGGTGTTTCGTATCCCACTCTCCTTTGATCTGACTTATCACCAAAGCGGAATCCCCGAATACACTCAAGAACTTGATCCTTAAGTCGATAGCAGCTCGAAGACCCATAATACATGCTTCATACTCCGCCATGTTGTTGGTACAGTTGAAAAATAATTGGGCAGTGAACAGAGTATGACAGCCCTCGGGAGATATGATTACAGCGCCAATGTCGTTACCCAGTGCGTTTGAGGCTCCATCAAAATACATAGCCAATCGGGATCCCTCCTCAGGTCCTTCATCCGGTCCAGGTTCTTTGTAGTCAGTCACCAACATAATATTCTCATCCGGAAACTCAAAATTCATGGACTGGTAGTCATCCACGGCCTGATGAGCCAAATGATCAGCCAATACACTCCCCTTTATTGCTTTTTGGGTTGTATATTGTATGTCGTAATTCATCTTGATCATCTCCGGAGCGTGCGGGCTTCTCGAAAATGTACTTGATCGGATTCATCTTTGATATCAACAAGGTAGCGCGAGTCAGCATATATTGTCTCAGTCGGCGAGCAACCCATTCCAAAGCGCAGCAAGTTTTCTTGAGCAATGAGTATCGTGTCTCACAGTCGGTAAACTTTTTGCTAAGGTAGTATATTGCGTGCTCTTTTCGACCAGACTCGTCATGCTTCCCCAACACACACCCCCATTGAATTGTCTAGCACTGTCAAGTACAATATCAAAGGTCTTCCTTCAACTGGAGGCATCAGAATTGGTGGTTCTTGAAGGTATTCCTTGATTCTTTTGAAAGCGGTATAGCATTCATCATTCCACTTTACCACTTGATCTTTCTTAAGAAGCTTGAAGATTGGCTCACAAGTAGCGGTCATATATGAAATGAACCTGGCGATATAATTCAGGCGTCCCAAGAAACCTCTAACTTCCTTCTCTATACAGGGAACCGGAATCTCTTGTATGGCTTTTACCTTCGCAGGGTCTACCTGAATACCTTTGTCGCTGACAATGAACCCTAGAAGCTTACCAGACCTTACCCCGAAGGTGCACTTGTTCGGATTCAACCTCAACTTGTATGTCTTCAACCTATCGAACGGTTTCTGTAGATGATCAAGGTGTTTTTACTTGGTTTGAGACCTGGCTATCATGTCATCAACATAGACTTTGATCTCGTGGTGAATCATATCATGGAACAAAGCGACCATGGCGCGCTGATAAGTTGCCCCAGCATTCTTCAACCCAAAAGGCATCACCTTGTAGCAGAAGGTGCCCCACTGTGTAACGAAGGTTGTCTTCTCCATGTCTTCATGAGCCATGTTGATCTGGTTGTAGCTAGAGAAACCATCCATAAAGGAGAATATTTTGTATTGCGCGGTGTTGTCGACCAGAACATTAATGTGAGGAAGTGGGAAGTCATCCTTGGGGCTTGCCCTGTTGAAGTATCTGTAATCCACACACATTCGTACCTTACTGTCCTTCTTAGGTACCGGGACGACATTAACAACCCACTGTGGATACAAAGTGACAGCTAAGAATCCTGCGTCGAACTATTTCATGACCTCTGCCTTGATCTTCTCTGACATTTCAGGGTGCATATGACAGACCTTCTGTTTAATCAGAGGACAATCCTCTTTAGTCGGCAGGTGGTGTACCACAATATCAGTGTCCAAACCCGGCATGTCTTCATAGGACCAGGAAAAGATCTCAATATAGTCGTGCAACATCTGTATCAACCTCTGTTTGACGCTAAGCTCCAGATTTACACCTATTTTATCCTCTTTTCTGTCTTCCTCAGTACCCAAGTTCAATGTCTCAACCGGCTCTTCATGAGGCTGTATGGCCCTTTCTTCCTGCTGTAATAGTCTAGCAAGTTCTCCAGGCACCTAACAATCATCCGCACCTTCGTCTTCGGCTTGGTTGATCGGATTTTTGAAGTCATAACTGGTAATAGCAAAGCTGTTATCAATGGGATCCAGAGTGGATATGGATTTGCATTATGATACGTGAGTGTGTGTAAGAGAATAGATGTTTTGATAAAGTGAAAACAGAAAAGAAAAACAGAGAGCGCAAAATTTGTATGCAATAAACGTCCAATACTTTATTAATGATATATGAAATGACAAATAATAGCCCTCACAAGCAAAGCCAATGTGCCTCGGGCAAGGCACAAGGCCGTAAAGTTTTAAATTGTTTATTACAAATCTCAAAACAAGTAAGATAATTATTGCGGAATAAAAGAAATTGGTATAAAGTTCCTAGCCGTCCAGTTACTCGGTCCACCGTGGTAGTTGGGTAGATCCAATTGTCGATGTCTGAGTCTTCCTCGCTGTCTTCAATGGCATTAATTTCCCGATTACTGATGTGTAGGGGAGGTATTCCAGCCTGAGCACGTCGAACAACCCTTTGAGCCCCTGTAGTAAAGCCCAAACCAAATTTGTCAGTTTTGTGAGTGAAATCAGGGAGCTGACCCCAATTAGTACACCCACCTTCTTCAACTACGGCCCTGGCATCCTTGAGAGAAGCCATCTTCAAAGGAGGTTTGTTGTTGGTAGTAGCTTCAGTCAATGCTAAGATCTGAGGGACCTCTTCGAAGTTCTAACAAGGAGTTTCTATGAATTCCCCGTCCATCTCTATATACCTGAAGGAATTGAGATGGCTCACCATATACTCCTCTTCACCCCGCACAGTGATAATCTTCCCTTTCACAGGATACTTCAGCATTTGATGTAGTGTGGAAGTAACTGCCCTAGCCTCGTGGATCCAAGGACGACCCAGCAAACAAGAATACGACGGACTGATATCCATCACGTAGAAGGTAGACCCAAAAGTCTGAGAACCCACTTTGATAGGGATGTCCACCTCCTCGTGCACCATTCTCTTTGATCCGTCAAAAGCCCTTACCACAATGTTACTAGGCTTTAGAGTTAAACCCTCGCAATCCAGCCGGTCCAACACCTACTTCGGCAGAACATTCAGCAGAGACCTGGTATCTACCAACACATGAGCCATAGTGGTGCCCCTGCATTCAATCGAGACATGCAAAGCATAATTATGCTTCCTTCCCTTCGGTGTTAAGTCTGCATCTGAAAAACCCAGCCCATTATCAACAACCAGGCTGGCCACACAATCTTTGAACTGATCAGCTGAAGTTTCCTGCGGCACATGCGCAGTCTTGAGAAATGCAATCAAAGCCTTCGCATGGGCTTCGGACCACAACAGCAGAGACAACATGGATATCTTTGATGGGGTCTGCCCCAGCTGTTCGACCACATTGTAGTCGCTCTTCTTAATTATTTTCAGTATTTCCTCTATCTCTTGCTTAGAGGCTTCCATAACAATTTTCCTAGGCGCATCCGTCTGGGAAAGCTTACCTATAATTTCTTTTCTGCGGGTATCAGACGATTCACCGACAGGGGTAATAATTGGAGTAAGAACAGGAGCAATAATTGATGTACTAGCAGGAATAGCAGATGGAATGACAATAGGCTTGTTGACAGTCTTAGGGGAAATCTCGGGAGAGAAGACCCTTCCACTTCGGGTAACCTTGCTGGTTCCGACAATGTTACCAATATCAGGATCAGCTTCTTCATCTTTTAAATCTTGTTTGGTACCATGATAGTATACATCGGCACCATAATTCCAGGGGACAGCTTTGTCTGAGACATACGGGACAGGACCAGGAATAGTGATTATCAGCGGAGCGATTCTGGGAGCAGATGTAATCCTAACAGGTCTTCTCGAGGAAACCTTGGAAGGATTGGCGGAAATGGTTATAATGGCAATGTCTTCAGATGGAACAACAAGAACCAAAGTTTTCTCGAACAAAATTTATTTGTTGTCCATCAGGCGTTGAACACCTGACTTCAGCAAATGGCAACCAAAAGGTAGAAACGAACACATGTGGAAACCTTCACCACAACCCGGAAATAAATCGGCCAACAACAAATTCTTCTTGACAGTCATGAGAGGAGTAGAAACTTCATCAACAGAGATAACGAACAAATCAGTATCAACAACATTAACTCCACGGTCGTGCTTAGGCATGGGAGCAGTTATGACATTGGGCTTTTCTGGAGCATCAAACTCTATTTCCTTGGCTTTAATAAAGTCTTGTACTTTGTTCCTCAGAGCCTAGAAGTCATTTGTATCGTGGCCAGGACTCTCAGAATGATATGCACACTGAGCATTTGGATTATATCGGGGAGATGTAGTATTTGGATTCTCAGGAGCCTATTTCAAGGTTGCCAAGTTGGATCTCAATAGATGAGGTAGAACTTCAGCCAATGTCATGTTAATTCGGGTAAACTGTCATTGTGTTCTTTCCACCCTTTGTTGATTATTGCGTTATGAAGCGGCTGCAGGCCTAGGTATCATTACGGCACTTACTGTCTGACGATGTTAAACTCTGTTTTGGCCCCTTGGACTATAGATGGAACTGGCTTCCTTCTTACCAGCAAAAGGCTTCTTTACTGAGCTCGAAGAGGTATCCTTCTATATCTTGTCGCTCCGAATCCCAGCTTCTACTCTTTCTCCAGTTAGAATCAGCTCGGTGAAACCAGCTAACGAGCTTCTGATCAAATGATTGAAAAATGGACCAGATAGCGTCCCTAGAAACATATAGACCAACTCCCTATCAGACAATGGGGGTTAAACTCTTCCAGCCAAGTCTCTCCATTTCTGTGCATAGTATTTAAAACCTTCACTTGCACCCATGGACATACTCTGGAGTTGAGTACGAGTAGGAGCAAGGTCGGCATTGTATTGATATTGCTTGTAGAAAGCAGCAGCCAGATCTTCCCAATTTCGGACATTGGCTCCCTCCCGTTGGTAGAACCATTCAAGCTGAGTCCCTGACAGGCTATCTTGAAAGAAATGAACCCAAAAATTTCTATCAACGGTGTGGGGCTGGATTTTTCTAACATAAGAGCGAAGATGGAGTTTTGGGCAGGATACCCCATCATACTTAGCAAAGAATGGAGCTTTGAAATTCTGCGGGATGACCACTCCCGACACCAATCCTAATTCTTCGAAATCCAGTCCAGGTATCCTCTGAACTTCCATGGCACTCCAATGATCTTCCAACTGCTTGTATCTATCATCAGCAGGAGGATATTGCTCATCATTGTAGTCGGTATCATTGACAGAAACTGCAGGACTGAGATCCTTCTCTCTTGTCTCTTGTTCTTGATTCTCCCCTTCCTTGGATGAAGATGTCAGATTGACTTTTCGCTTCAACCGCTCTCCAAACCTTTTTCCCATATTCAGAATACTGGCAGCCTTCTTCTTTTTCTTTTTCTCTTTCAAGATGAGGGCTTTCAGATCCTCCTTCCTTTTTTCCATACTTATGAACATTTGTTAGAACTGGGCATTTTGTGCCTGAAGGTCCTTGAGGCTTTGTTCAGAAGACATTTATGCTGAAATAAACAACGAAGAAGATGAGAAACCTGTAATTGTACTTGTACATGCAATGCTATGAATGGTATGTGTATGCAATGATTTCAAAGACTTTGTGAAATTTAAATTTGCAAACCAAAATAAAACAAATACTTTATTAGATGAATTCAAAGTTCAAATGCCTTTTAGGCGTTACAATTAAAAACAAATCTAAAAGTAGAAAAGAAATCAAAATTCCCATGGATGATTCCTCTTTGTGCCGAGATAAGCATTGAGTCCTTTTTCCTCGTGGAGCTTCTTTGTGAGCTATAAAACCTTCCTCTCCTGAGCATGGAACTGATCCCTGTAAGTATCCCGCTCCTTCATCAACTGAGTCCAAGACCTCTGTAATTCCCCAAGATCAATGGACATATAAGGATAGAGAACCGTGTAAGGAATACCCCTTTCAGTAGCGGGTTCCACAATCACTGGTAAAACGGCCACATAGGGCATCATAAGCTTTTAGGGACGAGCTCGTACCCATTGGAGGTAAGGTTCCATAGGAATGGAAGCCTTTGGCCCCAAATCCTTGGTTCCATATTTGTTTTCTATGCCCCAAGCTCGTATGAACCTCCGGCGATACTCTTGAACATCATCCTCATAGTTGAATATAATGCCCTTGATGAGTAACTCATGGGGACCATCCCTTCGAGCGTAACCAAATTGTCGCAGAGCTAAACAAGGATTATAGGTTATACCCCCTCTGATACCAAGCAATAGGACATTATGGTACTCCCCGCAGCAGTTAATAATAGCAGTATTTTCCATAGCTCGGGAACACCAAAGAATATCCATGTGAGTGAGTGACATTATCCTTTGCGACCAACCCAAATGTTCTTCATTCTTCAGTATGGACTTAGGGAGGAGAGAAATAAACCACCTCAACAGCAATGGCATGCAACATATAAGAACCCCTCTTTTCTTCATGGTACGAGTATGGAGAGTGTGCAAAATATCACTGAGTAATGTTGGCACAGGGTTGCAAGAGAGGAAGATCTTGATAGCATTCACATCTATGAATGAGTCTGGATTAGCGAATAGGACTAACCCATAGATTAGAAGAGACAAGACCTCCTCAAAAGCCTAAAAATCCATATCATCCCAAAACAGCTGGGCCTTGTCTATCAGGAACTTAGCTAGAAAACCCTTGACTTCGCTTCTTGTTTCCCAATTGGATACCACGTCGGCACGTTTCATATGCAAAGCTGAGGAAATGACTTCTGGCTTAGGAAATTCTTTTAGACCTGTGAAGGGCAACTGTTCAAGAATGGGTATATCCAACAGTTGAGAGAATTCTTCCAAGGTAGGCACCAACTGATAGTCTGGAAAGGTGAAGCAGTGGTGCATGGGATTGAAGAACTGAAAGAGTACACTCATCATCTTTTCATCAAAGTTTGAAGTAACCAGGTTAAGGAGTCGACCATGTCTTTTAGTGAACGCATAAGTTTCAGAAACCCTTGATACTAGCTCTTTGAGTTGGGAAGGTATCTTCACAAAGCTGATTCGGATAGTGTTTCTATGAACAGAAGCCATGATCTGCAAAACAAGACAAAGATAAATTCCCCTGGTCTTTGAAATGGTTAGTGCAATAAGAATGGATGCTATATTATGATGCATGATGTCATGATAAACCACAGGTATAGAAAACATAGTCAAATCACACCAAGTCCTTAGGTTTAAGGCCTACATGAGGTTAAAGGTCATACCCTCTTGAAGATTAGTTGGTTTCAAACCTGTCTTAAAAAGTAATTGGGTTCTAAGGGATCTCAATATCACTGACCATCCTTTATCGGGCATTGTCTCAGCTCAAGCAATCTTTTCTTGCGGCCAAAATATCCCGAAAGTATGATCTCAATGAGTGTAGCATCGAGTATCAACCAATCCTCAGCTCTACACCGAAGCCGACTATCTCACTACTTTCTAATGGCCAAGTTTGTTCAACTATGGTTCTAAGGTCCGTTAGTGCTTCACGACACCACGCGGAGGCCCCGTATTCTCCTCGTTTACCCACGAAGGATACCGGTACCAACCAAAGTGTCACACCAACACATCCACCGCTTAAACCATATCGGTCTATGTCGTACAGTCTCCACGATCTATTGTTGTTTACCTAAAAAGTGCCCCCAGATCCGGGTGTAGGATCTATAGTAACCCAAGCAATAACCCTTTAAGAATAAAGCAAACAAACAAGAAAGCAAATTGAAATGACCTAGATCCTAAGGTTTACCCCACTTTATTTATATTCCCCAGCAGAGTCGCCAGTTCTGTGATACGGTGGCAGAACCGACTGTTTTTACTGGTTTGCGTTATGCATTTTTTTTAAGGGTCAATTCGAAAGGTACGTGCGATAACTAAAGCAATGTTAGGACACCTTAGTAATAACCCTAGAGTCTTAAGATTATATTCGAGGCAACATTTCTAAGGCAACGTTTGTTCTTTTTAGACAGTAGGGCAACCACTAAGACATCCTATACTTAATGACTGTTTACCGAAGGCAACCAAAGTGTGAGTATACCCTAAGAGTGATATGTGCGAGTGATCTGTTTTCAATTATTTATTCTTTGCACATTAGGGTTTTCTAACTGTATTAATTTATCATGCATTCTTGTCATACAATCCTATTAGCATACATCTAAACAGTCAAATATTTGCGAGAATTAAAATGCGAGAAAGTAAATCTACGCTATTACAAGGCTTCGGGGAGGGGGATTAATTACATAGCCAAAAACCCCGCAAAAGACGATAAATAAAAAAAGTCCTAGATTAAACTATTACAAACCATGAGCATTTACAGGAATATTGGTATAAATAATAATATGCGCGCGATGAATCAAATGCGGAGCAACTGGGGTTTTGACCCTTACCTAAACCTAATTGCGATTAGTTAAAAATTTTTTTTTTGTTTTGTTATTTTAAGAAAATAGAGAAATTATTAAATTAAAAAAAAAGAAAACCTAATTCTAATTAATTTTAATTTTAAGAAGAAAAAAATGAATTAATTTTATCTACAATCTATTTTTGTATTTTTATTTATTTGAGAAAAAGAGAAAAATAAAATTAAATCAAAACTTTAACCTAATTTCTATTTGATTTTATTTTTGAAAACAAATTATAATTTCCCTAACTTAAACTAAATTAAATTAATTTTGATAAATTAAAAAAAACTAATCTTAATTTTGTGACTTATTGATTTTATGACTTTTATGGAAAATAATTAGTTTGTGAACTAAAATAAATAAAGAAAATTAAAAGAATAAAAAATGAAATAAAGAAAATAAATAGGTAAAAAATACTAAATGGTCCTGGTGAGATCTAACAATTGGGGGGGGGGGGGGGGTGTGCTGTTTGAGATTCTGAGCCCAAAAAATCCAGGCCCGTTTGACTTTGCCTGATCCAATGTGGCTGTTGACTGGAGGCGTATTGTGGTCCTCCAAGAGTGGAACTTTGATCTGGGTCAGAGATGTGTTTGATGGCCAGATGTTGAGGGTAAATGGTGGACGCTAGAGGTTGTAGTGTACTTGAATTCCTGAAACAAAATAGCATGAATAAAGTTTAGGACCTGGGGATCGAACCCGGGTCCTTATGCATAATTCCACCCCCACGCTACCATTTGTGCTACGCATTTCTGTTGTACATATAATAATAATAATACACAATATATCAAACACGATGGTTAAATAAAAAAACACGCGGAATTTCAAAACAGCCAATGATGGCGAGGCACGTTGCCTTCTTCTTCCTTGTCCGTCGTGTTAGGCTGTAAACTTAAACCTACGGGCGTGGCTCCATGGCTAAAGACTTGTAAACTTCAATAATCAAGAAAACGCATGCTAAATAAATTCTAATTACATGGTTCTACTTGTCTTGAACCCACGAACACCATGGTATTACTTTCTTGGACCAATTTTACTGATATAGAGAAACCCCAAAACATAAGAGCAAACCCTAACAATGGCATCTCTTAATTCCTGTACTAAAAACACAATTAAACACTACCAAAAGCTTGCAAATTTAATTATAAACAAGGATATATGCACAAAACATGCTAATGATGCATGAACCAATGAAAACGAAATCAAAGTTTTGGGACAAAACCGTGACTTATGTACCTATGATTCCAGACATGAGAAAGCTTACAATTGGTTGGGATATGTTCCTAGGATGTCCAGCAATCCGTTGGTGTCGTGAGAATGGTATGAATTGGCCTCTAATGTGGAAATTGAATCACCACTTTTCTTGCAATTTTTTGAGTTTTATTTTACCTTTGCATGGCTGCTTCTAACCTCCCTATGCCTTGGTCTTCCTCTGTATATGTAATACAAGCTATTAGGTCAACAAAAACAACCTCAATCTTGCTCATCATGGGGATTTGATTTGATCTTTCATGGCATATGATTATTTTCCAATTTTGCTCAAATATAATCTTTTCCAACCAAATTGGCCTTGCACGATTTGATCTTCAATTGACAGCATATAATATCTTCTTTCAATGCAAAAGACCATCCCTAAAATGCAATCTATGATTTATTAGGATTTATTTGATTTTATTTGAATTTTAAATGAATAAAAATAAAAATAAATTAAATAAATGAGTAAATAAAGCATGGAGGATCCCATAGGTCGTGGATTATGTTAGGAATGAGCTGCAAGCATAAAAAGTTAGGCCCGTTTAGCAAAAGATGCAAATTTGAGCATATTTGACTTTTGGCAATTTTGTAAAAAAGGTCAACTTTGACAATGCATATCTCTCTTAATTTTGACCCTAGGAGGGTGTTATTGGACTTTTTAGAAATCTTAGGATGTCCTCTAAGTAACCCTTTTGGTATCATCTCAATTGAGTCTTCCATGTTCATGTATGAAGCTTTGACCCAAAAGGTGTTTTTGTTGACTTTTCAAAATGACCTATAATGTCAAAATTCATATCTTTTTGTGAGTGCATATTTTGAACTTGGGAGATGAAGATGTATTTTAGGGAATTGAATCCTCTTAAAAATGAGCTTTGGATGGGTCATTTTTAATAAAGTATGAGAAAGTTATGCTTGGTCAAAGTTGAGTTGACTTTTCCTACAAAACCCTAATTTAGCAACTTTTGGGTTTTGGTGAATTGTGAGAAATCCTTGATAAATCATGGTCAAATCTTTATAAAATGATGAATGATACTTCAAAATGAGGATGTTGACCAAAAATATTAAAGTTTGACTGTATGTGAGCCATAGTTGTCTTTTGACCTAGCATAGTCGATTTTCAGGCCTTTGAGCAATTGACTGAGCAAACTTCTTCTGCAAGGCTTGAAACATGACATGGATGATCTTAAGAACACATTAGGACAATGGTGAGAATTTGGGATCTTTTGGACTCAAGCATCTTGATGCAAAATGAAACCCTAATTTGAGGTAGACTGCCTTAGGAGAGAATTTATCTGGTCAATTATTGGACTTCCTTGAGCAATTTGAGGACCTCACTTGACATGTATTGAGAAATATGGGAGGGAAAATTTTGGGGTAAAACAGCTTCCCATGTTCAATCTTCTTAAACCTGAGGATGCAGATTGGCGTGTCTGCCTTTCGTGATCTGAAGGTAGAAGATGATTGAACACTAGAGTGCCCAGAAATTTGCACTCGCATGAAGTGATACTTGATTTGTGATGTCGGGAATGGGCTTACAGATGCCATTCGGAAGTTTCTAGAGAATGGTCGGAGATGGGTTTAAAGATGCCATCCGACGAAGTGTCGATCGCATAAGAGATTCCTTTACGAGAACCCGTATGCCTGTTGTTGAGGAGGAGTTCGCTGGGGAATGTTGGTCTCTGTCTTGGGAGAAATAGAGTTTGGGAGCTTCAGTTGTCCGTTACTCTACTGGGGAATAATTCCGGTTTGGGAAGCGGAAATAGATTATGTGTTTGGTAAGGGTACATGTTGTACCGCGACTTACTGGGGAAATGTGAAATCAATTGTGTTAAATTGGGTCCCGATCTTACAGCATTGTGGACTGTTGTTTAGGGATAAGGGAGGCTGAACCCGGATAGTAAGTGTGATCGGTGGATCTGGAACTGACCGTTTAACGCTGGTTTCGTGAAATGTCGCGGAAGAAAGAGTCGCCACCGTCTTTTATTTTCTCCAATATGGAAAGGACAAAAGCACATAAAAATTCCTTATTGAGATTAGTTCTCGGTTCGGGAGGTAGATTTATAGAAAGGGAATGTGTTAGCACCCTTTCTATCCATGGTTATCCATGGGCTCTTAGATACTTGCTCATTTGTGTTTTCAAAAATGTTTGTTTGCTTTTCAGAGTGGGTTTGAAAAAGTTTCGTTTAAAATTTCAGTTCGACTCTTGTATCAGTCCTCAAGAGTGTTTGAAAAGTTGTTTTTGAAAGCTTTTTGCAAAGTGTCGGTGTGAAAAGAAGTTTTTGATTTGTTTTGAATTAGAGCAAGTATCTACGAGTCATCTACCTACTCTAAGGAATTAGTCTGTGTAAATTTCCTTTAGGTAGTGCCATCCCACCATTGAGAGGTAGGTAGCACCACCGTTAGAGGTGTTCGGGTCAATTCGAGGATTAGGGACAGTGTGGTCACCAGAGCAATAGGAGGATACCTTAGAAGCTACCCCCATGCCATGTTCATGGACATGAGGACTTACTAAAACGTCCTCTACTCGACGACCACGTTTCGAGGGGCAAGGCAACAGTGAGGCGTACCCTAGGAGTGGTGTGTGAATTGTGTGTCATTTTCAGTTATAGTTTATCTTGATCATGCATTGAGTGTTCTACGCTTTGATTTTATTTGAGCATACATTCTTTCATGTGATTATTAACAGTTAAAAGGTGCGGGAATTAAAATGCGGGAAATAAAGGTCCTACACTATTACAAGGCGCGGGTCTACATCGCCAAATTAAACCAAGACCCGATTTGAATGAAAGAAAAATGCGGAAAGTAATTATCCTAATTATCTATTACAAAGCTTCGGGGCAAATACATTATATTCACAAAAGAAATAAAAATAAATGTGCGAAAGGAAATAAAAATCGAGAATGCGAGGGCGTTGGACCCTTTAAGGAAATTAAATTGGAATTGGCGATTAAATAAAGAAAATAACTTATTTTTTGATATTTTTGTATTTAATAGAAATGAAGAAAATTAATTGGAATTAAAACCCTAATTCTAAGCATTTTTAATTATTAAAGAAATAAATTCAAGTTTGACCTAATTTACTAATTATTTAATTATAAGTTATTTATAAAAATAATTAATAATTAATAGTGATAAGAAAAAAAAAGATTATTTATTAAGAAAAAGAATAAAAAATGCTAAAAGACTTGTTTTTTTTTATATTTTTTAATTATCTAAGAAAAAGCATTAAAGTTTAAAACTTAAAATTAAAACTAAATTGATTGTTAAGTTTATTTACAAAATAAAACATTTAGTGAATTAAATAATAAAAATATTTTATTTTTGACTTTCTGATTTTTTGTATTTTTAGGTTATAAAAAATTAATTTGTGGAATTAAATAAACAATTAATATAATTAAAATAAATAAAAGAAAAGAAAAAAAAAGAAGAGAAGAAAGTGCAAACATGGGGGGTTTTCTGACCCAGTTAGGAGGTTTATGATGAGTAGTCTGGCCCAACAGATTCAAGGCCTGTTGACTTTTCCATGGTCACGTGTAGAATGCTTGACTAGCGTCTAGGGTAGTCCTCCTATGCTGGCCCTTGGATTGATGTTGCTGGACATGTGGCAAGCTTGAGCGTTGGGGTGTATGATGGACCACAGGATGAAAGCTGCATAGAAACACATTACAAGAAAAAAATATGAAATATATATGGGGGACCTGGGAATCGAACCCAGGTCCCAATGCTTGAAGGACAACACACTTTCCACTCAGCCAAACGCGTTTGTTTGTAAGACTAATGGAACATGATTAATATGAGAGAGAATAAGCGCTATTGGTAAACATAAAAAAACACGTGCGAATGTTTGAATGGCCCAGTCTGGTTGAGACAACTCAGCATCTTCTCCATGGCTTCTTCGTTTTGCCTGCAATTACAGAGTAGATAGCGGGGGTTTTAAACCCCCACTAAATAGTACCTACAAAAATAGCGAATAGATCACCGTTAATCATAAATTGAGCGCGAGGTGATCAGTCGTTTCGTCCAGATGCCCTGGTTCTGATGGTACTAGTGTGGTTGTCCAATTTTTCCTCAAGCGTAAAACCCCAATTCAAGGTTCCTGAAACCCTAAAAAACGCCCATGGCAACTTCTCATACAGGCCATATCAACTCAATTAAAATGCATCAATAGCTTCAGAGAGTTTATATTAGTGTAAATCAAATATTCAAATGCATGGAAAACACATGTAAATTAAGATACGAATGTGATAAGTTTTATGAACAGGGCAAAGCCATTCTACCAATTCTGGATGTATGGAGCCTTGAAAAGTATTGAGACACGTTCAACAAAGTCCCAGCAAGCCTTTGAAATCGATTATAGGCTTTGAATCACGCTCTATGTGTGTTTTCAGTTTTGAGAATTTTGTATGAAAAATGCAAATTTGTTCTTGTGATTCTAGCGCAGCTTTCTTGTCCCTGTGATTAGGTTTAGATTCTGACTTATATATGGAATGAATTAGGTTTGAAATCCAAGCCAAAAAACCTTTGCATTGATGATTTTGAATTCTTGATTTTGCATAATCTTTTTCAATCTTTTTTTCATGCCAAATATGCCAAATCATGAATGATTCTTTCCTTTTTGTAGGGGCACGAAATCTTGAGCTTATAATGGACCTATTAGCTGCATAAAAAGATTTAGAATACATGCTTTAGTATTTTTTCATATTTAATTTTAATTAAATGAATTAATAGTAATAAAAATTCAAATAATTAATAAAAAATAAGAAAATAACTCCCCTTTGGGTCAATGGGTCGTGTATAGCCTTTGGGTGATGATTCTTGGAAGAAATTGTGGCCCATTAGCAATTTTGAGACATTTGAAGCAAAGTTGACTTTTCAAAATTCCCAAAAATTTCCCAACTTCCACAAGGCATATCTTGCTCAATTTTTAAGATTTTATCATGTTCTTTGACATTTTGGAAATGTATTTAAGTCCTCTAACCAATGCCTTTGGTCCCATGTCATTTTGATTTACCAATCTCAAGTTATGGTCTTTGAATTAAAGTGCTTTTTTGTTGACTTTTGAAAATGACCTATAATGTTGAGATGGATAACTTTTTGTGAGAGCATTTCTTGGACTTGAAGTGTGAAGATGAGTTGTAAGAAATGTCATTATCTTAAAAATGAGATTTGGATGGAATTTTTCTGATAAACCATGTGGAAGTTATGCCTTGGTCAATTTGCAGTTGACTTTTTCAACTGTCCAAAAATAGAAACTTTTGCATCTTGAGACTTTTTGAGCCATGCCTTGAGAATCATGATCAAGAATTGATAAAATGATGTTTGTGGCTTTAAAATAATATGTTGACCAAAAATTTTGACTTTTGACTATCAAATGACCATTTTGCCCCTGCAGTTGACTGTTGAGCAATTAGGGTTTTTGACTGTGCAATCTTGTGATGTGAGTCTTGAAACTTGGCATAGGGATACTTGACCATGTTTATAGGCATGTGGGACTAGTTTGGGCCCTTGGAAATTTCAATTTCTTTGCCAGAACCAAAACCCTAGTTTTTGACTGTTAGGAGGTCATTGAACTGTGCAACCTTTGGGAGATTTTGAAGCATGCTCTTTGCAAATCTTGAAGAATATGGGAGGGCAATATTCTTAGACTTGAGGATGTAGATTGGCTGACGTGCCTTTCGTAATCCAAAGGTGGAAGATGATTGAACACTAGAGTGCCCAGAAATTTGCGCTCACATAGTAGTGTGATGGTGGGAATGGGCTTACAGATGCCATTTGGAGATTGATGGATAGGAAGATGGGCTTATAGATGCCATCTGGGTGTCAGTCGCGTAAGAGATTCCTTAGCGAGAACTTGCGTACCTGAAAAAGAAAATGATTACCTGGCCTATTATAGGAGTTGATCTTCAAACTCTTTGTGTAGATGCACCCTGACTGGTTACAGGAACTGAATCTTTAAACCTCTTCAGACGTGCCCTAGCGAGATACAGGAATCAAGTCTGGAGCTTCCAAAGGTGATGAATGCATCAGGGATGGTTACTACCTCAACGGGACGGTGAGAGAACCTTGGATGATTACTACCTCAACAGTAACGATGAGAGAACCTGGGATGTCTTCTACTGAGTCTTCATCAGGAAAATCTTTAGGAATCGATTTAACTGGACTGGAGAAGGCCTTTGACTGGATAAGAATCAGAAAAATCTTTAGGAGTCGATTTAACTGAACCAGGCAAGGTCTTGAAATAACTTCAACTGGATAAGAATCAGGGAGATCTTAGGGTCGATCTGACTGAACCAGAGGGGGCCTTTGACTGGATAAGAATCAGAAAATCTTTAGGAGTCTATTTAACTGAACCAGACAAGGTCTTAAAATAACTTCAACTGGATAATAATCAGGGAGATCTTAGGGTCGATCTGACTGAACCAGAGAAGGCCTTTGACTGGATAAGAATCAGAAAATCTTTAGGAGTCGATTTAACTGAACCAGACAAGGTCTTGAAATCTTCAACTGGATAAGAATCGGGGAGATCTTAGGGTCGATCTGACTGAACCAGAGAAGGCCTTTGACTGGATAAGAATCAGAAAAATCTTTAGGAGTCGATTTAACTGAACCGGACAAGGTCTTGGAATCTTCAACTGGATAAGAATCAGGGAGATCTTAAGGTCGATCTGACTGAACCAGAGAAGGCATTTGACTGGATAAGAATCAGAAAAATCTTTAGGAGTCGATTTAACTGAACCGGACAAGGTCTTGGAATCTTTAACTGGATAAGAATCAGGGAGATCTTAGGGTCGATCTGACTGAACCAGAGAAGGCCTTTGACTGGATAAGAATCAGAAAAATCTTTAGGAATCGATTTAACTGAACCGGACAAGGTCTTGAAATCTTCAACTGGATAAGAATCAGGGAGATCTTAGGGTCGATCTGACTGAACCAGAGAAGGCCTTTGACTGGATAAGAATCAGAAAAATCTTTAGGAATCGATTTAACTGAACCGGACAAGGTCTTGAAATCTTCAACTGGATAAGAATCAGGGAGATCTTAGGGTCGATCTGACTGAACCAGAGAAGGCCTTTGACTGGATAAGAATCAGAAAAATCTTTGGGAATCGATTTAACTGAACCAGGCAAGGTTTTGGAATATAGCTGAGAACTTGACTGGATCTCTCCTGAAAGGTAAAGGTCAGTCATATGCCATGCATGATATGGATCAAGCAATGATGTTCTCAATATAAATGAGATTGTATGTTCATGATGCGTATATGCACACTGTAATGTATGGAAATGCGATGTTTATGAACGTATGTTTTCGTCTAGGAAAGTAAATCCTTGACGGGTGCCGGGAAGTCACATCCTGGGCTGATGTTGGAGAATAGTGCTTTGTTGTTTCCGCTGGGGATAATATTTGCAAGAATACCGGTAGGAGAATATAACTCCGTTAGGGAATAAACTTGGCGAATGGATTACTCTGCGGGGAGAAAATTATTCTAGCGATCTTGCTGAGGAACAATACTCTGTGGGGAGAGAGGTATTTCGTTGGAATGTTGATGGTAACTTTGTTGGGGATACCGTTGCTGTTGGAAGTGTTAATAGACTTCGCTGGGGATAGGAAGACTTCGCCGAGGACGATCTTTCCGTGGCCTTTGGCTGAGGATAACCCAGTTATATCCTGGTAGGGAAATAACCTTCTGAATAAAGCCGAGAGACGCGTTCGTGCTCTGTAGGGGGAAAGCTTCCAGAATCTACTGAGGATAAGCTTCCTGCTGGGGAGATGGATTCAAACCTTCTTGGGGAAATCTTGTTTGGACTCTCCTGGGGAAATTTTGAGATGTATTGGGGAGGTGGCTCCGCTGAATGTCTGGTATACCGTCGGGGAACAATCTTAGATCAAGATTGTCGGGGATGCTTGTTAAGAATGTCCATATATTGTGCTGGGGAATGCTGGGATCTGCTGGAGGATACCCAACTTCCTTAAGGTTGATAGTATAACTCTGCTTGGGGAGAGTGCATTGACTTGCTGGCTCATTCTCTGGGGAATTAAGATATACTGGTTATGTTCTTCGGCTGAACTTACCTTGGTACCTTGGTGGACAGAATAATTAGATTGCTTAGACCACTCATTATTGCCCCTGTTTCTAATGTTACTTGTAATTAATCCTTTGTTTCGTATGCAAACATTTATGAGTTAGCAGTTATTGTCAAATGCATATATCACAAATTGAACCTTGGACGTTCTTCGCAAAACAAAACAGAAAAAGGAAAAAAAACAAAAGGCAATTTGTCTGAAAAGTGTATTTATATTGATTTTTGAATTTGCCTGTAAATAGGCGTTTATGTACAAGAGGCTGACGTCCTAGTAAGAGAACACCGCCGAACAAAAGAATTTATACAATTTGTACAAAGGGAAATAAAACAGTTGTGTGAAAAGAACAATCCCACTGGGTTTCAACTCTGCTATCGCCTTTATATCTTCGAGCGTCTCATCACTTGATGACCTAGCTGAAGATGAAGCTGATTGATTGATGCCTTCTGAACTTGAGGTTGATACCGGATTCCGGATGCAAAGTGATCCAATGAGACATAGTATTACGCTTTATCCCTAACTTTTGCCTGGACCGCCCTTTTGGGTTTTCAGTCCACCGGGATACCCATTTTTGCCCAAGCCGCCTTTTCAGGTTTTCGACTTGCCGGGTGTACAGATTTTTTTCATTTCATCCCTTCATTTTGCCCAAACCCTTTTGGTTCGCCGGGAAGCCCTAATTTTTGCCTAGGTATGTCAACCTAGCGGGTCTTTATTATGCGTAGTATCTTTTTACTATGTCTGCATTGGCGGGGTGAGGAAGGTCGTCACCGTCCATGGTGGTCAGAATCATGGCTCCTCCTGAGAACACATGTTTAACCACAAATGGCCCTTCGTATGTAGGGGTCCATTTTCCCCTTGGATCACTCTGAGGAAGGATGATACGCTTGATTACCAGATCCCCAACTTGATATTCTTGTGGTCTGACCTTTTTGTTAAATGCCCTGATCATCCGTTTTTGATACGTCTGACCATGACAAATAGCAGCAAGTCTCTTTTCGTCGATTAAATTTAACTGATCAAGTCGTGTCTGAATCCAATCATCTTCGTTCAGATCTGCATCCTTCATTATCCGGAGAGAGGGTATCTGCACTTCGATCGGTAATACTGCCTCCATACCGTAGACCAAGGAGAAAGGAGTTGCCCCGGTTGACGTCCTTGCTGAGGTACGATACTCATGTAGAGCAAACGGTAACATCTCGTGCCAATCTTTATAAGTCACTGTCATCTTCTGCACAATTTTCTTGATGTTCTTATTCGCTGCTTCTACAGCCCCATTCATCTTCGGTCGGTAAGGAGAAGAGTTGTGGTGCTGTATCTTAAACTGTTCGCAGAGCTCAGTGATCATCTTGTTATTAAGATTGGTACCGTTGTCTGTAATGATTCTTTTGGGGATGCCGTATCGACAGATCAAGTTGTGCCGAATGAACCGTGCCACGACGTTCTGGGTTACTGTAGCGTAGGAAGCTGCTTCAACCCACTTCGTAAAGTAATCAATTGCTACAAGGATGAAGCGATGCCCGTTAGATGCCGTAGGTCTGATCTCGCCGATCATATCTATGCCCCACATTGCAAAAGGCCAAGGTGCAGTCAAGACATTCAGAGGAACTGGAAGAACGTGCACCTTGTCTGCGTAAATCTGGCATTTGTGACATGTCCGAGAATGCTGGTAACAGTCGGCTTCCATGGTGGACCAGAAATACCCTGCCCGAAGGATCTTCTTTGCCATAGTGTGTCCACTGGAATGTGTTCCGAAGGTACCCTCATATAGCTCCGTCATGATCCTTTCTGCTTCAGTCTTATCCACACAATGCAGTAAGGTCGAATCATGGTTTCGCTTGTACAGGATGCCATTACTAAGGAAGAACTTCGCTGCGAACCTTCTCAAAAACTTCTTATCGTTGACAGATGCACCTTCAGGGTATTCCTGAGCTTCCAAATATCTCTTCACCTCATGGTACCAAGGCTTCTCAGTCACCAATTCAGTCTCGAGATCACAACAGTATGCTGGTTCGTCCAATTTCCAGATAATGATCCGGGGAGCCTCATTGTCCCATTTGACTTTGAACATGGAAGACATCGTAGCTAACGCGTCCGCCAGCTGATTCTCCTCCCTTGGGAAATGTTCAAAAGTTATCTCTGTGAAGTGGGGGATCAAGGTCAACACGCATTCTCTGTAAGGAATAAGATTCGGATGCTTCGTATCCCACTCCCCTTTGATCTGATTGATCACGAGAGCGGAATCTCCGAAGACACTCAGAAACTTGATCCTTAAGTCGATCGCAGCTTGAAGACCCATGATGCATGCCTCATACTCCGCCATGTTGTTGGTGCAGTTGAAACATAGCCGGGCAGTGAGTGGAGTATGAGTGCCTTGAGGTGATATGATTACAGCGCTAATATCGTTACCCAAAGCATTGGATGCTCCGTCAAAGTGCATAGACCATCGGGATCCTTCCTCAGGTCCTTCATCTGGTCCAGGTACTTCACAATCAGTCACAATCATGATACTCTCGTCTAGAAACTCGAAGTTCATTGACTGATAGTCGTCTACTGCCTGATGTGCCAAGTGGTCTGCCAATACACTTCCTTTGATAGCTTTCTGGGTCGTGTACTGGATTTCGTATTCCGTCAAGATCATTTTCCATCTTGCTATTATCCCAAACAGAGCAGGCTTTCCAAATATGTACTTTATAGGATCCATCTTTGAAATCAACAAGGTAGTGTGAGTCAGCATATACTGTCTCAGCCGGCGAGCAGCCCATACCAAAGTGCAGCAAGTTTTCTCAAGCAGTGAGTATCGGGTCTCACAGTCGGTAAACTTTTTGCTAAGGTAATAAATGGCATGCTCTTTTCGGCCAGACTCGTCATGCTGTCCCAACACACACCCCATTGAGTTGTCAAGTACTGTCAGGTATAGTATCAGAGGTCTCCCTTCAACCGGTGGCATAAGGATGGGTGGTTCTTGGAGATACTCCTTGATTCTATCAAAAGCAGCCTGACATTCATCGTTCCAACGTACCAACTGATCTTTCTTCAGCAGCTTGAAGATTGGCTCACAGGTAGCGGTTAGGTGCGAGATGAATCGAGCAATGTAATTCAGACGTCCTAGAAAGCCTCTGACCTCTTTCTCTGTCTTAGGAACTGGCATCTCTTGAATGGCTTTGACCTTGGCAGGGTCCACTTGGATACCCTTATCACTTACAACGAAGCCTAGCAATTTTCCAGATCTAACCCCGAAGGTGCACTTGTTCGGATTCAACCTCAGCTTGTACAACTTCAGATGGTCAAACAATTTCTGCAGATGATCAAGGTGTTCCTCCTCAGTTTGAGACCTTGAAATCATATCATCGACATATACTTCTATCTCATGATGGATCATGTCATGAAATAAAGCAACCATGGCACGTTGGTAGGTTGCCCCAGCATTCCTCAACCCGAATGGCATGACCTTGTAGCAGAAGGTGCCCCACTGAGTAACAAAGGTAGTCTTTTCCATGTCTTCAGGAGCCATCTTGATCTGATTATACCCTGAGAAACCATCCATGAAGGAGAATACCTTGTGCTGAGCAGTATTGTCAACCAGAACGTCAATGTGAGGTAGGGGAAAGTCATCCTTGGGGCTGGCCCTATTCAGATCCCTGTAGTCAACACACATTCTGACTTTACCGTCCTTTTTTGGTACCGGCACCACATTAGCAACCCACTGAGGGTAGGAAGTCACTGCAAGAAACCCGGCATCGAACTGCTTCATAACCTCAACTTTGATCTTCTCAGACATTTCTGGACGCATACGGCAGACCTTTTGCTTAACCGGAGGGCAGTCTTCCTCGGTAGGCAAATGATGGACCACAATATCAGTATCTAACCCAGGCATGTCTTCGTAGGACCAGACGAAGATTTCCACATAATCATGTAACATCTGAGTCAACCGTTGCTTCACGCTGAGCTCTAGGTTGGCACCAATCTTGACTTCCTTCCTATCCGTCTCAGTACCCAGATTTATCGTCTCCACTGGCTCTTCATGTGGTTGAATTGCCCTCTCTTCCTGGAGTAACAGTCTTGCAAGCTCGCCAGGCACTTCGCAATCATCTTCACCTTCGTCTTCGGCTAAGTTGATCGTATTTTCGAAGTCATAACTGGCAGTAGCAGAGTCGTTACCAGTGAGATCCAGAGTGGATTGAAACCTATATGAGTGAGTGTATGTAAATACAGCTGTTTTGCAATATATAAAGAAAGGAAAGAAAGAAAAGGAGCATAAGATTTGAAGTGCGAGAAAACGTCCAAGGTCTTTATTCATGATATATGAAATGACAATTAATATGCCCTCACAAACTAAGCCATGGTGCCCCGGGTAAGACACCGGGCCATAGAGTTTTAATTCATTGTTTATTACAAATAACCAAAACAAAGGAATTCATTACTGCGTAACAAAAGTAACAGGAGTATGGTCTTTAGCAGTCCAATTGGTCAATCCACCATCAGTCTTCGGGTAGATCCAGCTATCAAACTCTGACTCTTCCACCTCATCTTCATCCCCAACAGCATTCACTCCTGGATTGGTGATGAGCACAGGAGGTCTTCTGGTTCTAGCTTTGCGCACAGCCCTCTGAGCCTCTGCAGTAAAACCCAGTCCAAACTTGTCAGTTTTAGGTGTAAAATTAGGGAGCCTGCCCTAGTTAGCACATTCACCTTTCTTGATTACAGCCCGGGCGTCCTTCAAGGAAGCCATCTTCAAAGGAAAATCCTCTTCAACCACTGTTTCTGCTGCTGCCAATGTTGGAGGTACCTCTTCAAAATGCTGAAAGGGGGTTTCAATAAACTCCCCGTCCATCTCAATATATTGGAAGGAATTCAAGTGACTAACCATATACTCCTCCTCTCCCTGCACAGTGACAATCTTCCCTCTGACAGGGTACTTGAGCTTCTGGTGTAGGGTAGAGGTGACTGCCCCAGCTTTGTGAATCCAAGGTCGACCCAGTAAACAAGAATAAGATGGACGAATATCCATCACATAGAATGTTAAGTCGAATACCTGAGAACCCACACGAATAGGAATGTCTACCTCTCCATGAACCATCCTCTTAGAACCGTCAAAGGCTCTGACAATGATGTTGCTAGGTTTCAGCTCCAGGCCCTCATAATCCAACCGGTCTAAGGCCTTTTTGGGTAGCATATTTAGGGAAGAACCGGTGTCCACCAACACGTGCGCAAGAGTAGTGTCCCTGCATTCAATAGAGACATGCAGGGCATCATTGTGGTTATTTCCCTTAGCAGTAAGGTCAGCATCCGAAAAACCCAAACCATTGTCAGCTGTCAAATTGGCTACGCAATCAGTAAACTGGTCTGCAGATGTCTCCTATGGCACATGGGCCGTCTTTAGAAATGAAATCAGGGCCTTAGCATGGGCCTTTGAGCACAGCAGCAAGGAGAGCATAGAGATCTTGGAGGGGGTATGCCCCAGCTGTTCAACAACATTAAAATCGCTCTTCTTGATTATTTTAAGAATTTCCTCCATCTCTTGCTGGGAGGCTTCAACATTCACAGATTTTGGTGCCTCCATCCGGGCAGGCTCATCTTCAATCCCTTTGCCCCGAGCATTAGATGACTCGGCAGACGGGGAAGCAACTTGATCAGAAATGGGAACAGGTGCACTTGCAGGCGTTATAATGAGAGGTCTTCGAATAACTGGTGGCGCAATGTCAGGCGAGAAGAGCCTGCCACTGCGGGTAAATTTTGCTGGACCAGTGATATTGCTGATGCTGGTACCAGTGTTGAATTCTTGCTTTATTCCATGTACATATACATCTGCCCCATAGTGCCATGGGACAGCCTTATTAGATTCATAGGGGAGAGGCCCCGGAACAGTAATAACAATGGGTGCGACAGTCATGATTTTCACTGGCTTCCTCGGGGGAGCCTTGATTGGATTATTGAAAATTGTAACAACAGATACTTCTTCCACAGGAACAAACGGAACAGCGGTCTTCTTGAACAGAATCTCTTTGCTGTCCATCAGGCTTTGGATGCCTAACTTCAGCAAAGGACAACCAGAAAGGGAAACAGCACACAAAAGGCAACCTTCGCTACAACCCGGAAATAAACCGGCCAGCAGTAGGTTCCTCTTAACAGTCATCAGAGGAGTAGCTACATCATTCACAGAGACGGCATACAAATCTTCATCAACCACATTTACTCCATGCTGGGGCATAGGAGCAGTCACAACATTTGGCCTTTCAGGCGCCTCAAATTGTATCTCTTTCGCGTCAATAAGGTCTTGCACCTTGTTTCTTAAGGCCCATCAATCATCAGTAGAATGCCCCGGGCTATCGGAGTGATAAGCACAACGGGAATTTGGATTATACTTGGGAGAGGCAGTATTCACAACCTTCGGGGCCTCCCTGACAGTCACTAAGTTGGTGGATAGCAACTGCGGCAAGATTTGTGATAGGGTCATGCTCAGCCGGGTAAACTCTCTTCTAGGTCTTTCAGCCCTTTGTGGATTGGTTTGCCGAGGAGCGGCAGCAGGCTTAGCAATTACCACTGCATTGACAGATTGGCGGCGCTCTGGTTTATCTTGCCTCCTAGGCCCATACATAGCACTGGCCTCCTTCTTAAAAGGTTTCTTTTCAACATTTGAAGATGTACCTTTCTGAATTTTACCGGACTTCATTCCAGCCTCTATCCTCTCCCCAGTCAGAATAAGGTCAGTGAACCCCGCAGATGAGTTACCGATAAGATGATTGAAAAATGGCCCAGATAGGGTCCCCAAGAACATATCCACCAGCTCACGGTCTGTTAACGGAGGCTGCACCCTGCCAGCCAGATCCCTCCACTTCTGTGCATACTCTTTAAAACCTTCGCTTGATCCTAGAGACATACCCTGGAGTTGGGTACGTGTAGGAGCAAGGTCGGCATTATATTGATACTGCTTGTAAAAAGCAGTAGCCAACTCCTCCCAGTTACAAACTTTGGTCCCATCCAGCTGATAGAACCATTCGAGATGAGTCCCTGAAAGACTCTCCTGGAAGAAGTGGATCCACAAGTTCTTGTCCACTGTGTACGGTTGAATCTTCCGCACATAAGATCTGAGGTGTAGCTTGGGGCAGGACGCCCCGTCATACTTGGTGAAGGATGGTGCTTTAAACTTGTGAGGGATGATCACACCAGTAGATAAGCCCAAGTCTCCGAAATCCAGCCCAGGAACTTGTTGAATCTCCATTGCGTTCAGTCTGTCTTCTAACTGCTTGTACCGGTCTTCAGCCGGAGGATACTGTTCCTCATTAAAATCAGTCTCGTTGTCAGAGACTACTGGACTTGGAGCCTTTCCCCCCTGGGGACTGTCTTTGCTTACAGAAGAACCAGCTTCCTCATTCTGCAGAGTATTACCAAACCTCCGGCCCGAGTTGAAAAGAACAGTTCTCTTTTTCTTCTTCTCCTTCTTCAGGAGCAAAGCCTTCAGCTCTTCCTGACCTTGAGCCAAGCCCATGATCAGCTCTTGAAATTGTGCGTTCTGCGCCTGAAGGGCCTTGATAGACATCTCGGTTGATGATTCAGGGTTCATGATGCTGAAATAAACAGCGAAGAACAGTAAGCAACCAAAAAAGAAGAGTACCTGTTATGCACATGATGAATGGAATGCGTATGATTTATGTTTTCAAAGACAATCGGGAATCAACTTTGTAAACAAAAGGAACACACTTCATTAGATTCAACTTTGAAATTTAAATTGCTCAACAGGTCGCCCTTAGGCGTTACATAGAAAATGGAAACACTGAAAAAGGGAAATAAAACTGTAAAAGAACATCCAAAGCTCATCATTAATCCCAGGGTCTCCTCTTCTCAGTACGGATGTAGTCATTCAGAGCTCGCTCATTCTCCAACTGCTTTGTCAGCTTCTGGATCTTCAATTCCTGCTCGTTGAACTTTTCCCGATAAGAATCCCGTTCTTCTCGCAGTTGCGACCAAGACCTCTTTAATGTCTCATAATCAGTAGGTATCTGAGGAGGGAGGACAGTTGGAGGAACCCCATCTTTGTCAGGATACTCAAGAATGACGGGTCTGACAGCTTCGTATGGCATACCTAACTTCTGAGCACGGATACAAACCCATTTGTAGTAGGCTTCCATAGGTAGAGAAGTCTTTGGCCCCAACTCTTGTGGGTCAGCTTTATGAATTCTGTCCCAAGCCTTGATGAACCTACGACGCAGCTCGTCACTATCCACCTGAAATTCAAAACTGATGTGAGGCACCAACATCTCATGAGGCCCTGCTCTTCTGGCCCTCCCAAACTGACGGAGTGCTAGACATGGATTGTAAGAGATTCCTCCTTGAGTACCAATCAGAAGAACATTAGGGTATTCTCCGCAACGATCAATAACAGCTACCTCATCCAAACCTCTGAAAGTCCAAATGATGTCCTTATCAGTGAGAGACATTAACCTATGAGCCCAACCTCTTCCTTCTTGGTTCTTCAGCACAAACTTAGGGAGGTGCGAAATAAACCACCTCACCAACAAAGGGATACAACACCACAGAGTTCCTCGTCTTTGGCCAGTACGAGCATAAAGTTGTTGCAGGATGTCACCCAAGAGAGTGGGCACAGGATTCTGAGACATGAAGATCCTTATGGCAGTGACATTGATGAAGTTGTCAGGATTAGGAAACAAGACTAGCCCATAAATTAAGAGAGCTAAGATGTCTTCATATGCCCTAAAGTCCAAGTCATTCCAGAAACTGTTAGCTTTACCAATCAGAAACTTGGCCAAGAAACCCTTAACTCCGCTTCTAGTCACCCAGTTGTCCATTACTTCTTGATGGGTCAAGGGAAGAGCTGCAGCAACCTCCTCAAGCCTGAGGGTCTTTTCCCAACCAGTGTAAGGAGTCTGATCCAAGATAGGGATACCAAGCAAATCAGAGAACTCTTCCAGGGTAGGGACCAGCTGGAAGTCTTGAAAGGTGAAGCACTGGTAAGAAGGGTCATAGAACTGGGTCAGGACACTCATCAACTGTTGATCCCGCTTTGCAGTGACTAAACTGAGAAGAGAACCATGCCTCTGGGTGAAGGATGTTGTGTTTGGAATTCTACTAACCAACTCTTCAAGCAACTCAGGTGGGTGAACAAAGTTGAACCGGATAGTATTCCTTCGCATAGGCATCATGATGTCCTACAAAACAGAGCAAAGGTGAAACCCTCTTGTCTTTGAAATGGTCAGTCCTTATGCAGGATGCATGCAATGCTCATGATGTTATGATGTTATGATAAAGCACACCACAAATATTTACAAAGGCAAACATGATAAGGCACACAAGTCACACAAGGCAAGCCCTTAAAGTTTAGGCCAGCATGAGGTCTAGGTATTACCCTCTTTCAGTTTGTTGGTTCATACCTGTCCTATCAAAAGTAACCGGGTTCTTAGAGGATCCCAATATCATTGACTACCCTCAATCGGTCATAACTCCAGCATCGCAATCTTTTCTTGCGGCCAGAACCATCATGAGAGTTTAGCCTCAATGGGCGTAGCATACTGCTACTGTTCTATTGGCCAAGTTGTGTCATTTAAGGTTCTAAGGTCTGTTGGTGCTTAATGACTCCTCGGAAGACCCATATTCTCCTTGTTGCGACACAAGGGATATCGGTACAGACCAAGGTGCCACACCAATGTAGCCACTGCTTCACCCATGTCGGTCTATGCCGGACAGGTCCCTCACAGCTTATGCTACCTAAACAGGGTATCCCCAGATCTGGGTTAGGATCTATGTAACTCCGATGCAACCCACAATTTAAAGCAAACAAGTCAAAACAACTGAAAACACAGTTATGAACTATCCTAAGGTACACCTCACTTTATAAGAGATCCCAAGCAGAGTTGCCAGTTCTGTGATTGGTGGATCTGGAACTGACCGTTTAACGCTGGTTTCGCGAAATGTCGCGGAAGCAAGAGTCGCCACCGTCTTTTATTTTCTCCAATATGGAAAGGACAAAAGCACAGAAAAATTCCTTATTGAGATTAGTTCTCGGTTCGGGAGGTAGATTTATAGAAAGGGAAGGTGTTAGCACCCTTTCTATCCATGGTTATCCATGGGCTCTTAGATACTTGCTCATTTGTGTTTTCAAAAATGTTTGTTTGCTTTTCAGAGTGGGTTTGAAAAAGTTTCGTTTAAAATTTCAGTTCGACTCTTGTATCAGTCCTCAAGAGTGTTTGAAAAGTTGTTTTTGAAAGCTTTTTGCAAAGTGTCGGTGTGAAAAGAAGTTTTTGATTTGTTTTGAATTAGAGCAAGTATCTACGAGTCATCTACCTACCCTAAGGAATTAGTCTGTGTAAATGTCCTTTAGGTAGTGCCATCCCACCATTGAGAGGTAGGTAGCACCACCGTTAGAGGTGTTCGGGTCAATTCGAGGATTAGGGACAGTGTGGTCACCAGAGCAATAGGAGGATACCTTAGAAGCTACCCCCATGCCATGTTCATGGACATGAGGACTTACTAAAACGTCCTCTACTCGACGACCACGTTTCAAGGGGCAAGGCAACAGTGAGGCGTACCCTAGGAGTAGTGTGTGAATTGTGTGTCATTTTCAGTTATAGTTTATCTTGATCATGCATTGAGTGTTCTACGCTTTGATTTTATTTGAGCATACATTCTTTCATGTGATTATTAACAGTTAAAAGGTGCGGGAATTAAAATGCGGGAAATAAAGGTCCTACACTATTACAAGGCGCGGGTCTACATCGCCAAATTAAACCAAGACCCGATTTGAATGAAAGAAAAATGCGGAAAGTAATTATCCTAATTATCTATTACAAAGCTTCGGGGCAAATACATTATATTCACAAAAGAAATAAAAATAAATGTGCGAAAGGAAATAAAAATCGAGAATGCGAGGGCGTTGGACCCTTTAAGGAAATTAAATTGGAATTGGCGATTAAATAAAGAAAAGAACTTATTTTTTGATATTTTTGTATTTAATAAAAATGAAGAAAATTAATTGGAATTAAAACCCTAATTCTAAGCATTTTTAATTATTAAAGAAATAAATTCAAGTTTGACCTAATTTACTAATTATTTAATTATAAGTTATTTATAAAAATAATTAATAATTAATAGTGATAAGAAAAAAAAAAGATTATTTATTAAGAAAAAGAATAAAAAAATGCTAAAAGACTTGTTTTTTTTTTATATTTTTTAATTATCTAAGAAAAAGCATTAAAGTTAAAAACTTAAAATTAAAACTAAATTGATTGTCAAGTTTATTTACAAAATAAAACATTTAGTGAATTAAATAATAAAAATATTTTATTTTTGACTTTCTGATTTTTTGTATTTTTAGGTTATAAAAAATTAATTTGTGGAATTAAATAAACAATTAATATAATTAAAATAAATAAAAGAAAAGAAAAAAAAAAGAAGAGAAGAAAGTGCAAACATGGGGGGTTTTCTGACCCAATTAGGAGGTTTATGATGAGTAGTCTGGCCCAACAGATTCAAGGCCTGTTGACTTTTCCATGGTCACGTGTAGAATGCTTGACTAGCGTCTAGGGTAGTCCTCCTATGCTGGCCCTTGGATTGATGTTGCTGGACATGTGGCAAGCTTGAGCGTTGGGGTGTATGATGGACCACAGGATGAAAGCTGCATAGAAACACATTACAAGAAAAAAATATGAAATATATATGGGGGACCTGGGAATCGAACCCAGGTCCCAATGCTTGAAGGACAACACACTTTCCACTCAGCCAAACGCGTTTGTTTGTAAGACTAATGGAACATGATTAATATGAGAGAGAATAAGCGCTATTGGTAAACATAAAAAAACACGCGCGAATGTTTGAATGGCCCAGTCTGGTTGGGACAACTCAATATCTTCTCCATGGCTTCTTCGTTTTGCCTGCAATTACAGAGTAGATAGCGGGGGTTTTAAACCCCCACTAAATAGTACCTACAAAAATAGCGAATAGAGCACCGTTAATCATAAATTGAGCGCGAGGTGATCAGTCGTTTCGTCCAGATGCCCTGGTTCTGATGGTACTAGTCTGGTTGTCCAATTTTTCCTCAAGCGTAAAACCCCAATTCAAGGTTCCTGAAACCCTAAAAAACGCCCATGGCAACTTCTCATACAGGCCATATCAACTCAATTAAAATGCATCAATAGCTTCAGAGAGTTTATATTAGTGTAAATCAAATATTCAAATGCATGGAAAACACATGTAAATTAAGATACGAATGTGATAAGTTTTATGAACAGGGCAAAGCCATTCTACCAATTCTGGATGTATGGAGCCTTGAAAAGTATTGAGACACGTTCAACAAAGTCCCAGCAAGCCTTTGAAATCGATTATAGGCTTTGAATCATGCTCTATGTGTGTTTTCAGTTTTGAGAATTTTGTATGAAAAATGCAAATTTGTTCTTGTGATTCTAGCGCAGCTTTCTTGTCCCTGTGATTAGGTTTAGATTCTGACTTATATATGGAATGAATTAGGTTTGAAATCCAAGCCAAAAAACCTTTGCATTGATGATTTTGAATTCTTGATTTTGCATAATCTTTTTCAATCTTTTTTTCATGCCAAATATGCCAAATCATGAATGATTCTTTCCTTTTTGTAGGGGCACGAAATCTTGAGCTTATAATGGACCTATTAGCTGCATAAAAAGATTTAGAATACATGCTTTAGTATTTTTTCATATTTAATTTTAATTAAATGAATTAGTAGTAATAAAAATTCAAATAATTAATAAAAAATAAGAAAATAACTCCCCTTTGGGTCAATGGGTCGTGTATAGCCTTTGGGTGATGATTCTTGGAAGAAATTGTGGCCCATTAGCAATTTTGAGACATTTGAAGCAAAGTTGACTTTTCAAAATTCCCAAAAATTTCCCAACTTCCACAAGGCATATCTTGCTCAATTTTTAAGCTTTGATCATGTTCTTTGACATTTTGGAAAGGTCTTTAAGTCCTCTAACCAATGCCTTTGGTCCCATGTCATTTTGATTTACCAATCGCAAGTTATGGTCTTTGAATTAAAGTGCTTTTTTGTTGACTTTTGAAAATGACCTATAATGTTGAGATGGATAACTTTTTGTGAGAGCATTTCTTGGACTTGAAGTGTGAAGATGAGTTGTAAGAAATGTCATTATCTTCAAAATGAGATTTGGATGGAATTTTTCTGATAAACCATGTGGAAGTTATGCCTTGGTCAATTTGCAGTTGACTTTTTCAACTGTCCAAAAATAGAAACTTTTGCATCTTGAGACTTTTTGAGCCATGCCTTGAGAATCATGATAAAGAATTGATAAAATGATGTTTGTGGCTTTAAAATAATATGTTGACCAAAAAATTTGACTTTTGATTGTCAAATGACCATTTTGCCCCTGCAGTTGACTATTGAGCAATTAGGGTTTTTGATTGTGCAATCTTGTGCTGTGAGTCTTGAAACTTGGCATAGGGATACTTGACCATGTTTATAGGCATGTGGGACTAGTTTGGGCCCTTGGAAACTTCAATTTCTTTGCCAGAACCAAAACCCTAGTTTTTGACTGTTAGGAGGTCATTGAACTGTGCAACCTTTGGGAGATTTTGAAGCATGTTCTTTGCAAATCTTTAAGAATATGGGAGGGCAAATTTTGGGGTACAACAGTAAGGTTAGGAGAAGGAACCTGGATAGTAGTGTTGCTTCGAGATGAAAGCCTGGGTAGTAGGGCTGTGAGAAGGAACTTGGATAGTAGGGTTACTTCGATATGAAAGCCTGGGTAGTAGGGTTGTGAGAAGGAACCTGGATAGCAGGGTTACTTCGATATGATAGCCTGGATAGTAGGGCTGTGAGAAGGAACCTGGATAGCAGGGTTACTTCGATATGAAATCCTGTATAATAGGGCTGTAAGAAGGAACCTGGATAGCAGGGTTACTTCGATATGAAAGCTTGGATAGTAGGGCTGTGAGAAGGAACCTGGATGGTAGGGTTACTTCGATCTGAAATCCTGGATAGTAGGTTTGTGAGAACCTGGATGAGGTTGCATTTATTGCCGATGATTAGTCTGTTTAGCTTCGAGTGTTGATTGTGTACTTGCTGGAAATTGTTGATAATAACTGTCTTTCCTGAAAGAAATGCAGGGTTAGTTATGTGTGATGCATGAGATGCATTGTATGATGACGTTCTCAAAATAAATGAGACAATGCTATATGATATGTATGCATACGTCATGATATATGAACATGAAATGCTGACGTAATAATCTGAATCTGGGAAAATAAACCCCTGATTGTTGTTTGGAGAGTATGAGAAATAGTATTCTTGACTGCTACTTCTGTTAGGGATGGTGAACAATAATGACTAGGTTGGGGATTATCCCCTTGGCTGGTAAATATTCTGTCGGATGAGACTTTGCCTGAGGATAACTCTGTGGGGAATAACTCTGTTGGAGAGGAGATACTATGTGGATAGATCTGCTGACTTGGAGGAATAACCTCAGTTGGGGATGAATTACCATTACCGGTGATAATGAATTCTGTTGGGGATTGAATTTTTTTTTGCGAGAGAAATAAACTCTGCTTGGGGGAAAGTTTGTTGATTCGCCCGCGATTGTGAATCTCAACGGGGGAGAGTCATGTCCTGTTCGAGAAAACTAACATTACCGTTCTTGGATACATTTTACTCTGTGGGGAGTGTATGTACCACTACTCATGTTCTCAAGCGGACTCTACCTTTGTACCTGATGGTCAAAGTAACTGTAAGGTTTGGACATTTCTTGTTTTCCCTGCTCTTGGAATTAAGAGTAATTGTCTTTTGTTTCTTATGTAAATATTTATGAGCAACAATTATTTTCAAGTGCATATATCGAAAATGAACCATTGGACATTTTAGCAAAACAAAACAGGAAAAAGAAAATAAATTAAAGCCTTGTGAAAATGACTTGTATTGATTTTGAAGTTGGCCTGTAATAGCCGTTTTGTACAAAGAGGTTGACACCTTAGTAAGAGAACGCCGCCAAAAGATAGAAATTACAATTTATGTTTAAGAAAAATAGCTATGTGAAACAATCCCATTGGGTTCCAATTCTGCTATTGCCTTTATATCTTCAAGCATCTCATCACTTTGCTGCTTGGTCGAAGTTAGATCAGATTGATTGGCGTCGTTCGAGCATGATAGTTGATATCGAGGTCTAGTTGCAAGATGATCCAATGAGACATAGTGTTATGCTTTGATCCCTAATTTTTGCCTGAACTGCCCTTTTCGGGTTTTCAGTCCACCGGGATACCCTTTTTTTCCCAAGTCGCCTTTTCAGGTTTTTGACTTGCCGGGTGTACAGTTTTTTTCATTTTCATCCCTTACTTTTTCCCGAACCCTTTTGGTTCGCCGGGAAGCCCTTATTTTTGCCTAGGCCAGACAACCTAGTGGGTCTTTGATTATGCGTAGTATATTTTCACTACGTCTGTATTGACGGGGTGAGGAAGGTCGTCACCATCCATGGTGGTTAGAATCGTAGCTCCTCCCAAGAAAATGTTCTTAACCACAAATGGCCCTTCGTATGTGGGGGTCCATTTTCCCCTGGGATCACCTTGCGGTAGTATGATGCGCTTGATCACTAGATCCCCAACTTGATATTCCTGACGTCTGACTTTCTTGTTAAAAGCCTTGATCATTCGCTTTTGATACGTCTGACCATAATAGATAGCAGTAAGTCTCTTTTCATCCATTAGATTTCGGTGATCAAGTCGTGTTTGGATCCAATCGTCTTCGTTCAAACCCGCATCCTTCATAATCCTGAGAGAGGGTATCTGGACCTCGATGGTTAGGACTGCCTCCATTCCATATACCAGAGAGTAGGGTGTTTCCCCTGTTGACGTCCGCGCTGAGGTACGGTACCCATGAAGAGCAAATGGTAACATCTCTTGCCAGTCTTTATATGTCACTGTCATCTTCTGCACAATCTTCTTGATATTCTTATTAGCTGCTTCAACATCCCCATTCATCTTTAGCCGGTAGGGAGAAGAGTTATGATGTTGTATCTTGAACTGTTTGCAGAGCTCGGTGATCATTGTGTTATTAAGATTTATATCGTTATCAGTAATGATCCTCTCGGGGACACCGTATTGGCAAATCAGATTATGTCGGATGAACCGCGCCATGATGTTCTTGGTTATTATAGCAAAGGAAGCCTCCTCAACCCACTTCGTAAAGTAATCAATGGCTACCAGAATTAAACGATGTCCGTTAGACGCAGTAGGCCTGATCTCGGCGATCATGTCGATGCCCCACATTGCAAAGGGCCAAGGAGTTGTCAAAACATTCAGAGGAACTGAAGGTACATTCACTTTATCTGCATATACTTGGAACTTATGACAGGTTCGAGAGTGCTGATAACAAACGGCTTCCATGGTGGACCAGTAATATCCTGCCCGTAGGATTTTCTTTGCCATGGTATGTCCACTGGAATGAGTTCTAAAAGTACCTTCATGTAACTCTTTCATGATCCTTTCTGCCTCGCTCTTGTCTACACACCGCAGTAAGGTTAAATCATGGTTACGTTTGTAGAGGATACCATTACTGATGAAGAAATTAGCAGCGAATCTCCTCAGAAAATTCTTATCATTAACAGATGCCCCCTTGGGGTATTCTTGAGCCTCAAGATACCCCTTTACCTCGTCAAAACAGGGTTTACCTGCCATCTCCTTAGTCTCAATGTCGCAGCAATGTGCGGGTTCGTCCAACCTCTCAATGGAAATCTGGGGAGCTTCATTGTCCCACCTCACTTTGAACATAGAAGACATGGTAGCTAGCCCGTCCTCTAATTGGTTCTCTTATCTGGGGAAATGTTCAAAGGTTATCTCCTCAAAGTGCGGGAGCAATGTCAGTACATATTCTTTGTAAGGAATAAGATTCGGGTGCTTTGTATCCCACTCGCCCTTGATCTGACTTATTACCAGAGCGGAATCTCTGAATACACTCAAGGACCCAAACCTCAGGTCAATAGCAGCTCGAAGACCTAAGATACACGCTTCATACTCCGCCATGTTGTTGGTGTAGTTGAAACATAATCAGGCGGTGAACAGAATATGACACCCCTCAGGAGATATAATCATGGTGCCAATGCCATTCCCCAATGCGTTTGATGCTCCATCAAAATACATAGACCATCGGGATCCCTCCTCGGGTCCTTCATCTGGTTCAGGTTCTTCGCAGTCGTTCACCAACATGATGTTCTCATCCGGGAACTCAAAATTCATGGACTGGTAGTCATCCACGACCTGATGCGCCAAATGATCTGCCAATACACTCCCCTTGATTGCTTTTTGGGTTGTGTATTGGATGTCGTATTCGGTTAAGATCATCTGCCATCTTGATATTCTTCCGGATAAGGCAAGCTTCTCGAAAATATACTTGATTGGATCCATCTTTGATATCAACAAGGTGGTGTGAGCCAGCATATACTGTCTCAATCGGCGAGCAGCCCATGCCAAAGCACAACAAGTTTTCTAGAGCAATGAGTATCGGGTCTCACAGTAGGTAAACTTTTTGCTAAGGTAATAAATGGCGTGCTCTTTTCGACCAGACTCGTCATGCTGCCCCATCACACACCCCCATTGAATTGTTTACCAGTGTCAAGTATAATATCAAAGGTCTGCCTTCAACTGGAGGCATCAGAATTGGTGGTTCTTGAAGGTATTCCTTAATTCTTTCGAAAGCGGTTTGGCATTCATCATTCCACTTTACCACTTGATCTTTCTTCGGCAGCTTGAAGATTGGCTCACGAGTAGCAGTCAGATGTGAAATGAACCTGGCGATGTAATTTAGACGTCCCAAGAAACCTCTGACTTCTTTTTCTGTGCGGGGTACTGGTATCTCTTGTATGGATTTTACCTTTGCAGGGTCCACCTGAATACCTTTATCACTGACGACGAAACCCAGAAGTTTACCAAACCTTACCCCAAAGGTACACTTGTTTGGATTCAACCTCAGCTTGTATGTTTTCAACCTGTCAAACAGTTTCTGGAGATGATCAAGGTGCTCTTCCTCGGTCTGGGACTTGGCTATCATGTCATCAACATAAACCTAGATCTCATGGTGAATCATGTCGTGGAACAAAGCGACCATGGCGCGCTGATATGTTGCCCCCAGCATTCTTCAACCCAAAAGGAATTACCTTGTAACAGAAGGTGACCCATTGTGTAACGAAGGTTGTCTTCTCCATATTCTCCAGAGCCATCTTGATCTGGTTGTATCCAGAAAAACCATCCATAAAGGAGAAGATCTTGTGTTGTGCGGTGTTGTCGACTAGAACATCGATGTGAGGAAGTGGGAAGTCGTCCTTGGGGCTTGCCCTATTCAGATCTCTGTAGTCCACACACATCTGTACCTTACCATCCTTATTAGGTACCAGAACGACGTATGAAACCCACTGTGGATAAGAATTGATAGCTAAGAATCCGATGTCAAACTGTTTCATGACCTCTGCCTTGATTTTCTCTGACATTTCAGGGTGCATACGGCGGACCTTCTGCTTTACCGGAGGGCAGTCTTCTTTGGTTGGCAGGCGATGTACCACAATATCAGTATTCAGACCAGGCATGTCTTCATAGGACCAGGCGAAGATCTCAACATAATTGTGTAGCATCTGTATTAATCGTTGTTTGACACTAGGCTCCAGGTTCTCACCTATTTTAACCTCCTTCCTGTCCTCTTTTGTACCCAAATTCACTGACTCGACTGGCTCTTCATGAAGCTGATGGCCCTTTCTTCCTGCTGTAGTAGTCTAGCAAGCTCTCCCGGCACCTCGCAATCATCCTCACCTTCGTCCTCGGTTTGGTTTATTGGATTTTAGAAGTCATAACTGGCAGTAGCAGAACTGTTATCAATGGGATCCAGGGTGGATATGGATCTGCAGTATGATACGTGAGTGTGTGTAAGAGAATAACTGTTTTGATAAAATGGGAGAAAGAAAAGAAAAACAAAGAGCGCAAAAATTTTGTAATGCAAGAAAAGTCCAATGTTTTATTGATGATATATGAAAATGACAAATAATAATAAGCCCTCACAAGTGAAGCCAAAGTGCCTCGGGCAAGGCACCGGGCCGTAAAGTTTCAAATTGTTTATTACAAATCTTAAAACAAAAGTCAATTACTGTGAAATAAAATAAACATGTATGAAATCCTTCTCCGTCCAGTTATTCAATCCACCATCGGTTGTTGGGTAGATCTAGCTGTCGATGTCTGAATCTTCTTCATTGTTCTCAATTGCATTAACTCCCTGACTGCTAATGTATATAGGAGGTCTTCCAATCCACGCGCGCCTAACAGCCCTTTGAGCCTCTGTAGTAAAGCCCAAACCAAATTTGTCAGTTTTGTGAGTGAAATTAGGGAGCAGACTCGAATTGGTACACCCACCTTCTTCAACAATAGCCCTGGCATCCTTGAGAGAAGCCATCTTCAGTGGAGGTTTATTGGTAGTAACTTCAGTTGACGCTAAAGTCTGAGGGACCTCTTCGAAGTTCTGACAAAGAGTTTCAATGAACTCCCCATCCATCTCCACATAACGGAAATAATTGAGATGACTTACCATGTACTCTTCTTCACCTCGAACCGTGACAATTTTCCCCTGCACTAGATATTTCACCATTTGATGGAGTGTGGAAGTGACTTCCCCAGCCCTATGGATCCAAGGACGACCCAACAAGCAAGAATATGGTGGTCTGATGTCCATTACATAGAAGGTGGATCCAAAGGTCTGAGAACCAACTTTGACAGGGATGTCCACCTCCCCGTGCACCATCCTTTTTGATCCATCAAAAGCCCTTACCACAATGTTACTCGGCTTCAAAGTCAAACCCTCATAGTCCAAATGGTCCAACGCTTTCTTTGGCAGAATGTTCAGCGAAGACCCAGTGTCAACCACCACATGAGCCATGGTGGTGCCCTTGCATTCAATCGAGACATGCAGATCATCATTATGACTTCTCCCCTTAGCGGTCAGATCCGCATCTGAAAATCCTAGCCCATTGTGAGCAGTCAGGCTAGCCACACAATCTTTGAACTGATCTATAGAAGTTTCCTGTGGCACATGCGTAATCTTGAGAAATGCGATCAGAGCCTTCACATGGGCTTCTGAACACAATAGCAGAGACAACATGGATATCTTTGACGGGGTCTGCCTCAGCTGTTCGACCATATTGTAGTCGCTTTTCTTGATAATTTTCAGTATTTCCTCTATTTCTTGTTTAGAGGCTTCCACCATAATTTTTCTAGGCGCCTCCGTCCGGGCAGGCTCACCTATGATTTCTTTGCCCCGAGTTTCAGATGGCTCAGCGACAGGGGTGATAACTGGAGTAGGAATTGGAACAGTAGTTGATGTACTAGCAGATGGAATGACAACAGGTTTGTGGACAATCGGAGGGGAAATCTCGGGAGAAAAGAGTCTTCCACTTCTGGTGACTTTACTAGCCCCGACAATATTACTGACATCAGTATCAGCTTCTTTGTTCTTCAACTCTTGCTTAATACCATGGTAATACACATCAGCACTATAGTGCCATGGGACAGCCTTGTCTGAAGTGTATGGGATGGGACCAGGAAGGGTGATTATTAGTGGAGCAATTCTTGGGACAGATGTAATCCTAACAGGTTTTCTCGAGGAAACCTTGGAAGAATTTGCAGAAATGGTTATGATGGCAACATCTTAATTGGGAACAACAGGAATCATAGTCTTCTCGAACAGAATCTCTTTACTATCCATCAAGCGCTGAACACCTGACTTCAACAAATGGCAACCAGTAGGTAGAATCAAGCACATGTGGCAACCTTCACCACAACCTGGGAATACACTGGCCAACAGCAAATTCCTCTTAAAAGTCATAAGAGGAGTAGAAATTTCTTCAACAAAGGTCACAAACAAATCATTGTCAACAGCATTAACCCCACGACCATGTTTGGGCATAGGAGCAGTTATTACATTCGGATTTTCTGGAGTATTAAACTCTATCTCCTTAGCTTCCAGCAAATCTTGTACTTTGTTTCTCAAAGCCCAGCAGTAATTGGTATCATGGCCAGGACTCTCAGAGTGGTAGGCGCACCGCGCGTTGGTATTGTATCTAGGAGAGGTAGTGTTGGGATTTTTGGGAGCCTCCCTCAATATGGTCAAGTTTGATTTCAGTAGGTGAGGTAACACTTCAGCCAATGTCATACTAATGCGGGTAAACTGCCATTGTGGTCTTTCCACCCTTTGTTGATTGTTGCGTTGTGGAGCAAGAACGGGTCTTAGTATCATTACAGCACTTACCGTTGGACGGTGTTCAGATCTGTTTTGGCCTCTCGGGATATAAACTGCACTGGCTTCCTTCTTACCAATAAAAGGTTTCTTTACCGAACTTGAAGAGGCATCCTTCTATATTTTTCCACTTCGAATCCCTGTCTCCACTCTTTCTCCAGGTAAAATCAACTCGGTGAAACCAGACGATGAACTGCCAATCAAGTGGTTGAAAAATGGGCCAGACAGCGTCCCCAGAAACCTATCAACCAACTCCCTATCAAATAAAGGGGGTTGAACTCTGCCAGCCAAATCTCTCCATTTCTGAGCGTAATCTTTGAAACCTTCGCCTGCACCCATGCACATAATCTGGAGTTGAGTACGAGTGGGAGCAAGGTCGGCATTGTATTGGTACTGCTTGTAGAAAGCAGCAGCAAGATCTTCCCAGTTTCGAACATTGGCCCCTTCCAATGGGTAGAACCATTCAAGATGAGTCCCTGACAGACTATCTTGAAATAATTACACCCACAAATTTCTATCAGCTGTGTGGGGTTGAATTTTCTTGACATAAGAGCCGAGATGGAGTTTTGGGCAAGACACTCCATCATACTTAGCAAAAACTGGAGCCTTGAACTTCTGAGGAATGACCACTCCAGATACCAGTCCTAGTTCTCCGAAATCCAAACCAGGTACCTTCTGAACTTCCATAGCACTCAGACGGTCTTCTAGCTTCTTGTACCTATCCTCAGAAGGAGGATATTGGTCATCATCAAAATCAGTATCATTATCAGAGACCGCAGGACTAGGGTCCTTTTCTTCTTCTTGGTTCTCCCCTTCTTTGGATGAAGAGGTCAGATCAGTTTGATACTTCAACCTTTCTCCAAACCTTCTTCCCATATTCAGAAGCCCGACCTTCTTCTTCTTCTTCTTCTTCTTCTTCTTTTCTTTCAGAATGAGAGTTTTCAAATCCTCTTGCCCCTTAGCCAGACTTATGAACATCTATTGGAACTGGGCGTTCTGTGCCTGAAGCTCTTTAATGGCTTGATCGGAAGACATTTCTGCTCAAATAAACAGCGACGAAGATAAGAAACCTGTAATGGTACCTGTGATGATGTGCATGATAATGGGATGCGCATGTAATGATTTCAAAGACTTTGGGAAATTTAAATTCGCAAACCAAAAACAAAACTTTATTAGCTTAACTTTGAAATGTTCAACAATGCCCTTAAGGCGTTACAAAGAAGTAAATAAAGCAAATCTAAGACTAGAAAAGCAAAATCAAAAGTCCCATGGACGCTTTCTCTTTGTGTTGATGTAGTCATTGAGTACTCTTTCCTCCTCGAGCTGTCTGGTGAGCTTCAAAACCTTCCTCTCTTGCTCATGGAACTGCTCCCTGTAAGTATCTCACTCATTCTTCAGATGAATCCAAGACCTTTGTAGCTCCCCAAGATCAGTAGGCATGTAAGGATATAGAACCGTGTAAGGAATATCGTCTTCAGTAGTGGGTTCCACAATCACTGGTAACACTGCTACATATGGCATCACAAGCTTCTGTTGCACGAGCTCAGACCCATTGGAGATAAGGCTGCATAGGAAGGGAAGAATTTTGTCCCAACTCATGGTGGTCTGATCTATTTACCATGCCCCAAGCTCGTATGAACCTCCGGCGATGCCCTTTAACATCCTCTTCATAGTCTAATGCAATATCCTCGAGAAGTAACCTATGGGGACCATCTCTCCGAGCACGACCAAATTGTCGTAAAGCTAGACAAGGATTGTAAGTTATGAAGATGTGAAAAACACAAGAAGGGGGGGTTGAATTGTAAAACTTAAAACAAAAGGCTTAACAACACAGTATTTTTATCCTGGTTCGTTTGATCTCAAAGTACTCAAGTCCACCTGTCAAGGTGATTTCGCCTCTCTCCAACGAGGTCTTAATCTACTATTTTCAAAGGATTACAACATCTACTTTAACAACTGTTAAAGTCTTCTTGAGTACAGCCACAGACCGGTTTATCTCAAGGAAATATTTTACAAATGAATTGAACTAGTGTGTATGTTGTTTTCTTACAAAACTGTATATCACAACTGTGATAATTACACAAACTAACTTTGGAATAGAATGACTTTGCTAAAGCTTTGAAAGAGCGTGGTTTGAATAGCTTAGCAAAATTGGGTGCGTATGTACGTGCTTCTTTTTCACAAGCAATCCTGTTTATATAGGCAAGCAAGGATACGTTGTCCATAAATCAGGTTTAATGATAATAATGCACTTTCCTTTTGTAGAAGATCTTTGTCTGAAGAAAGTTGTTAGCATTTAATTTAGTCTTGAATAACCAGTAATGCTTCAGAATCTTCTTTGTTGTATCTGCTGATAACACTTCAGAGTGTAGATGACTTGGAAAAGATGTCTTTGATCAGAGTCAGAGTGTATTTGATTAGGCACAGATTCTGGTCATCAAACTTCAGTGTTTCAGCGTGTACCATAGGTTACTGATCTTCTGATGCTGCTTCCATTCTGATGCTGATTCCATCAGAGCTTCTGCATATACAGAGCATAATTTTCAGGAGCATAATTGTTCTTTGTATATACCTTAGAAATAATTTTATTCTTTGTATTTTGTTATCATCAAAACTTTACTCAAGGGTTGTAGAATCAAACTATGTTCTAACAATCTCCCCCTTTTTGATGATGACAAAAACCAGATTTTTCAATAAAGAATAAAGAACAAAAAGTATAGAGTTAAGTAGAAAAACTCCCCCTGAGTTGATTACTTCCCTTTAATTCCATGAGTCTTTGAGCATCAAAATCTTACTGTATCTTTCAGCAGAGTTTTGTACCTGTTCAAGCTTTTTAGAAGAGAGAATTTATGTAGATTAGAATGTTTGAGACTTATGTATCAGTAATCCGCTATTGAAAATATCTATTGAAAATATCTTTTTCTTTTTCCCCTTTTTGTTAGTTATAAAAAAAAACACATAATCAGAGCCAAAATAAGTTTATATTAAAACAAAATCAATGTTAAGTTCAGAGCTATGTAGAGAATATTACAGGAAAAAAAAAATTTTAAACATAGAAAAATCTAAGAGGGAGGAGAAAGACGCGTGAACAAAGCTTCCAACAAGCCCTTGGTTTGGATATTGGTTTCCTCTTGCTTGGTTAACATATTCTTGATTTCTGAAATTTTGTCATCCTGTTTATCCATTCTTTCCTTCATCAAAGTATCAGATCTCTTCAGGTCTTCTAAAGTCTGCCTTTCATAGGAGGAAGCTTAAGGATCTTCATCAACTGGATGCTTCTCAGAGCATTCTTCAATATCTTCTTTTTGACCCAATTGTTCAGCGGGAATCATCTGCTCTGGAGTGTCAGTCAGATTGAGATCTTCTGACTCTGGTTGAACTTTGTCTGCTGGACGATGTTCAGACCAGGGAGCATTGTTCAGAGGAAGAGCTTCTTCCTTGAGTAGCTGGCTCAGAACTTGATCTTCAAAAACTTTTAGCAGGTTGCTGAAGTTCTGTTGAACTAGTCTGTAGCTATTTTCTTGCATTTTATAGGTTTCAGAATATACCCATCTTCTGAACCTTGTCCAAAGGTAGTCTGATGCAGCGGGATCAATCAGCTCAAGACTAGCTTGCTTCAGAGAAGTGATCCACTTCTGCATTTGTGTTTCAAATATCAATAAACTGGTACTAACATCTGGTGTAGGTTCAGATGGTTTTGGTTTTGGTATGGCTGTTTTGTTGGTTATGGCAGTCAGGCGTTCAAAAATAGTTAAGTCAATGATAGTTTTGGCATGGTCATTTGGATTGATATTTGATGAGGAAGTGGGAGAGTCTGGGATGATTATTGGACTTGTTGGGGTGTTTGGTGGAGTTGATTCTAGTGAAGAGGGAATTTAGGGAATACTGATGGTTAGGGGTATACTGATGTTCAGAGGTTCAGGGATCCCAAGAATGGGAGTGAGATCAGAAATAACAGTTTGGTTGGATTGATGGTGATGAAGTTCTGGTTCGGAGGATTCATGAGGTTGGACCTCAGAAGTTTGAACTTCTGGTTGTAATATTTCAGGTTGTGGAGAAGGTGGATGAGTTTCTGGTAGAGGTGCTTCTGAAATGGTTTTAGAGTTTGGATTTACTGGTATAGGAGAAGATATATGATGGTCAAAGGTTTCAATATCAGATAGAACTTTTGCAAGTTCTTGTTGTGTTACTTCAATATTTGGATTTGTAGGTAGGGAGTGAGATCCTCTAAGAGTTAAGGTTTCTGAGGGGTCAAATTCAATGTCAAAGTCATCAAGTGTTTGTGGAGTGGGGATTTCTGATTGAGTGGGGATTGGTACAGATGTTGATATAGATACTGAATTTAAAACAGTTACAGAAGAAGGATTACCTCTCTTTTTAGGAGTCCGCTGGGATGATCCTTCTGCTACAGCCTTCCTTTTCTTGTTTTTCTTCAGCACAACTTCTGGAGCCTTCTGTTGCAGATCCTGAATGTTCAAATCTGGTGTTGTACCATCCTCCTGGCATGCATCCAGATATCTGACTATTATCTCAGGTTTTGAATCAATCTCTGAGAACATGGGAAAGTTATCTAGAGGGATTCTTCTGCTGGAGATTGTTGCAAAAGAAGTGACACTGGGTTCCTTCTTGATGTTCTCAATTAACTCCATCTTCTTTAGATTCTTTGCATTCAATTGTTTGCCAACAGTAGCTTCCAAAGAGCTGATTTCCTGAGCTTCTGTTAGATGATCAATCAGCTTATTCTCTGTTAGAATATCTGATATAAGCCTTCCTAGGGGTATCCAGTCCCTTTTTGTGCGCTCCTCTTCTATGGTTTCCTTAACACTAGTCCTTAGATAGTTGAACAGCATATGATCCAGACTCACCTTAATCTTCTGGGAGATGAAGTAGATCAGAAATTGCTGATCAATATTGATGTAGTCAGGAGAGCTGGTTGGCTTCCTGTGGTTTATGCATCCCAGAATAATCTTGTCCCATATTCTGTGATGGTCTTTTAGATCCCTTATCTTGCAGGATTGGGAATGTTGGACCTACCAGACGGTCAAAATACCTGTTCCAACCTTGAGCCTTTACCTCTTCATAGAGATTGAACCCGTTCTCTTGAAGACTGTTAAAGTCCACAATCAATTCTGAGAGTACTTCTAGATTTTTGATGGGTGTGAGAAGAGTTCTGAAGGGTTCTTCATATTGTTCTGAGGAATCTGTTCTCTGAGTACTGGAAGTAGGGTTGCTTGAGGAAGCCATGTTCACACAGAAAGTTTTGAGAGGAAATTGAAAGGGTTTTTTGAGAAAGGATGCAAACTGAAATCAATTAGATTGTAGAGAAAATGAAAGTGAAAGTGAAAGAGTGTAAAGAGTGAGAAATGTGTTTAAATAGATTTTGAAAAAGATTTTGAAAACATAAATGGCAAGAGAGAGAAATAAATTATAATGATTATAAGCATTTAATGACAACTGATTTTGGGGGATTCAGAAAGATATTGGAACGGTTACCCATGACATGTGTCCCAATGCATCCAATCAGCACTGACCTTTCAGAAACGTGAATGCGTGTTCAGCCTCAGAAAGTAGCTGATGAATGGATGACAACTGTTTGCTTGAGTGAACAGCACATTTCTATCCTTGAAATGAAGCGCTCAGATCTTTATGGATAGATTCTGATACACTCTGAACTTCTAAAGATCTGAAGGAAGATTGATCAGTAGTTCACAGAAAAAATAATAAAAGTTCTGAGGGATAAGATATGGAAGTAAAACTGTTTTATTCTGGGCAGAGCTTCATGCTGAGATGTTTCAGAATGAAGTTGAACCTATCTTTAGAAAGAGGTTTTGTAAAGATATCAGCCCATTGATGGTCTGTGTTAATGAATTTTAAATTTAGAATCCCTTTCTGAATATAGTCCCTAATAAAATGATGTTTTATTTCTATATGCTTAGCCCTAGAATGCAAAATAAGATTTTTACTTAGACAAATAGCAGAAGTGTTTATCATAGAGGATAGGGATGTTACTCTCAAATATATTGAAGTCCTCAAGTTGACTTTTCATCCAGAGCATTTGTGTGCTACATCCAGCTGCTGCTATGTATTCAGCTTCTGCTGTTGATAGAGCTATAGTGGATTGTCTTTTACTGGACCATGAAATCAGATTTTCTCCCAGAAACTGATAGCTTCTAGAAGTGCTTTTACGTTCTACTCTGTCTCCAGCAAAATCAGCATCACAGTATCCTACTAAGCTGTAATCACTTGATTTTCTATAAAACAGACCCAGATTAGTAGTACCTTTCAGATACTTGAAAATTCGCTTGACTGCTGTTAAGTGAGATTCTCTAGGATCTGATTGGAATCTAGCACAAATGCAAACACTGAATAGAATGTCAGGTCTTGAAGCCGTTAGACAGAGAAGAGAACCAATCATACCTTTGTAGATCTTCTGTTCTACCTTGTTACTTACCTCTTCTTTTTCCAGGATGCACGTGGGATGCATTGGAATTCTTGAGGGCTTACATTCTGAGAGATCAAATTTCTTCAGAAGTTCTCTGACATATTTTCTCTGATGAATGTAGGTTCCTTCTGGAGTTTTATTAATCTGAATGCCCAGAAAGAACTTTAGTTCCCCCATCAGGCTCATATCAAATAATGCCTGCATACATTTAGCAAACTCTCTTCCCAGAGAGGGTTTAGTGGATCCAAATATAATGTCATCAACATGAATTTGACATACTAAGATGTCATTCTTAACTGTCTTACTGAACAAGGTTGTGTCCACTTTCCCTCTGGTGAATTCCTTTTCTAACAAGAAGTTACTTAGTCTTTCATACCAAGCTCTGGGAGCTTGTTTCAGACCATAGAGTGACTTCTTTAGTTTGAAAACATATTCTGGATTTTCGGAACTTTCAAAACCAGGGGGTTGGTTCACATAAACCTCTTCTTCTATATAGCCATTTAAGAATGCACTCTTGACATCCATCTGATATAGAGTTATGCCTTTATTAACAACAAATGAAATTAAAAGTCTGATAGATTCTAACTTGGCGATTGGAGCAAAGGTTTTTGTATAGTCTATCCCTTCTTGCTGACTATAACCTTGTGCTACCAGTCGTGCTTTGTTTCTGATGAATTCACCTTATTCGTTCAGTTTGTTTCTGAACACCCATTTTGTGCCTATGATGTTGAACCCTCTTGGTTTGGGAACCAGATCCCATACGTCATTTCTTGTGAACTGATTTAGCTCCTCCTGCATTGCCAGAATCCAGTCATTGTCCAGAAGTGCTTCATCAATTGTTGTTGGTTCAATCAGAGAAACAAGTCCCATGAGGGATTCTTCAGAGTTTGTAAAGGTAGATCTTGTTCTGATTGGATCTTCCTTCCTTCCTAAGATTGTTTCTTCTGGGTGATCAATTCTGCTTCTAGATGGTTTTTTCTGAAGTTGATCAACAGAAGGTGTTGGGTTGCTTGTAGTGACTCTTTCTGATGTTGAGGGAGTGTCTCTGTTGGGAGCCTCTGAGTTGTCTTCAATACCTATGAGTTCAGCTTCCATACCTGCAAGGAATTCATTCTGCTTTAACTTTTGAGAGTCAAGCTTATCATCAAACCGAACACAGATTGACTTTTCAACAATCTGTGTTTCTGTATTGTATACTCTCTACCCTCTTGAGCGTTCAGAGTATCCTAACATAATACACTTTTGTGCTTTAGAGTCAAACTTGTTCAAATAATTTTTTGTATTCAAAATAAAACATATACATCCAAATGGGTGAAAATAGGAAATGTTGGGCTTTTTGTTCTTCCACAATTCATATGGAGTCTTTTCCAGAATAGGTCTGATGGAGATTCTATTCTGAATGTAACACGCTATGTTTATTTCTTCTGCCCAAAAGATCTTAGCAACGTTAGTCTCGTTGATCAAGGTTCTAGCCATTTCTTGCAATGTTCTGTTCTTTCGTTCTACAACTCCATTTTGCAGGGGAGTTCTAGGACAAGAGAAGTCATGCAAAATGCCTTTTTCATTAAAGAATAATTCAAAGTCTTTATTTTCAAATTCTCCACCATGATCACTGCTGACTTTGATGATTCTAAGATTTTTTTCATTCTGAACTTGGTTGCAGAAGGTAACAAACACAGAGTGTGACTCGTCCTTGTGCCTTAAGAACTTTACCCATGTCCATCTGCTATAGTCATCTACGATTACTAACCCATACTTCTTGCCACTGACTGAGGCAGTTTTTACTGGACCAAATAAGTCAATGTGCAGAAGTTCTAATGGCTTAGAGGTGGAAACAACGTTTTTGGATTTGAAAGAAGGTTTTGCAAACTTGCCTTTCTGACATGCTTCACACAGAGCATCTGAATTGAACTTCAAGTTAGGAAGTCCTCTGAACAGATTGAGTTTGTTAATCTAAGATATTCTTATCATACTAACATGTCCCAATCTTCTGTGCCAGATCAATTGCTCATTGTTAACAGACAGAAGACATTTTACGTTCTGACTTTTCAGTTCAGAAAGTTTGATTTTATAAATGTTGTTTTTCCTCTTTCCATTAAATAGGATAGTCCCATCTTTCTGACTAACAGCTTTGCATGAATTTTGATTGAAGATTATATCATAACCGTTATCACTTAATTGACTTATAGATAACAGGTTATGCATTAATCCATCAACTGATAAAACATTACTAATAGAGGGAAGATTTCCATTACCTACTGTTCCAGAGCCAATGATCTTTCCCCTCTGATTGCCTCCAAAACCTACGTGGCCTCCAGGCTTAAGTTCCAGGCTTTGGAACATATGCCTTCTTCGCGTCATGTGTCGTGAGAAGCCAGAGTCCAAGTACCATGATTGGTGTTTTTGCTTTGCTGCTAAAGATATCTGCCACATGTATTATTTTATCCTTAGGTACCCATATTTTCTTGGGTCCTGATTTGTTAGTTCTACCAAATCTATGGTTGAATTTTGGTTTGACAGAGTAATCACTACTTGATATTTTATGTCATGTGTGTGCCCATATGTAAAGTGTGAATCAAGTGGAGTACACTTTATAACTAAATCCATGGCATTTTTTGGTGTGGGAACCTTACCTTGATATCCTATCCCTTTTATGTTGTTTATGCTAACCCCATAGATCATTGAAGCCATTTTGCTTTTGTCTATATTTTTAGCTAGAAACTTCTGAAAGCTGTGATCATACTCTTTGATGATCTCATCAGCATTGCTGAGAGTTTCAGGGATTGTTTCCTTCTGAGAGTTATGCATTTGATTTTCTAATTTTGAAATTTTATCTTTTAACTCAGAATTTTCCAATTTGAGACTCTCAGTCTTATCAGAGTCAGAAGCAAGATTCCTTTTCAGGTTTCTGAATTTGACTCTGATCTGCTGATACCTTTCCAGAATTTCATTAAGGCTTTCTGCTAATTCAGCCTTGGTAAAATTAATAGTAAAGTCAGGGAATACCTCTTTTGTATCTGATTCAGAGTCTGACTCAGAAGCTTCATTGTCTTCAGATACGTTTTCCATGAGAGTTATGTTTGCTCTTTCATCATCTGATTCTGAGTCAGCTTCAGATGTATCAGAATCATCCCATGTAGCCATGAGACTCTTCTTCTTTTCTTTGCCAAACTTCTTTTTGGGCTTCTCCTTCTGAAGCTCTGGGCAATCACTTTTGTAGTGCCCTGGCTCGTTACACTCATAGAAGATGATGTCTTTGTAGTTTGGCTTTTTGTATCCTGAGGACCCTTCAGATCTTTTGTTTCCAGAGGAGGATTTTGACCTTCTGTATCTGGAGGAAGATCCATTCTGATTTTCTGATCTTCTGGGATTCCTGAACTTCATTTGCCTCTGCTTCCACAGTTGGTTCACCCTTATGGAGAGAAGAGACAATTCATCTTCTTCTGATGAGGATCCATCAGAGGTTTCTTCCACAACCTGCAAAACTTTGGAGTTAGATTTTCTGTTAGATTTTAAAGCTAATGGCCTACCTTGCTTTTGAGGTTCATTTGCTTCTAGCTCTATCTTGTGACTTCTGAGGGAGCTGATAAGTTCCTCCAGAGAGATTTTGTTGAGATCCTTGGCTAGCTTAAGCGTTGTGACCATTGGCTTCCATTGTTTTGGCAAGCTTCTAATGATCTTCTTGACATGATCAGCAGTGGAATATCCTTTGTCAAGAACTTTTAGACCAGCAACAAGAATTTGAAATCTTGAAAACATAGCTTCTATAGATTCACTGTCTTCCATCTTGAATGCCTCATACTTCTGAATGAGCACAAGGGCTTTTGTTTATTTGACTTGAATGTTGCCTTCATGCGTCATTCTCAGAGAATCAAACATATTCTTAGCAGTTTCTTTGTTTGATATTTTCTCATACTCTGAATATGAGATAGCGCTGAGAAGAATTGTTCTGGCCTTGTGATGATTTTTGAACTCACGCTTTTGCTGATCAGACATCATTTTCCTGTCAATCTTCTGACCATCTCCATCCACTGGGTGCGTGTATCCATCAGTCACCATGTCCCACAGATCAGCACCATGGGCCAGAAAGAAACTCTCAATTCTGTCTTTCCAGTAGTTAAAGTTTTCTCCATCAAAGACTGGAGGTTTGCCACTGAATTTGTCCCTTTCTTCATTGTTGTCATTGCTGATGTTTTGACTTGGTCCTGCCATTGTGTTTTTCTGACGCTGGATCTTGTACTGACACGGTTAAGTGCTAAAGCTCAGAACCAGGAGCTCTGATACCAATTGAAGATATGAAAAACACAAGAAGGGGGAAGGGGGGGTTGAATTGTAAAACTTAAAACAAAAGGATTAACAACACAGTATTTTTATCCTGGTTCATTTGATCTCAAACTACTCCAGTCCACCCGTCAAGGTGATTTCGCCTCTCTCCAACGAGGTCTTAATCCACTATTTTCAAAGGATTACAACAGCTACTTTAACAACTGTTAAAGTCTTCTTGAGTACAACCACAGACCGGTTTATCTCAAGGAAATCTTTTACAAATGAATTGAACTGGTGTGTATGTTGTTTTCTTACAAAACTGTATATCACAAATGTGATAATTACACAAACTAAGATTATAATATAATGACTTTGCTAAAGCTTTGAAAGAGCGTGGTTTGAATAGCTTAGCAAAATTGGGTGCGTACGTACGTGCTTCTTTTTCACAAGTAGTCCTGTTTATATAGGAAAGCAATGGTACGTTGTCCATAAAGCAGGTTTAATGATAATAATGCACTTTCCTTTTGTAGAAGATCTTTGTCTGAAGAAAGCCGTTAGCATTTAATTCAGTCTTGAATAACCAGTAACGCTTCAGAATCTTCTTTGTTGTATCTGCTGATAACGCTTCAGAGTGTAGATGACTTGGAAAAGATGTCTTTGATCAAAGTCAGATTGTATTTGATTAGGCGCAGATTCTGGTCATCAAACTTCAGTTTTTCAGCGTGTACCATAGGTTACTGATCTTTTGATGCTGCTTCCATTCTGATGTTGATTTAATCAGAGCTTCTGCATATACAGAGCATAATTTTCAGGAGCATAATTATTCTTTGTATATACCTTAGAAATAATTTTATTCTTTGTATTTTGTTATCATCAAAACTTTACTCAAGGGTTGTAGAATCAAACTATGTTCTAACAAGTTATACCTCCTCTGATACCAAGTAATGGGACATTAGGGTACCCCCCACAGTAGTCAATAACAACAATGTCTTCCATATCCCGGGAACACCAAATAATATCTGTATGAGCAAGTGACATTATTATGTGCGACCAACCCAAACCTTCTTCGTTCTTCAGCACAGACTTAGGGAGGTGAGAAATAAACCATCTTGACAACAATGGCATGCAGCACATAAGAGTTCCTCTTCTCCTTGTGGTACGAGTATAGAGAGCATGCAAGATATCTCCAAGCAAGGTAGGCACAGGATTGCCAGAAAGGAAAATCTTGATAGCATTCACATCTACAAAGGAATCCGGATCTAGGAAATACCTTTTAGGTAAGTAGCAATAGACTGTGAGGGAACTGTACAGCATAGACCGATACGGTTGAAGCAGTGGCTATATTGGTGTGGCACTTTGGTTGGTACTGGTATCCCTTATGGAGAAACTAGGAGAATACGGATCTGCCGCGTTGTGTCATTAAGCATCAACTGACCTTAGAACCTTTAATCGTCCAACTTGGCTATTAGAAAGTAGTGAGATAGTCGGCCTCGGTCTAAAGCTGATAACTGGTTGATACTCGATGCTACACTCATTGATACCATACTCTCGAGATAGTTCCGGCTGCAAGAAAAGATTGCGTGAGCTGAAACCATGACCGATGGAGGATGGTCAGTGATATTGAGATCCCTTAGAACCCGGTTACTTTTTCTAGGACAGGTTGAAACCAACTTAACTTCAAAAGGGTATTACCTTTGACCTCATGCAAGCCTTAAACCTAAGGGCTTTGTGTGACTTGTTTGTCTTTGCCATGCCTGTTATCTGCTATACATGTTATTTTTTATCATGACATCATGCATCATAACATAGCATACATGCTTCATTACACTAACCATTTCAAAGACCAAGGGGATTTATCTTTGCTCTGTTTTGCAGATCATGGCTTCATTACACTAACATAGCATACATGCTTCATTACACTAACCAGTTGTTCAATCTACCATTGGTTGTTGGGTAGATCCAGCTGTCGATATCTGAATCTTCTTCACCACCTTCGATTGCATTAACTCCCTGATTGCTGATGTGCAGAGGAGGTCTTCCAATCCGCGTGCGTCTAACAGCTATTTGAGCCCCTGTAGTAAAGCCCAAACCAAATTTATCATTTTTGTGCATGAAATAAGGGAGCTGACCCCAATTTGTACACCCACCTTCTTCAATTACAGCCCTGGCATCTTTGAGAGAATCCATCTTCATCAGAGGTTTACCGGTAGCAACTTCAGTTGACGCCAAAGTCTGGGGGACCTCTTCAAAGTTCTGACAAGGGGTTTCGATGAACTCCCCATCCATCTCCATGTAGCCAAAGGAATTGAGATGACTCACCATGTACTCCTCTTCACCTTATACCGTGACAATCTTCCCTTTTACCGGATATTTCAACATTTGGTGGAGCGTGGAAGTTACTGCCCCAGCCTTATGAATCCAAGGGAGACCCAGCAAGCAGGAATATGATGGCCTGATATCCATCACATAAAAAGTGGATGCAAAAGTTTGAGAGCCAACTTTAACAGGGATGTCCACCTCCCCGTGCACCATCCTTTTTGACCCGTCGAAAGCCCTTACCACAATATTGCTCGGTTTTAGAATCAAACCTTCACAGTCCAGACGGTCTAACGCTTTCTTTGGAAAAACATTTAATGAGGACCCGGTATCCACCAGCACATGGGCCATGGTAGTGCCCCTGCACTCGATTGAGACGTGCAGAGCATCATTGTGATTCCTTCTTTTAGCAGTCAGATCTGCATCCGAGAAACCCAACCCATTATCGACAGTCAGGCTAGCTACGCAATCTTTGAATTGATCGGCTGAAGTTTCCTGCGGTACATACGCAGTTTTGAGGAATGCAATTAAAGCCTTTGCATGGGCTTCAGAACACAATAACAAGGACAACATGGAGATTTTTGACGGGGTCTGCCCCAGCTTCTCGACTACGTTGTAATCTCTCTTCTTGATTATTTTCAAAATTTATTCTATCTCTTGTTTCGAGGTTTCTACAATGATCTTCTTAGGTGCCTCCGTCCGGGCAGGCTCACCTATGATTTCTTTGCCCCGAGTCCCAAATGGCTCGGTGACAGGGGTGATAACTGGAGTAGGAACTGGGATGGTAGCTGATGTACCGGCAGATGGAATGACAACAGGTTTGTGGACAGTCGAAGGGGAGATCTCGGGAGAAAAGAGTCTTCCACTTCTGGTGATCTTGCTAGCCCCGACAATATTGCTGACATCAACTTCAGCTTCCTCACCTTTTACGTCTTGTTTAACTTCATGGTAATACACATCAGCACCATAGTGCCAAGGGACAGCCTTATTCGAAGTGTATGGGATGGGACCAGGGACAGTAATTATTAACGGAGCAATTCTTGGGATGGATGTAATCCTAATAGGCTTTCTCGAGGAAACCTTGGAAGGATTTGCAGAAATGGTTATGATGGAAACATCTTGAATTGGAACCAATAGAATCATAGTCTTTTCGAATAGGATCTCTTTGTTATCCATCAGGCGTTGAACACCTGATTTCAATAAGTGGCAACCAGCAAGCAGAATTGAGCACATGTGGCAACCTTCGCCACAGCCCAGAAATAAATCATCCAACAACAAATTCTTCTTAACCGTCATCAAAGGAGTAGAAATTTCTTCCACAGAGGTCACAAATAAATCATCGTCCACAGCATTTACTCCATGACCATGTTTGGGCATGGAAGCAGCTATGACGTTGGGCTTCTCTGGAGCGTCAAACTCAATCTCTTTGGCTTCTATCAAGTCTTGCACCTTGTTTTTCAAGGCCCAACAGTTGTTTGTATCATGACCTGGACTTTCAGAGTGATAGGCGCAGCGGGCATTCGGGTTATAGTGGGGAGAAGTGGTGTTGGGGTTCTTTGGGGCCTCCCTCAGAGTTACCAAATTGGTCTTCAATAATTGTGGTAGAATTTGAGTCAGGGTCATATTAAGTCGGGTGAACTGCCTCTATGGTCTTTCCACCCTTTGATGATTGTTGCATTGTGGAGCAACTGTGGGTCTTGATACTACTACCGCATTTACTGCTTGATAGTGTTCAGGTCTGCTTTGGCCTCTCGGGCCGTAGACTGCACTAGCTTCTTTCTTACCGGTGAAAGGATTTTTACTGCACTTGATGAAGTATCCTTATGTATCTTACCACTTCGAATACCATCTTCTAATCTCTCTCCAGTCAAGATCAACTCAATAAACCCAAACGACGAACTGCCGATTAGATGATTGAAAAATGGACCAGATAGCGTCCCTAGAAACATGTCAACCAACTCCCTATCAGACAAAGGGGGTTGGACTCTTCTAGCCAAGTCTCTCCACTTTTGAGCATAGTCCTTAAAACCTTCACTTGCACCCATATACATACCCTGAAGCTGAGTACGAGTGGGAGCAAGGTCAGCGTTATACTGATACTTCCTGTAAAAAGCAGCAGCAAGGTCTTCCCAATTTCGGACATTGGCTCCTTCCAACTGATAAAACCATTCAAGTTGAGTCCCTGACAGACTATCTTGAAAGAAGTGTACCCATAAATTTCTATCAGCAGTGTGGGGTTGGATTTTTCTGACGTACGAGCAGAGATGGAGTTTTGGACAGGATACTCCATCGTACTTGGCAAAAACCGGAGCTTTGAACTTATGAGGGATCACCACTCCCGATACCCATCCCAGCTCTTCGAAGTCCAAACCAGGGATCTTCTGAATCTCCATAGCACTCAGACGGTCTTCTAGTTGCTTGTACCTATCCTCGGCAGAAGGATATTGTTCTTCGTCATAATCGGTATCATTATCAGAAACTGCAGGACTAGGATCCTTTATCCTTTCTTGGTTCTCCCCGTTCTTGGATAAGGAGGTCAGATCAACTTATTATTTTATCCTTTCTCCGAATCTTCTACCCATGTTCAGAATACCAACCTTCTTCTTCTTCTTCTTCTCTTTCAGAATCAGGGTCTTCAAATCCTCTTGCCCTTTAGACAAGCTTAAGAACATCTGTTGGAATTGGTTGTTATGTGCCTGAAGATCTTTGATGGCTTGATCAGAAGACATTTCTGCTGAAATATACAGCGAAGAAGATGAGAAACCTGTAATGCTACCTGTAATGGTGTGCATGCTAATGGGATGCATATGTAATGATTTCAAAGACTTTGGGAAATTTAAATTTGCAAACCAAAAATAAACAAACTTTATTAGATTAATCTTGTAAAAGGTTCAACAATGCCTTTAAGGCGTTACAAAGAAATAAATGGAAAACAAATCTAAAACTAGAAAAGTGTAGTTGTTTAGGTATTGGCATGCATTTTTGGTAAAACCATGTGTATGAATGTCATGACTGATGTCATAACATTCTAGTTTATTAGGTACAGATTTATTAGGTACCTTTGCAGAAAAATATTGTCATACAGGTACTGATGTTTATGAGTGTGTATCTGAGCATTTTGCAAAATGATCACATTTACCAAAATCAGTAAACAGGAATTCAGATGTCATAACAAATGTTAAGACATCCTGTTCTGAACTAACAGGTATGCAGTTTGGTTAATTCTGAGTTTTTTCAGGAAAATGACTCAGTCTTTCCAAAACAGAATCCTGCGTTTTCTTTGGGTTAACCTAGCTCAACCCCAACCTGGTTGATCTAGTCTTATGACCTAGTCTTAAGGTCAAACGGAATTAACCCTAGCTTTTTGTGGAAACCCTAACTGAAGATGCAGCTGCTATATATTCAACAGAGCTGCTGTCTTGGAATGTATCCCTTTTTGACAGAAGATCATTTAGAAGCTGTATAGTTTTAACTATTGTAATCCAAGCAATTATCATTGTGATAAGTGACTTGGAATAGGTTTTAATTGTAAGGGTTGTGTATCACTCAAAGCTTTGAAGCAAGAGTGTTTGTATGTCTCTTGACTAAAGTTGTGAAGCAAAGTCAAGTTAGGTTTATGTATCACTCAAAGCTGTGAAGCAAGAGTGTTTGTGTTGCTTGATTAAAAAGCTGTGAAGCATAATCAAGTGTATGTTTTGAAGAGTGTATTCATCAATTCATTAGTCAAATTGTTTTATGTATCACTGCTGTGATTGAGGGGGAGTGAGTAGGAACTCAGGTTTAAGTTGTACTTAGATTGAAGTTGCATTGGGTAGGTCTTAAGTGAAGGAGATAAACTGGTTGGTTTATTCCTGAATTAATATCTCTTATAGTGGATTTCCTCCCTGGCTTGGTAGCCCCCAGAGTAGGTGTTGTTGCACACTGAACTGGGTAAACAATTGACTGTGTTCTTTACTGTTTTTGTATTTACTGTCTTATAGAAAGTCAGATACGGTGTCATAACATTGAACATGACATTGAGTATCTGCAGCCAGAATTTCAATTGGCATCAGAGCAGGCACCATGCCTGTATTACTGGGTGAGATCTAGGGATATCACTTTCTGGCACTATGGACAAAGAAGGAGTTTTTGGAAATAGACCACCCATTCTGGATGGAACAAATTATGACTACTGGAAACCTCGTATGATTGCCTTCTTAAAATCTCTGGACAAAAAGGCTTGGAGAGCTGCTGACAAAGGATGGATCCATCCCACCATAACTGAGAAAGATGGGACAATCAGTTTGAAGCCTGAGGAAGATTGGAGTAAAGAAGATGATGAGTTAGCCCTGGGAAATTCCAAAGCTTTAAATGCCTTGTTCAATGGAATTGATAGAAACATTTTCAGACTAGTACATCAATATGAATTGGCCAAGGAAGTTTAGGACACTCTCAAAACTACTCATGAGGGCACTTCCAAAGTGAAAATGTCAAGGCTTCAAATGTTGACTACCAAGTTTGAGAATCTAAAAATGATGGAAGATGAAACCATTCATGAGTTTCACATGAACATCTTGGAGATTGCCAACACCTCAGGAGCACTGGGAGAAAAGATGTCAGAAGAAAAATTGGTGAGAAAGATTCTCAGATCCTTGCCTAAAAGATTTGCTATGAAGGTAACTTCCATAGAGGAAACCCAGGACATCAGCAAGTTGAAAGTGGATGAACTAATTGGGTCTCTTCAGACTTTTGAGATGGGGATCACTGAAAATGGTGACAAGAAGAACAAGAGCATAGCACTTGTATCCAACACTGATGTTGAAAACAAGGAGGATGAAGAAGAAAATATTTCAGAAGCTATAGCCATGCTTGGAAGACAGTTCAACAAACTCATCAAAAGAATAGATCCAAAGTCAAGGTCTAATGTTCATAACATTCCCTCTGACATTGACAGTTCCAGCAGAAGACCAAGGTCAGAAGAGAAGGGAAATCAAGGCAGAGGAATTCAATGCCATGGCTGTGAAGGATATGGGCATATTCGAGTTGAATGTCCTACCTTTCTTAAGAAACAAAAGAAAGGAATGACTGTTACTTGGTCTGACTGTGATTCAGAAAGTAATTCTGAAGAAGAATCTGCCAAACTAGTTACTGCTCTAACTGGTGTTTGTACCTCTGAAAGTTACACTAGTGATGAAGAAGTGACATTTGAAGAACTGGCTGATACCTACAAGAAATTGTGTATCAGAAGTGCAGAAGTCTGTGTGCAGAATGAGAAATAATCAAAACTCATCATAAAGCTAGAGGATGAAAAAAGGGCAGATCTTGAAACTATAAGTCATCTAGAAGGGGAAGTTCAATTGCTGAACTCACAACTGATCCAAATGACCAAATCTGTCAAGATGCTGACAAATGGAACAGACAAATTGGAAGAGATTCTTGAAGTTGGACAAAATGTGGGAAACAAATCTGGACTAGGATTTGTGGAAGCCAAGAAATCCAGTACAGACAAGAAGATCAGGCCTATTAAACAAATGTCAAAGCAGATGTCTCAACACAACTCTCAACATCAGAAACAGAAATATATGAAGAAAAAGTACCAAAGATGGAGATGTCATCATTGTGGAAGGTATGGACACATAAAGCCCTTCTGCTTCAAATTGCATGGATACCCTAATCAAAACTCAGGTGTTAAACCTAAGTCAAAAAGGGTACCACATACTCCTCAATGGAAGAAAAAGGCTACTGCCCTGATAGCACACACTTCCCTGAGAGTGTCTGCAAAGGAAGGCTGGTACTTTGACAGTGGATGTTCTAAACACATGACTGGAATAAAGAACATTCTCAATCATGTTAAACCTCACAACACTAGTTATGTGACCTTTGGAGATGGTGCTAAAGGTGAAATCAAAGGAGTTGGTAATTTGGACTGCCCTGAAGTTCCAAGTCTGAGTGAAGTACTGCTGGTAAAAGGGCTAACTGCTAATCTCATTAGTATCAGTCAATTGTGTGATCTAGGATTCAAGGTCAACTTCTCAAAATCTGAATGTCTAGTAATTAATGAAAAACTAGAAGTTGTAATGAAAGGAATCAGATCCAAAGATAATTGTTACTTGTGGCAGCCTGAGAACACTAATAACTCCACTATGTGTCCAATTACCAAAGAAGAAAAAGAGATGAAACTGTGGCACCATAAGCTTGGTCATCTTCATCTAAGAAGAATGAAAAGAGCTATCTCTATGGAAGCAGTCAGAAGGACTCCAAGACTACAGATTGATAAAAGAAGGGTTTGTGGTGAACTTAAAATTGAAAGGCTTGGTAAAAAGGAACATGTCTATGATGTGGTGAATAAACTTGAAGAAGGATGTGTTGTCAGAACCAGAAGTAATCATGACAAGGATTTTGGAAACAACAAGTCTAATAAATTCTGTTTCCCAGAAGAAATGAGTCGTGAAGTCTCTTCTCCTATAACTCACCATCAAAATGGAGTTGACAAAAAGAAAAATAAGATCATTCAAGAATCAACCAGAACCATGATTCATGTCAAAAGAATGCCTTCCCAACTCTGTGCTGAAATGGTTGCAGCTAGTAGTAATTGTTCTCAAAATATCTGGACAAAACAGATGCTCACTGAGTATAATGTCTCACAAGATGTTGTGACATTGTATTGTGACAATCTGAATACAATCAATATTTCCATGAACCCTATTCAGTATAGCAGGACCAAGCACATTGACTTTGTAGAGAAGAAGTCAATTAAACTGGAACATGGTATCATTAAGCTTCAGCTGGCTGATTCTTCTATGAAGGCTCTTGTTGGAAATAAACTTGAAAACTTGAGGGGCAGGTTGGGTATTTGCCAACATGAGAAATTATAGCAATTAATTTTGCTTAAAACAAGGGTTGAAGGAGTTAATTTTGTTAAGTCTATTTTTAGTGGGTTAATCATATGTTTTCCCAATTCTTTCAAAATCTTTAAGAAGGTGAAAAGACTCTCTTTTGCCTCCTACCTCTCTCGACTTTGCAACCTGTTCCCTTCTCTCAATTAAAGTTTTTTCTCAAATTGCTACTGGTGCTCTAAGTTAATCAAAATGTCTCAAACATCATCTTCAACCAAGGTGACCTCTTCATCTTCATCATCTGACCAAGACTCTCGAGCAATCACCACATGCATAGAATCTGAAGTTCTTGAGATCACTCCTCTCAGAGAGATGGCAACTGACCCCGCCAAAGTCAAAAAGCTAAGAACTAGACATGCAGGAAGAGCTCAAGCTGCTGCGTCTGGTAATCCTTCTCATCCTTCTTCTTCTGTACCAAATAGAGAAGGATCAGTTCAAGTTCATCAAGCTATTGCTAGGCTTGTTACTAGTATACTAAGCGGAAACCAACCTGTACCGGGGATTTCTGTCCCTTTAAATCAATCAGGAAGCCCAAATGTGGATGTCTCTGAGAATGTAGATGTCTCTGAGAATGTTATGACAAAAAATGACAACATTCAGAACCCTTCAGAAAAGACTGCTGATCCACCTATCAATGATGTGGATGAGGAATACTCAGACAATGATCTGATTGCCAATGTAAAACCTAGCATAGCTAGGAGAATGATGAAAATAAAGGGTAATCAGAATGATGCAAAATGTATGTCCAAAGATAAACCTGCTGTTAAGAAATCCAAGACTGAAGGCAAGGCTGGGTAGAATCTGTGAAAACTGGTCAGTCCAAAGGGAAGGTGAAAGCCCAGGTGTATACTGGTAGACAACCAATTACAAAGAAGAGAAAAGAACCTAAATCTTCTGATTCTGATGAGGAATCAGAGTTTGAGATTGATGCTGAAGAAATTCCTATCAGAAGGAAACTGCCCTCCAGCAAAATTGCTAGATTTCCTGAAGTCCCAACAGACAACATCTCTTTCCACCATCCTGACAATGCAAACAGATGGAAGTATGTTTGCTTGAAGAGAATAGCTTTAGAAAGAGAACTCAACAATGATGCCATGGAGTGCAAGGACATCATGGACCTGATCAAGAATGCTGGACTGATGAAGACAGTGATAAAATTTACCAAGTGTTATGAAAATCTGGTCAAGGAGTTCATAGTTAACTTGTCTAATGATTGTGCTGATGGAAGGTCGGCTGACTTTGAAAGTGTTTTTGTTAGAGGAAGAAGGGTTAATTTCTCTCCATCAGAAATTAACAAATTTCTTGGAAGATCAAATGAGGATTGTCCTGATCTGGAAGTCACTGACAATGAAGTTTGTCAAACCATCACAGCAAGGCAAGTGAAGTGCTGGCCCTTGAAAGGCAAGCTGAATGCCAGCAAACTTAGCATGAAATTTGCCATCCTGCACAAGATTGGTGCAGCCAACTGGGTCCCTACAAACCATAAATCAACTATCTCCACAGGATTGGGGAGATTTATTTATGCCGTGGGAACCAAGACTGCTTTTGACTATGGCAGGTATATTTTTGAACAAACTTTAAAACATGCTTGTAGTTATGCTGTCAAAGGACCAATTGCCTTTCCCTCCCTCCTTTGTGGAATTATCCTTGCACAATACCTTGATATCCTGGTGGCAAGAGATACTGCTTGCAAAAGAGCTCCTGCCCTTGGGTTGCACTACAAACTGTTTCAGGGATCTCATGCTCCTGATATTGTCATAACATCAGCTGAGACATCGTCTGTGAAGACCCAGTCCAAAACATCTGATGTTATAGCTGTATTAAAAGAGACCTGCAAAGAACTGGAAGCTAGGAAAAAGACCCTAGAAAACCTAATTGCCAGGTTAGAAAAGGAGGAAGCTGAAGGAAACAGAAGGGAAAAGGGTGTAGAAGCTGAAGGTCATCTCAATACTGAAGAAACTAGCTCCTCTGAGTCTGATGACAGTGCTTAAAGGTTGGTGGAGTTGCTGATTGGTGGAGTTGATGCTGGTCCCTGGTAGAGTTTGGAAGTGTGTTCAGTTTTTAGTTCTGCTCTCATTACTTTTTCTGGATGACTGTATAATCTTTAAGAACATGTATCTTTGGACCATTTGTGGCTAAAGAGGGGGAGATATATTTTGGTACTTTATTAGACATTCTATTTTTCTGCAGTCATATTTATTCTGCTGCTATCTATCTCTGATTGCTTAGGGGCTTTAGCCAAAAATCTGCCAAAGGGAGAGTTTGTAGTTGTTTAGGTATTGGCATGCATTTTTGGTAAAACCATGTGTATGAATGTCATGACTGATGTCATAACATTCTAGTTTATTAGGTACAGATTTATTAGGTACCTTTGCAGAAAAATATTGTCATACAGGTACTGATGTTTATGAGTGTGTATCTGAGCATTTTGCAAAATGATCACATTTACCAAAATCAGTAAACAGGAATTCAGATGTCATAACAAATGTTAAGACATCCTGTTCTGAACTAACAGGTATGCAATTTGGTTAATTCTGAGTTTTTTCAGGAAAATGACTCAGTCTTTCCAGAACAGAATCCTGCGTTTTCTTTGGGTTAACCTAGCTCAACCCCAACCTGGTTGATCTAGTCTTGTGACCTAGTCTTAAGGTCAAACGGAATTAACCCTAGCTTTTTGTGGAAACCCTAACTGAAGATGCATCTGCTATATATTCAACAGAGCTGCTGTCTTGGAATGTATCCCTTTTTGACAGAAGATCATTTAGAAGCTGTATAGTTTTAACTATTGTAATCCAAGCAATTATCATTGTGATAAGTGACTTGGAATAGGTTTTAATTGTAAGGGTTGTGTATCACTCAAAGCTTTGAAGCAAGAGTGTTTGTATGTCTCTTGACTAAAGTTGTGAAGCAAAGTCAAGTTAGGTTTATGTATCACTCAAAGATGTGAAGCAAGAGTGTTTGTGTTGCTTGATTAAAAAGCTGTGAAGCATAATCAAGTGTATGTTTTGAAGAGTGTCTTCATCAATTCATTAGTCAAATTGTTTTATGTATCACTGCTGTGATTGAGGGGGAGTGAGTAGGAACTCAGGTTTAAGTTGTACTTAGATTGAAGTTGCATTGGGTAGGTCTTAAGTGAAGGAGATAAACTGGTTGGTTTATTCCTGAATTAATATCTCTTATAGTGGATTTCCTCCCTGGCTTGGTATCCCCCAGAGTAGGTGTTGTTGCACACTGAACTGGGTAAACAATTGACTGTGTTCTTTACTGTTTTTGTATTTACTGTCTTGTAGAAAGTCAGAAACAGTGTCATAACATTGAACGTGACATTGAGTATCTGCAGCCAGAATTTCAAAAAGTAAAATCAAAAGTCCCATGGACGTTTCCTCTTGGTGCTGACGTAGTCATTGATCACTCTTTCTTCCTCGATCTGCCTGGTGAGCTTCAAAATTTTCCTTTCTTGCTCATGGTACTTCTCCCGGTAAGTATCCCTTTCCTCTTTCAGCTGAATCCAAGACCTCTGCAATTCCCCTGGATCAGTGGGCACGTAAGGATAAAGAATTGTGTAAGGAATGCCTTCTTCATTAGTGGGCTCCAAAATCACTGGCAATACGGCTTCATAAGGCATCCCGAGCTTCTGGGCACGAGCTCGGGCCCATTGGAGGTAAGGATGCATAGGAAGGGAAGTCCTTGGTCCTAACTCTTGGGGGTCAGATCTGTTCACCATGCCCCAAGCTCGTATAAACCTACGGCGGTGCTCGTAAACGTCTTCCTTGTAGTCAAATGCAATATCCCCAAGAAGTAACTCATGGGGACCATCTCTCCGAGCACGACCAAATTGTTGCAAATCTAGACAAGGATTGTAAGTTATACCCCCTCTGATTCCAAGCAACGGGACATTAGGGTATCCCCCACAACGATCAATGACTGCAGTGTCTTCCATAGCCCGGGAACTCCAAAGAATTTCTGTATGAGCAAGTGACATTATCCTGTAAGACCAACACAGAACTTTTTCGTTCTTCAGCACAAACTTAGGGAGGTGCGGAATAAACCGCCTCGACAAAAACGGCACGCAACACATAAAAGTCCCTCTTCTATGCACAGTACGAGTGTAGAGGGTATGCAAGATATCACCCAGTAGAGTAGGCACAGGATTGCGAGAAAGGAAAATATTGACCGCATTCACATCTACAAAGGAATCTGGATTCGGGAAGAGAACCAAACAGTAGATAAGGAGAGCCAATATATCTTCGAAAGCCTGAAAGTCCAAATTATCCCAGAATAGCTGAGCCAGGTCTATCAGAAACTTGGCTAAGAAACCTTCGACCCCGCTTCGTGTTTCCTAGTTGGATACTACATCAACCCGTTTCAGATGTAGAGCTGAGGCAATGTCTTCTGGTCTAGGACTCTCTTCCATACCTGTTAAGGGTACTTTTTCAAGGATGGATGTGCTCAATAAGTGAGAGAACTCTTCCAAAGTGGGAACCAGCTGGTAATCTGGAAAGGTGAAGAAATGATGCACAGGATCGAAGAACTGGAAAAGTAAACTCATCATCTGCTCATCAAGCTTTGAGGTGACCAGGCTAAGAAGCTGACCATGTCTCTTAATGAACATAGAAGTCTCAGAAACTCTTGAGGCTAACTCTTTAAGTTGAGCAGGTATTTGCACAAAGTTAACTCGGATGGTATTTCTGCGTACGGAAGCCATAATCTGCAAAACAGAACAAAGATAAATTCCCTCGGACTTTGAAATGGTTAGTATAATGAAGCATGAATGCCATGTTATGATGCATGATGTCATGATAAAAACAACAGGTATAGCAGATAACAGGCATGGCAAAGGAAAACAAGTCACATAAAAGCCCTTAAGTTTAAGGCTTGCATGGGGTTAAAGGTATTACCCTCTTGAAGTTCAGTTGGTTTCAACCTGTCCTAGCAAAAGTAATCGGGTTCTAGAGGTTCTCAATATCACTGACCATCCTCCATCGGTCATGGTTTCAGCTCACGCAATCTTTTCTTGCGGCCGGAACTATCTCGAGAGTATGGTCTCAATGAGTGTAGCTTCGAGTATCAACCATTTCTCAACTTTATACCGAGGCCGGCTATCTCACTACTTTCTAATGGCCAAGTTGGTCGATTAAAGGTTCTAAGGTCAGTTGATGCTTAACGACACACGCAACGGCCCCGTATTCTCCTCGTTTCTCCACAAGGGATACCGGTACCAACCATTGTGCCACATCAATGTAGCTACTGCTTCAACCGTATCGGTCTACACTGTACAGTTCCCTCACAGTTTATTGCTACTTACCTAAAAGGTGTCCCTAGATCCGGGTTAGGATCTATAGTAACTCCCAAACAAAAACCCTTAAAAATAAAGCAACCAAAACAAACAAGAGAAGCAAATATGATGAATTAGATTCTAAGGTATACCCCACTTATTATATCCCTAGCAGAGTCGCCAGTTCTGTGATATGGTGGCAGAACCGACTGTTTTTACTAGTTTGCGTTTTGCATTTTGTGTTCCAAAATTTCGCGGTAAGCAAGAGTCACCACCGACTTTTATTTTATCCAACTGGAAAGGAAAAAAAGCACAGAAAAATTCCTTTTTTGAGATTTTGAGTACGGGGGGTAGATTATAGAAAGGGAAGGTGTTAGCACCCTTTCTATCCATGGTTTTCCATGGGCTCTTAGGTACTTGCTCATCTTTTTTTAAATTGCTTGTGTGTGTTTGTTTTGAAAAGTTTTGTTTTACTTCGTTTTAACCCTTGCTTTTGTCTTCAAAAGTGTTACGAAGTGTTTTTGAAAACTTTGTTTGAAAAGTGTTTGGTGTGAAAAAGCTTGTTTTGAGCAAGTACCTACTAGCATCTACCTACTCGAAAAAGGATTGTTTCTATTCTCGTTTCCTTTAGACAATGTTATCCTACTATTGAGAAATAGGTAGCACCGTGGTTGGAATTGTAATGGTCAAGGGAGGCCCCAATCTTACAGCGTTGTGGACTGTTGTCTGGGGAAATGTGAAATCAATTTTGTTTGATTAGGTCCCGATCTTACAGCGTTGTGGACTGTTGTTTGGGGATAAGGTAGGCTAAACCCGGATAGTAAGGTTAGGAGAAGGAACCTGGATAGTAGGGTTGCTTCGAGATGAAAGCCTGGGTAGTAGGGCTGTGAGAAGGAACCTGGATAGTAAGGTTACTTCGATATGAAAGCTTGGGTAGTAGGGCTGTGAGAAGGAACCTGGATAGCAGGGTTACTTCGATATGAAAGCCTGGATAGTAGTGATGTGAGAAGGAACCTGGATAGCAGGGTTACTTCGATATGAAAGCCTGGATAGTAGGGCTGTGAGAAGGAACCTGGATAGCAGGGTTACTTCGATATGAAAGCCTGGATAGTAGAGCTGTGAGAAGGAACCTGGATGGTAGGGTTACTTCGATATGAAACCCTGGATAGTAGGGCTGTGAGAACCTGGATGAGGTTTCATTTATTGTCGATGATTACTCTGTTTAGCTTCGAGTGTTGATTGTGTACCTGCTGGAAATTGTTGATAATAACTGTCTTTCCTGAAAGAAATGCAGGGTTATTTATGTGTGATGCATGAGATGCATTGTATGATGACGTTCTCAAAATAAATGAGACTACGCTATATGGGATGTATGCATACTTCATGATGTATGAACATGAAATGTTGACGTAATAATCTGAATCTGGGAAAATAAATCTCTGATTGTTGTTTGGAGAGTATGATAAATAGTATTCTTGACTGCTACTTCTGTTAGGGATGGTGAACAATAATGACTAGGCTGGGGATTTACCCCTTGGCTGGTAAATATTATGCTGGATGAGACTCTATCTGAGGATAACTCTGTGGGGAATAACTCCATTGGGGAAAAGATACTCTGTTGATGGATCGCTCATTTGGAGAATTAGACTCAGCTGGGGATGAATTTTCGTTGCTGGTGATAATGATTTCTGTTGGAGATTGAATTTCTGTTTGCGAGAGAAATAAACTATGTTTGGGGAAAAGTTTGTTGATTCGCCCGCGATTGTGAACCTCAACGGGGGAGAGTCATGTCCTATTCAGGAAAACTAACATTACTGTTCTTGGATACATTTTACTCTGTGGGGAGTGTATGTACCACTACTCATGTTCTCAAGAGGACTCTACCTTGGTACCTGATGGTCAAAGTAACCGTAAGGTTTGGACATTTCTTGTTTTCCCTGCTCCTGGAATTACGAGTAATTGTCTTTTGTTTCTTATGTAAATATTTATGAGCAGCAATTATTTTCAAGTGCATATATCGAAAATGAACCATTGGACGTTTTAGCAAAACAAAATAGGAAAAAGAAAATAAATCAAAGCCTTGTGAAAATGACTTGTATTGATTTTGAAGTTGGCCTGTAATAGGCGTTTTGTACAAAGAGGCTGACGCTCTAGTAAGAGAACGCTGCCGAAAGATAGGAATTACAATTTGTGTTTAAAAAGAAAAACAGCTATGTGAAACAATCCCATTGGGTTCCAATTCTGCTATTGCCTTTATATCTTCAAGCATCCTATCACTTTGCTGCTTGGTCGAAGATAGATCAGATTGATTGGCGTTGTCCGAGCTTGATAGTTGATACCGAGGTCTGGTTGCAAGATGATCCTATGAGACATAGTGTTACACTTTGATCCCTAATTTTTTCCTGAACCACCCTTTTCAGGTTTTCAGTCCACCGGGATACCCTTTTTTGCCCAAGTCGCCTTTTTAGGTTTTCGACTTGCCGGGAGTATAGTTTTTTTTCATTTTTAATCCTTTACTTTTGCTCAAACCCTTTTAGTTCGCCGGGAAGCCCTTATTTTTGCCTAGGCCAGTCAACCTAGCGGGTCTTTGATTATGCGTATTATCTTTTCACTATGTCTGCATTGACGAGGTGAGGAAGGTCGTCACCATCCATGGTGGTTAGAATCATAGCTCCTCCCGAAAAAATGTTCTTAACCACAAACAGCCCTTCGTATGTGGGGGTCCATTTTCCCCTGGGATCACCTTGTGGTAGTATGATGCGCTTGATCACTAGATCCCCAACTTGATATTCCTGACGTCTGACTTTCTTATTAAAAGCCTTGATCATTCGCTTTTGATACGTCTGACCATGACAGATAGCAATAAGTCTCTTTTCATCAATTAGATTCAGCTGATTAAGTCATGTTTGGATCCAGTCGTCTTTGTTCAAACCCGCATCCTTCATAATCTTGAGAGAGGGTATCTAGACCTCGATGGGTAGGACTTCCTCCATGCCATATACCAGAGAGTAGGGTGTTTCCCCTGTTGACGTTCGCGCTGAGGTACGGTACCCATGAAGAGCAAATGGTAACATCTCGTGCCAGTCTTTATATGTCACTGTCATCTTCTGCACAATCTTCTTGATGTTCTTATTAGCTGCTTCAGTAGCCCCATTCATCTTCGGCAGGTAGGGGGAAGAGTTATGATGCTGTATCTTGAACTGTTTGCAGAGCTCGGTGATCATTGTGTTATTGAGATTTGTACCGTTGTCAGTAATGATCCTCTCAGGGACACCGTATCGGCAGATCAGATTATGCCGGATGAACCGCGCCACGACGTTCTTGGTTATTGTAGCAAAGGAAGTTGCCTCAACCTACTTCATACAGTAATCAGTGGCTACCAGAATGAAACGATGTTCGTTAGACGTAGTAGGCCTGATCTCGCCGATCATATCGATGCCTCGCATTGCAAAGGGCCAAGGAGCTGTCAAAACATTCAGAGGAACCGGAGGTACATGCACTTTATCCGCATAGACTTGGCACTTATGACAGGTTCGAGAGTGCTGATAACAATCGGCTTCCATGGTGGACCAGTAATATCCTTCCGTAGGATTTTCTTCGCCATGGTATATCCACTAGAATGAGTTCCGAAAGTACCTTCATGTAACTCTATCATGATCCTTTCTGCCTCGCTCTTGTCTATGCACCTCAGTAAGGTTGAATCATGGTTACGTTTGTAGAGGATACCATTACTGATGAAGAACTTCGCAGCGGACCTCCTCAGAAACTTCTTATCATTAACAGATGATCCCTCGGGGTATTCTTGGGCCTCAAGATACCTCTTTACCTCGTGACACCAGGGTTTACCTGCCATCTCCTTAGTCTCAATGTCACAGCAATGTGTGGGTTCGTCCAACCTCTCAATGGTAATCTGGGGAGCTTCATTGTCCCACCTAACTTTGAACATAGAAGACATGGTAGCTAGCGCGTCCGCTAACTGGTTCTTTTCTCTAGGGAAATGTTCAAATGTTATCTCCTCAAAGTGCGGGAGCAATGTCAGTACATACTCTTTGTAAGGAATAAGATTCGGGTGCTTCGTATCCCACTCGCCTTTGATCTGACTGATCACTAAAGTAGAATCTCCGAATACACTCAAGAACTTAATCCTTAGGTCAATAGCAGCTCGAAGACCCAGGATACATGCTTCATACTCGTCCATATTATTGGTGCAGTTAAAACATAATCGGGCGGTGAACGAAGTATGACAGCCCTCAGGAGATATAATCACAGCGCCGATGCCATTACCCAATGCGTTCTAGGCTCCATAAAAATACATAGACCATCGGGATCCTTCCTCAGGTCCTTCATCTGGTCCAGGTTCTTCGCAGTTGGGCACCAACATTATGTTCTCATTCGGGAACTCGAAATTCATGGACTAGTAGTCATCCACGGCTTGATGCGCCAAATGATCTGCCAATACACTCCCCTTGATTTCTTTTTGGGTTGTGTATTAGATGTCTTATTCGGTTAAGATCATCTGCCATCTTGCTATTCTTCTGGATAAGGCGAGCTTCTCGAAAATATACTTGATTGGATCCATCTTTGATATCAACAAGGTGGTGTGAGCCAGCATATACTGTCTCAGTCAGCGAGCAACCCATGCCAAAGCACAGCAAGTTTTCTCGAGCAATGAGTATCGGGTCTCACAGTCGGTAAACTTTTTGCTAAGGTAACAAATGGCATTCTCTTTTCGACCAGACTCGTCATGCTGCCCCAGCACACACCCCATTGAAATGTCCAACACTGTCGAGTATAATATCAAAGGTCTTCCTTCAACTGGAGGCATCAGAATTGGTGGTTCTTTAAGGTATTCCTTGATTCTTTCGAAAGCGGTTTGGCATTCATCATTCCACTTTACCACTTGATCTTTCTTCAGCAGCTTGAAGATTGGCTCACAAGTAGCATACAGATGTGAAATGAACCTGGCAATGTAATTCAGACGTCCCAAGAAACCTCTGACTTCTTTTTCTGTACGGGGTACCGACATCTCTTGAATGGCTTTTACCTTTGCAGGGTCCACCTGAATACCTTTACCACTGATGAAGAAACCCAGAAGCTTACCAGATCTTACCCTGAAGGTACACTTGTTCGGATTCAACCTCATCTTGTATGTCTTCAACCTGTCAAACAGTTTCTGGAGATGATCTGGGTGCTCATCCTCAGTCTGGGACCTGGCTATCATGTCATCAACATAAACCTCAATCTTGTGGTGAATCATGTCGTGGAACAAAGCGACCATGGTGCGCTGATAAGTTGCCCCAGCATTCTTCAACCCAAAAGGCATTATCTTGTAACAGAAGGTGACCCATTGTGAAACGAAGGTTTTCTTCTCCATATCCTCTAGAGCCATCTTGAAATGGTTGTAGCCAGAAAAACCATCCATAAAGGAGAAGATCTTGTGTTGCACGGTGTTGTCGACTAGAACATCAATGTGAGGAAGTGGGAAGTCGTCCTTGGGGCTTGCCCTATTCAGATCTCTGTAGTCCACACACATCCGTACCTTACCATCCTTCTTAGGTACCAGAACGACGTTGGCAACCCACTGTGGATAAGAAGTGACAGCTAAGAATCCGATGTCAAACTGTTTCATGACCTCTGCCTTGATTTTCTCTGACATTTCAGGGCGCATACGGTGAACCTTATGCTTTACCGGAGGGCGGTCTTCTTTGGTTGGCAGGCGATGTACCACAATATCAGTATCCAGACCAGACATGTCTTCATAGGACCAAGCGAAGATCTCAACATCGTCGTGTAGCATCTGTATTAACCTTTGTTTGACACTAGGCTCCGGATTCGCACCTATTTTAACCTCCTTCCTGTCCTCTTCTGTACCCAAATTCACTGACTCGACTGGCTCTTCATGAGGCTGTATGGCCCTTTCTTCCTGTTGTAGTAGTCTAGCAAGCTCTCCCGGCACCTCACAATCATCCTCACCTTCGTCCTCGTCTTGGTTGATCGGATTTTTGAAGTCATAACTAGCAGTAGCAGAACTATTATCAATGGGATCCAGGGTGGATATGGATCTGCAGTATGATACGCGAGTGTGTGTAAGAGAATAACTATTTTGATAAAATGTGAGACATAAAAGAAAAACAAAGAGTGCAAGAATTTTGTAATGCAAGAAAAGTCCAATGTTTTATTGATGATATATGAAAATGACAAATAATAATAAGCCCTCACAAGCGAAGCCAAAGTACCTCGGGCAAGGCACTAGGCCGTAAAGTTTCAAACTGTTTATTACAAATCTTAAAACAAAAGTCAATTACTGCGAAATAAAAGAAACAGGTATGAAGTCTTTCGCCGTCCAGTTATTCAATCCATCATCGGTTGTTGGATAGATCCAGCTGTCAATGTCTAAATTTTCTTCATTGTCCTTGGTGGCATTAACTCCCCAATTTCTAATGTGTAGAGAAGGTCTTCCAATCCGCGCGCACCTAACAGCCCTTTGAGCCCCTGTAGTAAATCCCAAACCAAAATTTTCAGTTTTGTGAGTGAAATCAGGAGCCGACCCCAATTGGTACACCCACCTTCTTCAACAATAGCATTGGCATCCTTGAGAGAAGCCATCTTCAGCAGAGGTTTGTTGGTAGTAACTTCAGTTGACGCCAAAGTTTGAGGGACCTCTTCGAAGTTCTAACAAGGAGTTTCTATGAACTCCCCATCCATCTCCACATAACGGAAAGAATTAAGATGACTTACCATGTACTCTTCTTCACCTCGCACCGTGAAAATTTTCCCCTGCACTGGATATTTCAGCATTTGATGGAGTGTGGAAGTGATTGCCCCAGCCCTATGGATCCAGGGACGACTCAACAAGCAAGAATACGATGGTCTGATGTCCATTACATAGAAGGTGGATCCAAAGGTCTGAGAACCCACTTTGACAGGGATGTCCACCTCCCCGTGCACCATCCTTTTTGATCCATCAAAAGCCCTTACCACAATGTTACTCGGCTTCAAATTCAAACCCTCACAGTCCAAACGGTCCAACGCTTACTTTGGCAGAACGTTTAGCAAAGACCCGGTGTCACCCAGCACATGAGCCATGGTGGTGCCCCTGCATTCAATCGAGACATGCAGAGCATCATTATGATTTCTCCCCTTAGCGGTCAGATTCGTATCTGAAAATCCTAGCCCATTGTCAGCAGTCAGGCTAGCTACGCAATCTTTGAACTGATCTGCAGAAGTTTCCTGCGGCACATGCGCAGTCTTGAGAAATGCGATCAGAGCCTTCGCATGGGCTTCTGAACACAACAATAGAGACAACATGGAGATCTTTGACGGGGTCTGCCCCAGCTGTTCGACCATATTGTAGTCGCTTTTCTTGATAATTTTCAGTATTTCCTCTATTTCTTGTTTAGAGGCTTCCACCATAATTTTTCTAGGCGCCTCCGTCCGGGCAGGCACACCTATGATTTCTTTGCCCCGAGTCTCAGATGGCTCGGCGACAGGGGTGATAAATGGATTGGAACTGGCACAATAGTTGATGTACTAGCAGATGGAATGACAACAGGTTTATGGACAGTCGGAGGGGAAATCTTGGGAGAAAAGACTCTTCCACTTTTGGTGACTTTACTAGCCCCAATAATATTACTGACATCAGTATCAGCTTCTTCATTCTTCAACTCTTGCTTAATACCATGGTAATACACATCAGCACCATAGTGCCATGGGATAACCTTGTCTGAAGTGTATGGGATGGGACTAGGAACGGTGATTATTAGCAGAGTAATTCTTGGGATAGATGTAATCCTAATAGGTTTTCTCGAGGAAACCTTGGAAGGATTGGTAGAAATGGTTATGATGGAAACATCTTCATTGGGAACAACAGTAATCATAGTCTTCTTGAACAGAGTCTCTTTATTATCCATCAGGCGTTGAACACCTGACTTCAACAAACGGAAACCGGTAGGTAGAATCGAGCACATGTGGCAACCTTCACCACAACCTGGGAATACACCGGCCAACAGCAGATTCTTCTTAACAGTCATAAGAGGAGTATAAATTTCTTCAACAAAGGTCACAAAATGCAAAATGCGACATTTTGCAAACACAAAATGCAAAATGCAAAACAGCGTCAAACCAGTCGGTTCTACCACTGTATCACAGAACTGGCGACTCTGCTGGGGATAGGTAGCACCGTGGATGGTAAATAGACCAGACCCCGTGAGTTGGGACCAAAGACTTCCCTTCCTATGCAGCCTTATCTCCAATGGGTCCGAGCTCGTGCACAGAAGCTTGTGATGCCATATGCAGTAGTGTTACCAGTGATTGTGGAACCCACTACAGAAGATAGTATTCCTTACATGGTTCTCTATCCTTACATGCCTACTGATCTTTGGGAGCTACAAAGGTCTTGGATTCAGCTGAAGAATGAGCGAGATACCTACAGGGAGCAGTTCCATGAGCAAGAGAGGATGGTTTTGAAGCTCACCAGATAGCTCGAGGAGGAAAGAGTACTCAATGACTACATAAGCACAAAGAGAGAGCGTCCATGGGACTTTTGATTTTTCTTTTCTAGTCTTAGATTTGTTTTATTTACTTCTTTGTAACTCCTTAAGGGCATTGTTGAACATTTCAAAGTTAAGCTAATAAAGTTTTGTTTTTGGTTTGCGAATTTAAATTTCCCAAAGTCTTTGAAATCATTACATGCGTATCCCATTATCATGCACATCATCAGTAGAGTCGCCAGTTCTGTGATACGGTGGCAGAACCGACTGGTTTGACGCTGGTTTGCGTTTTGCGTTTTGTGTTTGCAAAATGTCGCGGTAAGCAAGAGTCGCCACCGACTTTTATTTCATCCAACCGGAAAGAAAAAAAGTAGAGAAAAAAAATCCTTTTTTGAGATAATCTAAGTACGGGGGGTAGATTATAGAAAGGGAAGGTGTTAGCACCCTTTCTATCCATGGTTTTCCATGGGCTCTTATGTACTTGCTCATCTTTTAAAATTGCTTGTGTATGTGCTTTGTTTTGAAAAAAAGTTTGACTTCATGATAACCCTTGTATCAGTCCTCAAAGGTGTGACGAAGTTGTTTTGAAAATTGTTTTGAAATGTGTAAGTGTGAAAAAAGCTTTGATTTGAGCAAGTATCTACTAGCATCTACCTACTCGAAAAAAGATCGTTTCTATTCTTGTTTCCTTTAGACAGTGTTATCCTACTATTGATAAATAGGTAGCACCATCGTTGGAGTTGTAAGGGTCAATTCGAAAGGGACGTACGATCACTAAAGCAATGTTAGGACACCTTAGTAATAACCCTAGAGTCTTAAGATCATATTCGAGGCAACATTTCCGAGGCAACATTTCTGAGGCAACATTTCTGAGGCAACGTTTGATCTTTTTAGACAGTAGGGCAACCACTAAGACGCCCTATACTTAATGACTGTTTACCGAAGGCAACCGAAGTGTGAGTATGCCCTAAGAGTGATATGTGCGAGTGATCTGTTTTCAATTATTTAGTCTTTGCACATTAGGGTTTTCTAACTGTATTAATTTGTCATACATTCTTGTCATACAATCCTATTAGCATACATCTAAACAATCAAATATTTGCGAGAATTAAAATGCGAGAAAGCAAATCTACGCTATTACAAGGCTTCGGGGAGGGGGATTAATTACATAGCCAAAAAACCCGCAAAAGACGATAAATAAAAAAGTCCTAGATTAAACTATTACAAACCATGAGCATTTACAGAAATATTGGTATAAATAATAATATGCGCACGATGAATCAAATGTGGAGCAACTTGGGTTTTGACCCTTACCTAAACCTAATTGCGATTAGTTAAAAAAATGTTTTTTGTTTTGTTATTTTAAGAAAATAGAGACATTATTAAATTAAAAAAAAAAAGAAAAGCCTAATTCTAATTAATTTTAAGTTTAATTTTAAGAAAAAAATGAATTAATTTAATCTACAATCTATTTTTGTATTTTTATTTATTTGAGAAAAAGAGCAAAATAAAATTAAATCAAAAGTTTAACCTAATTTCTATTTGATTTTATTTTTGAAAACAAATTATAATTTCCCTAACTTAAACTAAATTAAATTAATTTTGATAAATTAAAAAAAAAACTAATCTTAATTTTGTGAATTATTGATTTTATGACTTTTATGGAAAATAATTAGTTTTTGAATTAAAATAAATAAAGAAAATTAAAAGAATAAAAAATGAAATAAAGAAAAGAAATAGAAAAAATACTAAATGGGCCTGGTGAGATCTAGCAATTGGGGGGGTGCTGTTAGAGATTCTGAGCCCAAAAAATCCAGGCCCGTTTGACTTTGCCTGATCCAATATGGTTGTTGACTGGAGGCGTATGGTGGTCCTCCAAGAGTGGCACGTTGATCTGGGTCAGAGATGCGTTTGATGGCCAGATGTTGAGGGTACATGGTGGACGCTGGAGGCTGTAGTGTACTTGAATTCTTGAAACAAAATAGCATGAACAAAGTTTGGGACCTGGGGATCGAACCCGGGTCCTTATGCATAATTCCACCCCCACGCTACCATCTGTGCTACGCGTTTCTGTTGTACATATAATAATAATAATAATAATAATAATACACAATATATCAAACACGATGGTTAAATAAAAAAATGCGTGGAATTTCAAAATAGCCAATGATGGCGAGGCACGTTGCCTTCTTCTTCCTTGTCTGTCGTGTTAGGCTGTAAACTTATACCTACGGGCGTGGCTCCATGGCTAAAGACCTGTAAACTTCAATAATCAAGAAAACGCATGCTAAATAAACTCTAATTACATGGTTCTATTTGTCTTGAACCCACGAACACCATGCTATTATGTTCTTGGACCAATTTTACTGATACAGAGAAACCCCAAAACATAAGAGCAACCTCTAATAATGGCATCTCTTGATTCTTGTACTAAAAACACAATTAAACACTACCAAAAGCTTGAAAATTCAATGATAAACAAGGATATATATGCACAAAACATGATAATGATGCGTGAACCAATGAAAATGAAATCAAAGTTTTGGGACAAAACCGTGACTTATGTACCTATGATTCCAGGCATGAGAAAGCTTGCAATTGGTTGGGATATGTTCCTGGGATGTCCAGCAATCTGTTGGTGTCATGAGAATGGTATGAATTGGCCTCTAATGTGGAAATTGAATCACCACTTTTCTTGCCATTTTTTGAGTTTTGTTTTACCTATGCACAGCTGCTTCTAACCTCTCTCTGCTTTGGTCTTCCTCTGTATATGTAATACAAGTTATTAGGTCAACAAAAACAACCTCAATCTTGCTCATCATGGAGATTTGATTTGATCTTTTATGGCATATGATTCTTTTCAAATTTTGATCAAATCCAATCATTTCCAGCCAAATTGACCTTGCACAATTTGATCTTCAATTGACAGCATATAATATCTTCTTTCAATGCAAAAGATCATCCCTAAAATGCAATATATGATTTATTAGGATTTATTTGATTTTATTTGAATTTTATTTGAATTTTAAATGAATAAAAATCAAAATAAATTAAATAAAGAATGGATTGTCCCATAGGTCGTGGACAATGTTAGAAATGAGATGCAAGCATAAAAAGTTGGGCCCATTTAGCAAAAGATGCAAATTTGAGCACATTTGACTTTTGGCAATTTTGCAAAAAAGGTCAACTTGGACAATGCATAACTCTCTCAATTTTGACCCTAGAGGGATTTTCTTGTACTTTTTAGAAATTTTAGGATGTCCTCTAAGCAACCCTTTTGGTCTCATCTCAATTGAGTCTTCCATGTTCATGTATGAATCTTTGACCCAAAAGGTGTTTTTGTTGACTTTTCAAAATGACCTATATTGTCAAAATTCATATATTTTTGTGAGTCCATATTTTGACCTTGGGAGATGAAGATTAATTGTAGGGAATTGCACTCTATTCAAAATGAGCTTTGGATGGGTCATTTCTGATAAAGTATGAGAAAGTTATGCTTGGTCAAAGTTGAGTTGACTTTTCCTACAAAACCCTAATTTATCAACTTTTGGGTTTTGGTGAATTGTGAGCAATCCTTGATGAATCATGGTCAACTCTTGATCGAATGATGAATGAGACTTAAAAATGAGGACGTTGACCAAAAATCTTAAAGTTTGATTGTATGTGAGCCACAATTGACTTTTGACCTAGCACAGTCGATTTTCAGGCCTTTGAGCAATTGACTGAGCAAACTTCTTCTGCAAAGCTTGAAACTTGACATGGATGATCTTAAGAACACATTAGGACAATGGTGAGAATTTGGGATCTTTTGGACTCAATCATCTTAATGAAAAATGAAACCCTAATTTGAGGTAGACTGCCTTAGGAGAGAATTTATCTGGTCAATTATTGGACTTCCTTGAGCAATTTGAGGACCTCACTTGACATGTATTGAGAAATATGGGAGGGCAATTTTTGTGGTACAACAAACATAAAAAAACCTTTTTTCGAGATATTCTGAGTACATGGGGTAGATTATAGAAAGGGAGTGTGTTAGCACCCTTTCTATCCATGGTTTTCCATGGGCTCTTAGGTACTTGCTCATCTTTTTAAAATTGCTTGTGCGTGTGCTTGTTTTGAAAATGTTTTACTTCGTGATAACCCTTGTATCAGTCCTCAAGGGTGTGACGAAGTTTGTTTTGAAAAATGTTTTGAAAGGTGTTTGTGTGAAAAGTTTTGTTGAGCAAGTACTTAAGATTCTACCTACTCGAAAAAAGATTATTCGTTCTCGTTACCTTTAGAAGCGTTATCCTACTATTAAGGAGTAGGTAGCCCCTTCGTTGTAGTTTGTAAGGGACGTTCGAAAGGGACAAGTACAGTCACCAAATCAATGGGTAGGAAACCTTAGTAGTAACCCTGGAGTCTTAAGATCTTTCCGAGGCGGCATTCGAATGGGACATTTGATCTTTTAGACAGGAGGACAACCATTAAAATCTCCTATGCTTAATGACTGTTTTACCGAAGGCAACCGAAGTGAGGAAAACCCTAGGAGTGAATATGTGCATGTGAATTTTTCAGTTAATTTAGTCTTTGCACATTTAGGTTATCTACCGTTTTATTTTTCAGATATTCTTGCCATACAATCCTATTAGTATACATCTAACAGTTAAATATTGCAGAAATTAAAAGTGCGAGAGAATAAAGCTAGCTATTACATGGCTTTCGCAGATACAGAATTATTTAAGTGAAAATAAAAATGCAAAATTTAAAACCCTAATTACTATTACAAACTCGGAGAAGTTACAATTATAATAAAAAGAATTAAAATGCATGCGGCGAATTAAATGCGAGAATGGTTAAAAACCCTAAAAATCTAATTTATGAAAATATTTAGGTTATTTTGGAGAAAAGAATTAATTAGGTTAATTAAATAAAATATTTTATAAAAAAGATTTTTTATGTTTTTTTTTTTTGTGATTTTGATTTGAGAAAACAATTTAATTACAAATTTAAAACCTAATTTCTAATTAGTTTTATTTACAAAAAGAATTAAATTAACATAGTTTCTATTTAAATTAACTAAAGAAATAAATATTTCATGAGAAAAATGATTTTTTTTGTTTTTTCTGATTTTTTAATTTTAAAAATATAACTTTGTGTTTAATTAAAACAGAAAATGATTAATGAAATAAATAAAGAAAATTAAAAAAAATTGAAAAAAAGGAAGAATTGGGCCTGTATAATGAGCAGTCTGGGGAGTGTTATTGATATTCTCCAGGCCCATTAGCCATCCAAGCCTAGTCAGTGCTTGATTCCATGTAGGGTTGACTTGACGGTATACCATGGTCCTTGACATGTCGGACGTTGGATTGAATGGATGATGAATCCATTGGCTGGAGATTGGTAGTGCACGGTAGGACGTTTGGACTAGGGGTGCATTGAATTTGTAAATGGAAAGTAAGAAAATAAACGTTGCTGGGACCTGGGATCTAATCCAGGTCCTCACGCTTACCACCAATTTCCCTTGCCAATTGCGCTATTGTGATTAGTTGTTAATACGATGAAAACAAAATGTAATATACAAAACAAGGTAATTGGATCAGAAAAACGCGCGAGATTTAAATGGGCAAATGAATGATTGCCACGCCACCGTCTTCTTCATTCTTCGTCGCATGAGGTTCCTTCACCTTTACCTACAGACAAAAGTATGTAGCTACAAACCTGCATAACATAAAAACTCACAAAACGCAAGATAAATGAAATTGAAGACCACAGTTCAACTGGTCATGATGTCCCGATCATCATGGTACCTTATTTGTGGCCTAATTTTACCTGTGGACAGAAACCCTAAAACGAACATGAAAACCCTAGCAATGGAAATTGTCAGTACATGCGCTAAAACATCAATTAAACCTAACTAACATATTGCAAACATGATAACAAACACGTATATGCCATTAAAACATGCTCATAATGTACAAATCATGATAATCAAATTTGAAAAATATGGAAAACCGTAATGTTCATACCGCGTGTTTCTGGGCGTGGGGAGGCTTGCTAGTGATTGGAACACGTTCCTGAGACGTCCAGCAATTGATTGGCAACACTAGGATGGCTTGAGATGGCCTGTAGCTTGAAATTTGATCTGCACTTTTTTTGCAAAATTTTTGGGTTTGTTCTTCCTCTTTCACGACTGCTAGCCCTTGTCTTTTGCCTTGTACTTGTTCATTATATATGCTAGGACGAATTAGGGTTCTAAAAACCATATGTATCTTTGCAATTATGGAAGATTTGATTTTATTTCCATGCCATATGCAAACTTGCTATATTGAGCCAAATTATCCCTTTCTTGTACCAATCATGCTTGATTCGATTTGGCCTTGATATTTCAGCATAAATTGATTGCAATCCTGTCAAACATATCAAAACAGATCTTTGATATTATTTACCAATTATTTGATTTAATTTAATTTTTAATTAATAAAAATCAAAATAAATTGGAAAATGAATCAAATAACATGTGGATAAGTAATTGGGTCGTGGACCATGTTATAAGTGAGGTGCAATCATGAAATGCTAGGCCCATTTGGTAAAAAAAATGTAATTTTGAGCCCATTTGACTTTTGGCAATTTTGCAAAAAAGGTCAGCTTTGACAAGGCATGTCTCCTCTAATTTTAACCCTAGGGAAGTGTTCTTGGACTTTTTAGAAAGCTTAGGATGTCCCCTAAACAACCCCTTTGGTATCATCTCAATTGGGTCTTTCATATTCATGTAAGAAGCTTTGACCCAAAAAGTGTTTTGTTGACTTTTCAAAAGGACCTATAATATAGAAATTCATATCTTTTTGTGGGTGCATATTTTGAACTTGGGGTATGAAGATGCATTGTATGGAATTTCATCCTCTTCAAAATTAGATTTGTATGGAAAATTTCCGATAAAGTATGTGGAAGTTATGCTTGGTCAGAGTTTGGTTGACTTTTCTTGAGAAACCCTAATTTAGCAACTTTTAGGTTTTGATGAATTTAGGGCATTCCTTGAAGAATCATGATCAACCCTTGATCAAATGATGGATATCACTTCAAAATGTTGATGTTGACCAAAAAATTTGAAGTTTGACTGTATGTGGGCCACAATTGACTTTTGACCTAATACAATCGATTCTCAAGCATCTGAGCAGTTGACTGAGCAAACTTCTTGTGCAAGGCTTGAAATTTAACATTGAGGGTCTTGAGAACATATTAGGACCATGGAGATAATATGAGGTCTTTGGAGTCCACCTATCTTGATAAAAATGGAAACCCTAATTTGAGACACACTGCCTTAGGAGAGAGTTTGTCTGGTCAACTCTTGGGCAAACTTGAGCAAATTGAGGATCTCTAGGAGTATGTATTGAGTAAAAGGAGAGGGAAAATTTTGGGTACAACAACATGAGAGGGAAAATTTTGGGGTACAACAATATTATATTTAAACAAATAACAAACACAAACAAAGCACACAAGAGCCTTAGGTTTAAGGCTTGCATGGGGTTCGTAGGTAAGTACCCTCTTAAAGTTTAGTTGGTTTAACTTGTCCTAAAGAAGAAACTGGGTTCTAGGGATCTCAATATCACTGATTTTCCCACAGGTTTTATTTATCACGGCAACTGACTTGCCACCAAACAAAACCCGAGAGTCGAATCTCAATGAGCATAGTATCGAGTATCAACCAACTTCAGACTACACCAAAGTCGGCTATCTCACTACCATCTAATGGCTAAGTTTGGTCAATTAAGGTTCTAAAGGTAAGTTAGTGCTTATGACACCATACATCAACCTAGTATTCTCCCCGACTGACTCGAGGGACACCAGTACAAACCAATGTGTCACACTAACATAGCCATCACTTCAACCATATCGGTATACACCATATAGTTTCCATGATCTACTGTTACTTACCTAAAATTCCCCCAGATTCGGGTGTAGGATCTTTGCAAGAAAAGTAAACTCGAGCAACCCTCAAATGTAAAGCATACAAAGCAAACAAGGAAAGAATTTAAATATGATCTAACTCTAAAGGTAACCCCTATCATTCTCTTCCCCAATAGAGTTACAAGTTTTGTAATACAGTGGGAGAACTGACTTACTTTTGCGTTTTATCGTAAATGTTGCAGATAGAAAGAGTTGCCACCGACTTTTCTTTTATCCAATAAGGAAAGGGTGAAAAGAACAGGAAATCCCTCAAGATTATTTAAGTTTGGGGGTAGGTTATGAAAAGGGAAGGTGTTAGCATCTTTTTCATCCGTAGTTATTTATGGGCTCTTAATCGCTTAGCTCACTTTGTTTTGAAAATTTCTTTGTGAATGTGTGTTTGAAAACATTTTGAAAATGCCAATTGTAAGGTGAACTTTTTAATGATTCTCGTATCAGTCCTTGAGAATGCATACAAAGTGTTTGTTTTTGAAAATATTTTTGAAAGTGTGATTGTGAAAGATATTTTTGTTTTGAAATGTTTACTGAGCAAGTGATTAACAACGATCTACCTACTCAAGATCTTTATTGTACTTTTCCTCCTCCTTTAGATAGTATTATGCTACCATTAATTAGTAGGAATCCCTATCATTGGATGTGAAGGGACAGACGTGGGTCATCGTACATTTATAGAAGGCAACTTGTATGGATGCTTTAGCAATTTCATTTAAGGAACTAGATCTTTTACCGAAGGAAACATTCGAAAGGGTCATCGAGGGACTATGATCTTTTGATTTTGAGGGACAATGCTAAAGCGTCCCCATGTTTGAGGGACATGATTATTTTTCCAAGGCATCAAAGGAGGTTACCCTAGAGGTGCGCGTGTGCAAAGTGATTTGTGTTTCAGTTATTTATCTTGTATTAGGGCTTGCTACGTTTGATTGTTAGTCTTGCTATACAATCCTAATTACTAACAATAAAAATAGGAAAGCGATAAATGCAGAAAATAAATGTTCCTACGCCATTACACGACTTCGGAAATGGGGGTACAAGTAATAAAAATGAGGGGGGAAATAAAACCCCAATTACGTATTACAAACCAAACATGCAACTGTAGCATCTGGTTTTTAAATTAGAGTCACCACTATTATTTTTTATCCTATGGAAGAGAATCTAACAGAAAACCCTAATTCGCAGACAGAGATTCTAGGTTTCGGACTCAATTAGACGAAAGGAAGGTGTTAGGCACCTTTCATCTACCTTGTTCACAAGGATATTAGGTTCTAGGTTTAGGTTTGGGGTAAACATGATTTTAAGTTTTAAATAGAAAGACTCGCCACGATTTTTGATCGTATGCCTACGTATCCCCTTGTGAGGAATCAGAGTCCCAATTCGTAGTTCGTATAGGGTTGGTGTTTTTTAGGGGTTTGCAAACATATTTTGAATCATCTCGCACTCGGTCGGGAGTAGTGATTGCGGAGATTTTGACTGAGTGCGTAGTAAGTCAAAACCAGTTTGAAACCCTTTTGCAAAAAAAAAAAGTTGATTAGTTTAGTTTATTGCGAAAAAATAGTTTGATGATTTGTTTGTGTTTTTAATCGTATTAATTGTGAAGATCTTGATTAATGCATGATTAGAAAAAATTAATGCAAATAATATATAAAATAATATATGCAATTTTGATATAAAATAATTTATTTGATCATATAATAGTAATATTTAAATAGTAAATAAAATATAAGAATAATAAATAGAAAATAAATATTGATAATAATAATAATAGCAAATATAATAATAATAATAATAATAATAATAAATCACTATTTGATAATAATTATTATTATTATTATTGTAAGTAAATAATATATATATATATATATATATATATATATATATATATATATATATATATATATATATATATATATATATATATATATATATATATATATATATATATATATATATATATATATATATATATATATATATATATATATATATATATATATATATATATATATATGTGTGTGTGTGTGTGTGTGTGTGTGTATTTATAAAAATTAGAAATGATAATTGAATTATAAAAGAAAATAAATAAATAAAATTCAGGGGGATGTAAATTCTAACTAACGAGTAAAAGAAGAGGTGTTAAAATTAATGAGAATTAGGCCTAGACATGAGTCCAGGAAGGGGGTGCTAATTGGTGTGTTGTTTTAATAATATAGCAAAAGGGGAGTGTGAAAAGGACTGGGCTCAGTCCCATTATGTGCTGGGAAGAGGCCTGGGGGGTTTGTGTGTTGCGAGTATGCATAGTCTTACGGTGGACCTGGCCTCTTGGCCGTCCACCGAGAATCTAATGGATGAGATCAAAAGGGCACATGATTATTATTACGGGCCCACTGACATTGGATCGCTTACGGATTATAACATTTTAATTAATATTTCATTTTCTTGTTTTAATCAGAGTACATCATCTTCCTTTCTCTCTCTCGTAAACTTTTTCTCCCTTACCCTTTCAAACCCTAGAACAAACCAAGCACAACCCCTGCGGTGGTGCTATACCCCGATCGAACCCCTAGCACAACCCGAACAGTAATCAATAATAGAACCCCCAAAAAGACAGAAGCTGAGTCGCTTACCCCTCTTGTTCTTTAGTATCCTGAGTTCTTCAAGTTGTTCAGCTTCTAACCCCTCTTTCCTTTGATTTTTGTAGGTTGCTACAAAGGTTTGAAGATGGTAGTGTCCAGCGGCGGAGATGGCTGGCGAGGACGATTAGGGTTTCGGAGATCGAAACCCCAATTCGTGCTCTTGTTCTTCTTCTGTACCGGTATTACGGTTCTTTAAGCTTTGCAGTCCTCCTCTGTATCATGCCTCTCTCTCGGTTCTTCTTCTTGTTCCTGTATATCCCTTTTTCTCTCAAAATCGGTCCCCTTTGTATTCTGATTTCTCCTTTATTTATAATGTTTAGTATTTAGGGTTTTATCAATTAGTTGTTACAATATTAGATCTTAGATTTAGGATTATTAGAGATTTAGGGATTTGAAATTCATTGAATTGATTCTGTATAGTTGTAATTGATACGGTTTCTGTAACCTAGCTATTTGGTTTAGATTATTTCTGATATTTGTTTTTATGTGCTTGACTGTAATTTTCCAGATTTTATTTTATTCAGTTTTGGAGATTTGATTTAGTTGATTTTATGTAAACTGCAAAAAGATTTGATTTAAAAAAAATGATTTGTATAGTGTCTGTATATTGAAGAAAGTGTGCGCATACTTTGGTCTAATTGATACAATATTTGTTTTCTCAAACATGGGCCCTGCGCTATTCTTTGTTTTGTCAAGCTTGTTAAATAAATGCATCTTGGGCCTATTAAGATTCAGCCCAGCGTGTTACTGTCCCTTACATTGTAAACAATATTATAATTTTGATACGGTACTGGGCCCAATCTTTTGGACTTCTTTACAATACATTTTCAAACTTTAACAAATATAAAATAATTGTAAAAAAAATGTCCAATAAAGTATTTTGTAAAATATTTTTAATAAAATAATTATAATAAACCTCTTAATAAAAAGTTTAATAATAATAACATAACAGAAATGATTTCTAAATGGGCCCAGCTTTCTATTTTGTTTATCGTAATACTCCTAATTGGGCCACTTTGTAACAGACTGGACCCAATATTAATAAATAGTTTATATAATAAAAAAATCAGTAAAAAAAAGTTTAATAATAATGTTTTAATGTAATATCCTTTACTGAAACAATATTATACTAAATAAAAAAATATTGCTAAGATTAAAAACAATATCTACTAACTTCTTTTACAATAAAACAACAATATCAAAGCAGCTACTTACTTATTGATAAACATACCCTCTCCTTACTGTTTAATGACTAAAACGAAAAAATGAGTCCATATGCATTTTAATGGACCTTTGAATTGCCATTTCACTCCCTTTTCTTCTTTCTAACAACAACAATTAATTGGGCTTAATAATTCTCCTAAAGAAAAAACAGCAAATGGGCTGCTAAAAATATAATAGGCCTGCCATTCATAATTGCACCTCCTTTTCTTTTATTAACAATAATAAAAACCTAAATGGGCTTATATACTATATTTAATTTCCCTCTCTCTTTTACTAATAACAACTATTTAATAAATAAGAGCTTAATAATTATTCGAATAAGTTTTATTTTCGAATCCCATGGGCCATTGACCAACATGCTACGCGAATGGGTCTATGGATACACGAGTCTTTCTGATTTTAGCAAGCCTCGCTCTTATCAATTTAAGGTTCACCCCCTAGTTGGATAAATATGGGCCATTAGATACTGATGTACCATCCTTAATTAAATATTCCTTCTATTTTAATCTCAAAAAATGAAATTATCGAGGTAGGACAAATTTGGGGTACGACAGCTGCCCATATTCAATTATCTTCCAGTCGACTAGCGTGAGAAAACTTGAGTCTTGCGCATTCTGATTAGAAGTTTATTGAATGTTTGAAGTATCCCAAAAATTTTCCGATAAACATAAGGTTACACTAATATAGCATACCCTTACGAGTCTTTGGGAAAGTAGGCAAAGTTGATGATATATCACTTACTAGGGTTTGATAACGAGGCAGATAGTCTTTAATTTTAAAAACGCGGTTTCGTATGTCTTGGCTTATTCACCCATTTGGAGGATGAACAACACCTAATGGTGCATGGCTGCTTGAAGACTGAGGCTATAGGTTATGCTCGTGGATCGTTGCATGAAGTTTGAGGCGATAAGTCAAATTGGGTTTCGGACATCGCTGCCTGAAGTCTGAGGTGATATTTCGAGCGTGAATACATTGCGGCTTAGAGGAAATGTATTTGAGTTTTGAGGATACATTGCGGCCTATAGGAAATGTGTTGGTTTAGATAATACATTGCGGCTTAGAGGCAGTGTGTTAAGTTTGGATAATACATTGCGGCCTAGAGGCAATGTGTTGAGTTTGGATAATACATTGCGGCTTAGAGGCAATGTGTTGAGTTTGGATAATACATTGCGGCTTAGAGGAAATGTTCTGAGTTTACAAATACATTGCGGCTTACAGGCAATGTGTTTGAGTTTTGAGGATACATTGCGGCTTAGAGGCAATGTGTTGAGTTCTGAGGATGCATTGCGGCTTAGAGGCAATGTGTTGAGTTGGCGAATATATTGCGGCTTAGAGGCAATGTGTTTGAGTTTGCGAATACATTGCGGCTTAGAGGAAATTTGTTGAGTTTTGAGGATACATTGCGGCTTAGAGGCAATGTGTTGAGTTCTGAGGATACATTGTGGCTTAGAGGCAATGTGTTGAGTTCTGAGAATGCATTGCAGCTTAGAGGCAATGTGTTGAGTTTGCGAGTACATTGTGGCTTAGAGGCAATGTATTGAGTTTTGAGGATACATTGCGGCTTAGAGGCAATGTGTTGAGTTCTAAGAATGTATTGCGGCTTAGAGGCAATGTGTTGAGTTTGTGAATACATTGCGGCTTAGAGGCATTGTGTTTGAGTTTGTGAATACATTGCGGCTTAGAGGCAATGTTTTGAGTTTTGAGGATACATTGTGGCTTAGAGGCACTGTGTTGAGTTCTGGGGATACATTGCGGCTTAGAGGCAATGTGTTGAGTTCTGAGAATGCATTGCATCTTAGAGGCAAAGTGTTGAGTTTTCAAATACATTGTGGCTTAGAGGAAATGTGTTGAGTTTTGAGGATACATTGTGGCTTAGAGGCAATGTGTTGAGTTTTGAGGATACATTGTGGCTTAGAGGAAATGTGTTGAGTTTTGAGAATGCATTGCAGCTTAGAGGCAATGTGTTCAGTTTGCAAATACATTGCGGCTTAGAGGCAATGTGTTGAGTTTTGAAGATACATTGTGGCTTATAGGCAATGTGTTGAGTTCTAAGAATGCATTGCGGCTTAGAGGCAATGTACTGAGTTTTGTTCATTATTGCATGGAGACTTAGGTAATGGGTTGAACGCGTCACGACATGGAGAATTAGATGACGGGTTGGATCGCAGGAGAAGTATTTGGTTAATGGACCCTTGGATGACTGAATCGAGGGTAGTATGGTTTGTTTGCTGCATGATACATGTGTATGATGTCTGATATCAAGATGTTTAGATGTATGCGAAATGTATGATGTTTGACATCGATATAGAACTCTGAACATATGCGTATTGTATGCAAGAATGCATAGTGTATATATGCTCGAGGTATGCAAAATGTGTGTGTGTGTGTGTGTGAAATGTGTGTAAGATGCGCATATGCCTTGAAATGTTATGAAGACTATTTTTGTCATTCTCTCCTTTAAACCATTGGCTTAGAGTTACCGATCCTTGGCGTTTGTGTTGTCGTAGCATTGTTGATCTTGAACACAGTGGACAATGTTATCCAAATTTGAACATTGGTTTTGTATTGTGAGCACGTGTGTAGACGTAGACGTAGGTAATGGCATGTGCGTAGGTGTAGACGTAGATATTGGTATATGCGTAGACTCTTATGTTGTAAGCGCAGGCGTAGACGTGGACATGCGTATAGAATTTGTATTGTTGACGCAAGAGTAGATATGTGCGTGGACACGTGCAAATGTAGTCCTCGTGTTGCAAGTGTAGGCATAGGCGCTGTAGACTTTGTGTACGGACGCGTAGATGTAGGAGTAGGCACAGCCATGTGCGTGGACATAGACGTGGATTTTCTTTCAATATTTTTCTAACCAAAATGTTTTTTTTCCGATGTTTTGTCAAATGCTTTTATTTTGTTAATTCCCCAAAATGATTTCAAGACAATATTCACAAGTAATAATCGTAATATTTTGTAAAGAAATCTGAGAAAAGAAAAACATAATTTGAAAGATGTAAAGAAAACAAATGTTTTATTGATATGTCTCTGAGTAGGAGAGAATACAAGATGCAATTCCTAGAAAGAGGTAATTACAGAAAGTTTTAAAACAATAAATGGCAATGAAAAATGATAATCGCTACTGTTGTTCCCCCATATCCTTTGATGATCTTATCTCCTTTTCTTCTGAGTTGTATGATTCCAATCTATCCTTCCCTTCGTGGTTCGTAGTGTAGCTCTTAGATCGCAGTCTTTTTGTACTTTATTTCTTTGTATGAAATCCCTAACTTTTGCCTGGATTTCCCTTTCGGGTTTTCAATCCACCGGGATAATTTTTTTTGTTTATATACTCCTAATTTTGACTATGTCTGAATTTTCCGAATGCGGTAGTTCTTCCCCATCCATTGTTGTGGGGATAAGACCACCACCGGAGAATGTTGTTTTGACTACGTATGGACCTTCATAATTGGGTGTCCATTTACCACGTGAGTCAAGGTGAGGTAGCACAATCTTCTAGAGCACTAGACCATGTCGTGGTCCATCTCGTGCAGTATACTGTTACTCAGAAAGAATTTCGACGCCAATTTTCATAGAGTTTGCTTGTCGATGCTGGAGGCATTTTCTGGATGTTCTTGTTTTTCGAGGCCTTTCTGGGTGTCGTGAAATCAAGGCTTGTCATCAGGTCTTTCTTTGATAGCAAGAAAAAGTGCGGGCTCTTGTTTTTGTGATGCACGATTCATGGTTTAACCAAGTTACTTTGAATGTAGACGATATAGTTGCCAGGGCATCCGTCATTTGATTTCATTTTCATGGGACGTGATTGAAAATGATTTTTGCGAACTCCACAGTCAATTTTCAAAACATGATCCTGATATGGAACCAGTTTTGGATGTTTAGTATCTCGTTCATCATTGAATTGGTATATGGCTTGTGAGCATTATTTAGAGAAGTCGGTACTGCCCCTATATCGTGCCCCGGTGCATTTGAAGCCTCGCCGAACATGGATGCCCAACGTGCCCGTGGCTCGGGTTCTTCGTCAGATCTTGGTATTTTGTAGTTGCTTATTTTTACAGCACTGTCTGTATTTGGCCTTGGCCTATTTCTATTGATGTGCATAATAACTTGATCAGCTTCTTTGTGGCTCCGCTCTAATAATGCCCCTTAGCTTGGTTTCTTCCGAGTCTTCCCCTATGCTTAGGTTGATGGTCTCTTATAGCCTCTTGACATGGTTGTATATTGTTAGTTTTTCTTTTTATTTCCCTCTCCATTTTCTCAAGAGTTCAAGATCTTTATCATCTTCCTCTTTAGCTTGGTTGATAGGAGCATCTAAATTATATTGGATCACAGCAGTAGCATTATCGGTGATTTTGGGAATGGATCTGCACATTTATCATGTTTTGGTGCATATTTTAGTGCCTGGGATTTAAAAATGCGTATGCAGAGAAAGTATTGTCATTTTTAAAATTAATAGATAAATGTGAAAGAAAGACAGGGATCTTAATTGTAAATATTGTCTAAAACAAGAACAGGGAAAACCCTTACAAGCAACCCATATGCCTCGGGTTTGACATAGGTTCTTTCAAAACAATAAATATTACTTAGGAAAGAAAAATATCTCAGGAATCTCCACAGCAGTCCATCCTTTGAGTCCTTCTCCTGGGGCGCCCTCCCTGATGAAGTCAGTTTCCATTTTGGTATTGATTTTGCTTGATATCATCACCACATGCCCGCCATGCTTTATTCCTTTGCTGACAAAAGTCTCTTGGATCGGAGGGAAACATGCTTTTCCTTTTAGAGTGGCTTTCAACGATTCATAGCCTAGACCAAAGTGATTCTTCTTCTCAGGAATTTCTGGGAGCTTTCCCCAGTGTTTCGAGGCATCACATCCCACAGTCGTTTGCAGATCTCTCCATGATGTTACTTTAGTCTTGTTACCCTTCTTGACTGGTAATGTCACCATTGAAGCAATTTCCAAGGCTTGGAATGGGGTAGCTATACAGTCTTTGTTTGCACTTATATATTTGCACGATTCAATATGGCTTATGAAGATATCTTCTTCATCGTCAATTATTATTAACTTCCTTTCCACTAGGAACTTCAGTTTTTGATGCAGGGTCGAGGTGACTGCCCATGCGGCATAGATCCAAGGTCTCCCTAGTAAGCAAGTGTATGCTGGTTCGATATCCATGACCTGGAAAGTGATATTGAAGATATGCGGCCCAATCTTAACTGGAAGGTCCACCTCTCCTTACATCGAGCTTCGAGAACCGTCAAATGCCTTTACTATCGTAGAACTTAGTCTCATTACCACGTCGTCTATTATTAACTTTATGAGGCTTGACTTTGGCAACACATTAAGAGCGAAACCGGTGTCAGTAAGAACCCCGGACAAATGGGTATTACCTATTTGCATGGTAATGTGGAGTGCCTTGTTATGAGCTCGGCCCTGTGGCGGTAATTCACTGTTGCTGGAACCCAGGTAGGATCCGAATGTTAGATTTGCTATGACATTGTCAAATTGATTTACTGAAATTTCTTTTGCGACATGAGCTGAACTTAACACCTTCATCAAAGAATCCTGGTGTGCTTCAGATTTGATGAGTATAGAGAGTATGGAGATTTTTGCTGGAGTTTGGTGAAGCTGATCCACCACTTTGTAGTCACTTTTTTTGATTATTTTCAGAAACTCTTCTGCCTCTTGATTGGTAAAGTCTTTGCTTGGAGGTTATGTTTCTTGATTTGTATCAACCACTACTTTTCCCTTGTCCTTCATCAGAATCACATTCGTCTTTTTCGATAGTTCGACTCCAAAAATTCGACCACTTTGGGTCATACCTCATGTCCCTGCTATGTTTGAAATTGCAGGTCCCTGACTTGGTGATGGCCCGCTTCCTTGCTTCACTCTGTTGATGTACACGGCTGAGTCATAACTCCATGGTATTGCCTTGTCATTTTCATAAGGGATAGGTGACGGTCCCTTAATTACCATCGTGGCTTTTGGAGTGGCGGGTATTAAGAGAGCCTTCTTAGGTGCTCTTCCTATAATCTCTGTTGATTCTTCCCACGAGATGACTAGAGTTTTCTTGGTAAGGCTTGGGCCCTGGCATGGTATTACCAGTGGCTTTTTTCCTCCAATTGTGGCTACATATTTTTCCTCAGGGTACAGTCCAAATTGGACTATCCCCTGATCCACCAGCTTTTGCAAAGTTGTTTCAAAAGCTTTATTATGCTCTAGCAAGAATCCATATTCTAACAGATATTCTTTCAACAAGTTGATAGTGGTTTTTGCCTTTATGGTTGCCCCAAAGTCAATGACCACCTCAATTTCATTTATTGTTGGCCCATCGTGTAGAGGCATAAGGTTTGATTTGATGTTAGGCTTCTCAAAGGTGATGTCTTGAGATTCTAAAAAATCATGAACCTTATGCTTGAAGGCCCAACATTATTCTATGGTATGCCCCAGAGAGTTAGCATGGTACTCACACCTTGCGTCGGCATTGTATCTTTGCAAGAGTGGTCCGACTGGGGGAGCTAAAGGCTTGATTTCCACCAAGGATGCCTTAACCAAGTGTTGTAATAAATGGTTGTGTGGCATGGGCAGGATCAAAATTTCTGGGTGGCCTTTTAAATATGTCTTGCCTTTGTCCTTGTGGGATCACCAATGGTTATGAAGTCCTTGGTTGTGAGGCCACAACATTGACTTCTCCCTCTTTTCTTCTTGGGAAGTTTGAAGTCGGCCTTTTTGAATTTAAGGGGCATTTGACGACCCCCCCCCCCTCTGATATCTTCCCATTTTTTAACCCAGTTTCGATTCTTTCGCCAATAGCCACTAGGTCTGAGAATCCCGACGAGACACTTCCCACCATTTTCTCATAATAAACCCCTTGTAAGGTTCCCATGAACATGTCTGCGAGTTCTTTTTCCAGCAATGGTGGTTGTACACAGGATGCCATCTCCCTCCATCTTTGAGCATATTCTTTGAAGTATTCTTCCTTCTTTTGGGACAGATTTTGGAGTTGCATGCGGGTAGGGGCAATGTCCAGATTATATTTGTAATGCTTCAAGAAAGCATTAGCAAGATCTGCCCATGTTCGGATATGTGTTTGTTCCAAATGCATGTACCAGTCTAAAGATGCCCCACTCAGACTGTCTTGGAAACAGTGGATCATTAGCTTCTTATCATGGGTATGGGCTTGCATCTTCCTGCAATGCATACGAAGATGATTCCTTAGACAAGTGAGCCCTTTGTATTTTCCAAAGTTGGGTACTTTGAATTTTGGCGGTATCACCACATCATGAACTAGACCCATTTCCAGAGCGTCTACTTTGAAAGCATCAAAACCCTCCATAGCTTTTAAACTTTCCTCCAGGGCTTTATACTGATTCATTACTAGTGGATTATCTGCAGCATGAGTACTAGTCATCTTTAAGGGTGCCTGGTGAGCATCCTCTGGGTCATGATCTTCGTATTGTAAGTCTAGGTAGTTGTCTGCATTATTAGTTGGAATTTGTAGGGTATGTGATGCCCCTACTTTTGATGGTGGTGGGATGAACCCTTCAGTTTCAACCTCTTGTTGAGCCATGGCGGACTTTTGGGGTCCTACTTTCGGCTTTTTCCTTGGTTGGTGACCGCTCGATGCACCAATGGTTTGGGCTACCTCTTCAAAAGCTACCCTGGGAATTTGGTCATGTCTGCCAATATGTTCTTCAAAGCTAGAAGAACTTGACTCAAATCTCCTTTCATTGAGCTTACGTCACCCTTTACTTGGTCAAGATTCTCTTTGAACACAGCTTGAGTCTCCTCGATTTATTCCATTGCTTTTTGTTGATGGGCCCTTGTTTGATATGGAGGCCAAGGAGGTGGAGGTCTTCTTTTACCAATGGCTTAACTGGAGAGATTTTTAAAGAAAATGAGTTTTGATATGACATGCAGGTGTTTTATAAATGCATGTGTGTGAACGGATGTGCATGAACATGAAATGATTTCTTATTTTAAATGCCTTATTCACTTGGGTACATGATTCTATTGTACTTATTATTTTACTTGGTGACTAGCTTTAAAATAGACACGCCGTCGAGATAGGGAAACAAAATTCCTTTATTGAAAGTAACATAATCCAGATATTGAAAAATATTACAACTTGAAATCAAAACTTGTTTGCATAAACATAAATAAAGGGAACTAAATCTTATAGGTGCGCCTGCGGATGTGTGCTCGGCAAAGCTGGAGAAAGTCTTCAACGTCCTTCAGAAGAGGAACCATTGCACTCTCTGCATCTTTTAAACTTCTAGGGATGTCTTCGATGATATTGTTGGTTAGGAAGACGAGCTTTTCATGTTTTTCTTTGTAGTACCTGTATTCCTGATAAAGATGTGGGATTATTTTATGGTTATCTCTCCCAGCTTGGGCAATCTTGGTATACTGCTCTTCCCAATACATCTTTTCACCCCTCATTTTTGTATAAAGGCTTTGTTAGATGAGGAAATCTTTTTGAAGACCCTGCAGCTCTAAGCACACATGCTCATATTCTTGAGTTCTGAGTCAGGAGTTTCTCTGCTTCTATCCTTTTAAGGCGTGCTTTGACCTCTGGTTCATGGTTGTCCTGAAGTTTGGTGGCGAGGTACTTTACTTGCTCTTCTTGATATAAGGAAGCTTGTGCCAAACTTTGGATTTGGGCTCTTATATTTTCCTCTAGCACCTTCTTGTCATGTGTTGCCTTTTCATACCATCTAGTTAACCTTCCGATTTCAGCGGCGGCCTCTTTTAACCTTTGGTTATGGGAATCTAGGTTGAATGTTTCACTCAACAGCCCTTCAGTTGTACGCTTCTGTTTGAGACTTTCTTTCTCCAATTCCTTTTGACCTCTCTCAATTCGTTCATCCTTTGACTCAAGGATGAGTTGCATCTGTTTCTTTTCTTTTATCAGATCGAGGATATTGAGTTCCAATGCTTCTTTTTCTTTTTGAGCTTGCTTTAAGGCGCTTTTCAGATTGTCGACTTCTTCCAAAGATATAGGTGTTATCTATGGGACCTCTTATTTATACTCTGGATCTTTTTTGAATGGTAGCTTGATAATTCGCACCCTATCTCGGACCCATTTGGTGTAGGGTTCCCTTGCTATGGAATTCTTTCTTTCGGCTTTCCTCTTGTTAACCTTGTTCCAAGCTCAAATAACCTTGTTGAGCAACCCTTGGTCTTCTATACCCATATTGTGGATGATAAATGGTCGGAGTTGTTCGTCTGAAGGTTTGTCTTCCAAAGGATACCCTAACTGTCGTAGGGCCAAAGTAGGGTTGTAATTAATACAGCCTCGCGATCCAATCAAAGGGACATTAGGAAAGTGCCCACAGCTAATAGTGATATCACCAATATCCAACTTCCTTGTGTACCATAATACAAACTTTGCAGTGAGAGACCATAACTTTTATGGCCACTCGTGTCTGGTCAAGTTTGGGATCATATAGTCTTCTTTGTAAAGATGAGTCATGAACCAAGTAGATAGAAGCGGGATGCAACAATTTAGCGTGCCTTTTCTCCTTTCATACATCATATGCAAAGTGCAATAAATGTCAGCAAGCAAAGCGGGAGTAGGATCCGTATTAAGGACTTTTGCACCCCAAAATATGCTAATGGCCGCGGGGTTAATATAGTCCACAGTCCGAGGAAATAAAATTACACCAAATACCAATAGCCCTAAACAATCAACACAAGATTCCCATTCCTTATAATTAGCAAAATCTAGTGCCTTAGATTCCAAGTATATCCTTTTGATTCTTGTATTGGACCTTTTCTTTGGTAATTTTGCACTAACTCAGGGTAGGGGATCCCTAAGCCTTTTGCCAAAACTTTGACTTCAACAGTTTGTCCAATACCTACATAGGCCTTTTCTTTGGAAAAATTCAGAATTTTGTCGAATTCTTCCAGAGCCGGCACTAGCTGGAAGTCTTGGAAGGTGAAACATCTCAATGGAGGGTCATAAAACTGAATTAGGGCAGAGACTGCATCCATTTGAACCTCTACTTTAGTCAAGTCAAGGGTGTCCCCATAGCGGCGAGCGTACATCTTCAGAGCTCTCTCAGATAATTTCCCCTTTATAGTTTTGATTTCAGAAAGGTCAGGCTTGTAGGCATTGACACTGACAAGTTGTTTCCCTCTGGTATCCATTTTTAAGATAGTCACCAAAAGTCTTGATTTTTTTGTTATTTTTTATTTTGTACCCTGTGAATAAGACAGATAAAAGAAGCAAATGATGAATATGAGATATATATGAATGCATGAATGTATAAGTGTTAGGTTGAGTAACAGGATTTTGTGATAGGTTTTTGTGATGGGTACCCCTACAAGGTAGGCTCCTTAATTCTGACCTACGATAAATCTACCCTCCCAGGATGTGGTTTCCTTAAGGGTATCATGAATAACACCATAGGGAAAAGGCACAAGGGCCTCCCTTAGGTGGAGCCTCTTTACGGACTGAAACTTTTGTCTCAAAGTCGTGAAAGGTCTCGTCATGAGATTTTAGGTTAAGGTCGTTACAAAGAGTCATGGGTGACTTTCCAAAGTCCTACTCGTCAAGAGGATATCTCTCGATAAGTATTCCTTTTTCTGAAGTTCACCGACTCTAGGCGAAGCCGTCACATAAACTCGCAGGGATGATGTACCCCCTAAGCTAATAGACGAACCTTCTTTCTAAGTTTATATTGGAAATATCTTGAGAAATAAAAAATCCCGCCATGCAGTATATATGATGATAAGAAAAATTGACAATAAATGTGATAAAGTAGATAAATGCAATAAATAAATAAATAAATAAATAAATAAAGCAAATAAAAATAAATCCCAAAATACCTAAAACCTAGGGTTAAGGAGAGTCCCAGCAGAGTCACCAGCTGTAGCAACTGGTTTTTAAATTAGAGTGGCCACTATTAGTTTTTATCCTAAGGAAGGGAATCTAACAGGAAACCCTAATTCGCAAACAGAGATTCTAGGTTTCCGACTCAATTAGATGAAAGGAAGGTGTTAGGCACCTTTCATCTACCTTGTTCACAAGGATATTAGGTTCTAGGTTTAGGTTTGGGGTAAACAAGATTTTGAGTTTTAAATAGAAAGATTCACCACGATTTTTTATCGTATGCCTACATATCCCCTTATGAGGAATCAGAGTCCCAATTCGTAGTTCATATGGGGTTGGTATTTTTTAGGGGTTTGCAAACATATTTTGAATCACCTCGCACTCGGTCGGGAGTAGTGATTGCGAAGATTTTGACTGAGTGCGCAGTAAGTCAAAACTAGTTTGAAACCCTTTTGCAACAAAAAAAACAGTTGATTAGTTTAGTTTATTGCGAAAAAATAGTTTGATGATTTGTTTGTGTTTTTTAATCGTATTAATTGCGAAGATCTTGATTAATGCATGATTAGAAAATATGTAATGCAAATAATATATAAAATAATAAATGCAATTTTGATATAAAATAATTTATTTGATCATATAATAGTAATATTTAAATAGTAAATAAAATATAAGAATAATAAATAGAAAATAAATATTGGTAATAATAATTGAAAATATAATAATAATAATAATAATAATAATAATAATAATAATAATAATAATAATAATAATAATAATAATAATAATAAATCTCTATTTGATAATAATAATAATTATTGTAAATAAATAATATATATGTATATTTGTAAAAATTAGAAATGATAATTGAATTATAAAAGAAAATAAATAAATTAAATTCAAGTGGGGTGTAAATTCTAACTAACGAGTAAAACATGAGGTGTTAAAATTAATGGGAATTAGGCCCAGACATGAGTCCAAGCAGGGGGTGCGAATTGGTGTGTTGTTTTAATAATATAGTAAAAGGGGGTGTGAAAAGGACTGGGCTCAGGCCCATTATGTGTGGGAAGAGGCCTGGGGGGGTTTGTGTGTTATGAGTATGCATAGTCTTACGGTGGACCTGGCCTCTTAGTCGTCCAACGAGAACCTAATGGATGAGATCAAAACGGCGCATGATTATTATTATGGGCACACAGGAATTGGATCGCTTACGAATTATAACATTTTAATTAATATTTCATTTCCTTTTTTTAATCAGAGCACATCATCTTCCTCTCTCTCTCTCTCTCTCTCGTAACCCTTTCCCCCTTACCCTTTCAAACCCTAGAACAAACCAAGCACAACCCCCGCGGCGGCGCTATACCCCGATCAAACCCCCAGCAAAACCCAAACAGTAATCAATAATATAACCCCCAAAAAGACAACAGCTGAGTCGCTTACCCCTTTTGTTCTTCCGTATCCTGAGTTCTTCAAGTTGTTCAGCTTCTAACCCATCTTTCCTTTGATTTTTGTAGGTTGCTACAAAGGTTCGAAGATGGTAGTATCCAGCGGCGGAGATAACTAGCGAGGCCGATTAGGGTTTCGGAGATCGAAACCCCAATCGGTGCTCTTGTTCTTCCTCTGTACTGGTATTACGGTTCTTCAAGCTTTGTGGTCCTCCTCTGTATCAAGCCTCTCTCTCGGTTCTTCTTCTTGTTCCTGTATATCCCTTTTCCTGTCAAAATTGATCCCCTCTGTATTCTGATTTCTTATTTATTTATATTGTTTAGTATTTAGGGTTTTATCAATTATTTGTTACAGTTTTAGAGCTTGGATTCAGGAATATTAGAGATTTAGGGATTTGAAATTCATTGTAATTGATTTTGTATAGTTGTAATTGATACGCTTTCTGTAACCTAGCGATTTGATTTAGATTATTTCTGCGATTTGTTTTTGTGTGCTTGACTGTAATTTTCCAGATTTGATTTTATTCAGTTTTGGAGATTTGATTTAGTTTATTTTATGTTAACTGCAAAAAGATTTGATTTAAAAAAATTATTTGTACAGTGTCTGTATATTGAAGAAAGTGTGCGCATACTTTGGTCTAATTGATACAGTATTTGTTTTCTCAAACATGGGCCCTGCGCTATTCTTTGTTTTGTCCAACTTGTTGAATAAATGGATCTTGGGCCTATCAAGATTCAGCCCAGCGTGTTACTGTCCCTTACATTGTAAACAATATTATAATTTTGATATTGTACTGGGCCCAATCTTTTGGACTTCTTTACAATACATTTTCAAACTTTAACAGATTTAAAAGAATTGTAAAAAAATGTCCAATAAAGTATTTTGTAAAATCTTTTTAATAAAATAATTATAATAAACCTCTTAATAAAAAGTTTAATAATAATAACATAACAGAAATTATTTCTAAATGTGCCCAACTTTATATTTTGTTTACCGTAATACTCCTAATTGGGCCACTTTGTAACAGATTGGACCCAATATTAATAAATAGTTTATATAATAGTAAAAATCAGTAAAAAAATGCTTAATAATAATGGTTTAATGTAATATCCTTTACTGAAACAATATTATACTAAATAAACAATATTTCTAAGATTAAAAACAATATCTACTAACTTCTTCTACAATAAAACAACAATATCAAAACGGCTACTTACTTATTGATAAACATACCCTCTCCTTACTGTTTAATGACTAAAACGAAAAAATGAGTCCATATGCATTTTAATGGACGTTTGAATTGCCATTTCACTCCCTTTTCTTCTTGCTAACAACAACAATTAATTGGGCTTAATAATTCTCCTAAAGCAAAAACAACAAATGCGCTGCTAAAAATACAACAGGTATGTCATTCATAATTGCACCTCCTTTTCTTCTTACTAACAATAATAAAACCTAAATGGGATTATGTACTATATTTAATTTCCCCCTCTCTTTTACTAATAACAACTATTTAATAAATAAGAGCTTAATAATTATTCGAATAATTTTTATTTTTGAATCGCATGGGCCATTGGCCAACATGCTACGTGAATGGGTCCATGGACACACGAGTCTTTCTGATTTTAGCAAGCCTCGCTCTCCTGAATTTAAGGTTCACACCCTAGTTCGATAAAGATGGGCCATCAGACTATCGAGGTAGGACAAATTTGGGGTACGACAGCAACCTATACAATTTGTTCTACAAATTTAAAGGCAAAAGAAAACACTAAAAATATATTAAAGAAAAAATATTAATTGTTCTAAGTATTCTAAGTATTAAAAAAAACTATGGGTGTTTTTGTTTAGAAAACGAACTAAATGTTAATAAATGATTAAACCTAATTCTAATCGATTTTAAGAAAATTAAGTTAATAAACACCCTAATGTATAATTTATTTTTTTGATAATAATAAAAACCTAAAGTCTAGTTTATTTAATCAAAACCCTAATGTTAATTGGTTATTTTAATTTAGAAAAAAATTAGGGTTTATGAGTGATTAATTTGAAAATAATGGGACAAAATTAGGGTTAGTAAACATAAAAAAAACAAAATGCAGGGAATGGGACTTGAACCCACACCCCCAGCCTCTAGAATAGTACCCTTCACCACTGCACCATGATGCTTCGTTTGTTCAGGAATGGGATGCACTCAATATATTACAAACCTGCGTTAAAAAACTTTAAAAAACAAAGAAAAGTGATGAGAGTTGGGATCAAACCCACGCTCTTTGCTTTTCTAGTCACTCCCCTTACCAATTGAGCCATATGTGTTGTTTGTCATTCCATTATCACAAATAATTATATAATAAGCAATAATATAAAATCTGATGATGCGAAAACGCGCACATGAATGGGCCCAGGAATATTTGAATGGGAGAATCAAATATCCCCTCATGGCCACGCAAGCCCTTGACTATCCTACCAAAAGTTAGAACGGCCGGAGGTGGTGGAAACCACCGTCTTCTCCGACGGTCACCCCTGCAAACGTCCTCAAACTGAAAAAAGAAAAAGGCTATCATGCTTAAAAAAATTTCCCCTGAATTCAAATTTGGACTCAAAAAGGGAAAAATATTAGTGAAAAGAGAGTTCCGAATGCAAACTCAATTGATGCCCTAATAATGGCATCTCGCTATTCACATGTGCATTCTCTATGCTAACCATCCAGATTTTTTCTAAACATACATCAGAGCATAAATCGATCATTACATGGATTTGAAAACGCTTAAAACAAATCATTTGAGTTTGAAATTATATACCTCAATCGGCGATGATGTATATTTTATCTGGTGCACGTGCCTTGCAGAAACAACATGGATCTTCTCCTTGCATGCTCAGAAAATGGTTGCAGTGCTGAACCTTGGAAGAAATTGGATGGGAATGATGATTCGATGGTTTTATATCTTTATAACTTTTTCTACTTCAAGCCCTAGTGTTTCTTTCTGTCCAAAAATTGTCCCCTCTTGGCATGAACATGTTGGATATATATATAGGGTATATACCACTTGATCTTTCTTCAGTAGCTTGAAGATTGGCTCACAAGTAGCAGTTAGGTGCGAGATGAATCGGGCAATATAATTCAGTCGTCCTAGAAAGCCTCTGACCTCCTTCTCTGTCTTGGGAGCTGGCATCTCTTGTATGGCTTTCACTTTGGCAGGGTCCACTTGAATACCTTTGCCGCTCACGACGAAACCCAGTAGCTTACCAGACCTCACCCCGAAGGTGCACTTGTTCAGGTTCAATCTTAACTTGTACAACTTCAACCTGTCAAACAGCTTCTGTAGATGGTCAAGGTGTTCCTCCTCAGTCTGGGACCTCGCAATCATATCGTCGACATAAACTTCAATCTCATGGTGGATCATGTCATGAAACAAAGCAACCATGGCATGCTGATATGTTGCCCCAACATTTTTCAGTCCAAAAGGCATGACCTTGTAGCAAAAGGTGCCCCACTGAGTAACAAAGGTGGTCTTCTCCATATCCTCGGGAGCCATCTTAATTTTATTATATCCGAAGAAACCATCCATAAAGGAGAATACCTTGTGCTGAGCAGTATTGTCAATCAGAACGTCGATGTGAGGCAGAGGGAAGTCATCCTTGGGGCTTGCCCTGTTCAAATCCCTGTAGTCAACACACATCCGAACCTTACCATCCTTCTTCGGTACCGGAACCACATTGGCAACCCACTGAGGGTAAGAAGTCACTGCTAGAAAACCGGCGTCAAATTGTTTCATAACTTCAGCCTTGATTTTCTCAGACATTTCTGGGCGGATTTGGCGAACCTTCTGTTTTACGGGAGGACAGTCTTCCTTGGTAGGCAGGCGATGAACCACAATACCAGTATCCAAACCAGGCATATCTTCGTAAGACCAGGCAAAGATCTCAACATAGTCACGCAGCATCTGAATCAACCGATGTTTCACACTAAGCTCTAGATTTGCACCGATCTTGACTTCCTTCTTATCTGTCTCTTTACCCAGATTCACTGATTCTACTAGCTCTTCATGTGGCTGAATAGCCTTCTCTTCCTGGAGTAGAAGTCTTGCAAGTTCACCAGGAACTTTGCAATCATCTTCACCTTCGTCTTTGTCTAAGTTGATCGGATTTTCGAAGTCATAACTGGCAGTAGCAGAGTCGTTGCCAGTGAGATCTAGAGTGGATGTGGACCTGTATATGTGAGTGTGTGTAAATAGTTGTTTCGTAATATATAATAAAGAAAAACAAGAAGCGCAAAATTTGAAATGCAAGAAACGTCCAATGCTTTTATTAATGATATATGAAAATGACACACAAAAGCCCTCATAAATAAAGCCACAGTGCCCCGGGTAAGACACCGGGCCATAAAGTTTCAAAACATTGTCTGTTACAAATTCAAAACAAAGAGTTCATTACTGGGTAACAAAAGTAATAGGGATGAAGTCCTTTGCTGTCCAGTTGCTTGGTCCACTGTTGGTTGTAGGATAGACCAGCTATCGAATTCAGACTCTTCCACTTCATCCTCAATGGCATTCACTCCCGAGTTGCTGATGAACACAGGAGGTCTTCCAATCCTTGCACTTCGAACAGCCCTTTGAGCTTCTGCAATGAAACCCAAACCAAACGTGTTAGTCTTCTGAGTGAAATCAGGGAGTCGGCCCCAATTTGCACACTCACCCTTCTCAATAACAGCCCGGGTATCCTTTAAGGAAGCCATCTTCATAGGAGAATCTTCAACCACAGTCTCAGTTGATGCCAGTGTCTGAGGAACCTCTTCAAAGTGCTGAAATGGGGTCTCAATGAATTCCCCATCCATCTCTACGTATCAGAACGAGTTGAGGTGGCTGACCATGTACTCTTCCTCCCCTTGTACTGTCACAATCTTCCCTCTGATCGGGTACTTCAGCTTCTGATGGAGTGTTAAGGTTACAGCTCCAGCTTTGTGGATCCATGGACGACCCAGCAAACAAGAATAGGATGGCAGAATGTCCATCACGTAGAATGTAGAATTGAAGACCTGGGAACCAACTTTAATTGGAATATCAACTCCACCATGCACCATCCTTTTAGACCTGTCAAAGGCCCTGACAATGATGTTACTTGGCTTTAGCTCCAACCCTTCGCAATCGAACCGGTCTAGAGCTTTCTTGGGCAAGACGTTCAATGAGGAACCAGTGTCAACCAATACATGTGCAAGATTAGTGCCCCTTCATTCAATGGAGACATGTAGGGCATCGTTATGACTTTTCCCTTGGCAGTCAAATCAGCGTCGGAGAAACCCAAACCATTATCAGCAGTTAAATTGGCCACACAATCGGTGAACTGATCAAGTGATGTCTCTTGTGGCACGTGGGCAGTCTTCAGGAAGGTAATCAGAGCCTTAGCATGGGCCTCTGAACACAACAATAGTGACAACATAGAAATCTTGGATGGGGTTTTCCCCAGTTGCTCAACTACGTTGTAATCACTCTTCTTAATAATCTTCAGAATCTCTTCCATCTCCTGTTTGGAAGCTTCAACAGTAATTGTCTTCGGTGCCCCCGTCTGGGCGGGCACATCAGTGATGATCCCTTTGCCCCGAGCGTTAGATGACTCGGCGACAGGGGTAAGGGTAGGAACTTGATAAGGAATCGTGATAGGTACACTTGCAGGTGTAATGACAACAAGTCTTTGGACAGTTGGTGGAGCAATATCAGGTGAGAAAAGTCTACCGCTGCGGGTGACTTTAGCAGGCCCAGTAATGTTGCTGACGCCGGTATCAGCATCCAACTCTTGCTTAAATCCAAGAACATAAACATCTACCCCATAGTTCCAAGGGATAGCTTTGTCATAGGTGTAAGGGATGGGCCCCAGAACAGTGATAATTACAGGTGCGATCTTCGGAGGAGATGTAATTCTAACAGGCTTCCTCGAGGGAACCCTGGAAGAATTGTCGAAAATGGTAATAATGGCAACTTCTTCAGAATGAACGGAAGGAACAACAGTCTTTTCAAACAGGATCTCCTTATTATCCATCAGGTTTTAGATACCTGACTTCAGAAATGGGAAACCAGTAGGTAAAACAGAACACATATGGCAACCTTCACCATAGCCCGGAAATAAACCGGCTAGCAACAGGTTCTTCTTGACAGTCATCAGAGGGGTAACAATATCATCCACGGAAACTACAAACAAGTCTTCCTCTACAGCATTTACTCCATGTTTGGGCATGGGAGCAGTCACAACATTAGGCCTCTCGGGCGCCTCAAACTCAATCTCCTTCGCATCAATTAGGTCTTGCACCCTGTTCCTCAAAACCCAACAATCATCTGTATTATGCCCTGGGCTATCAGAGTGAAAAGCGCAACGGGAATTAGGGTTGTACTTTGGTGACTTGGTGCTTGGATTCTTCGGAGCTTCTTTTAGAGTCACCAGATTGGTCTTCAGCAACTGTGGCAGAATCTGAGACAAAGTTATGCTGAGATGAGTGAATTGCCTTTGAGGTCTCTCGTCCTTTTGTTGATTGTGATGCTGAGGAGCACCAGCAGGTTTTGAAATAACAACCGCATTGACAGCTTAGCGGTGTTCAGGTCTATTTTGTCTTCTCGAACTGTAGACAGCACTGGACTCTTTCTTAAACGGTTTCTTCTCGGTGCTCGAGGAGGCACCCTTCTGTATCTTCCCAGCCTTAATACCAGCTTCAATCCTCTCACCAGTCAAAATAAGATCTGTAAACTCAGCTGAAGAGCTTCCAATCAGGTGGTTAAAGAATGGACCAGACAGGGTCCCCAAAAACATGTCAACAAGTTCACGATCAGCCAAAGGTGGTTGCACCCTTCCGGCAAGGTCTCTCCATTTCTGAGCATACTCTTTGAATCCTTCACCCGTTCCTATTGACATACCCTGAAGTTGGGTACACGTAGGAGCGAGGTCGGAGTTGTACTGATACTGCCTATAGAATGCAGTAGCCAAATCTTCCCAGCTACGGATACTGGCTCCGTCCAACTGATAGAACCACTTGAGCTGAGTCCCTGAGAGACTATCTTGAAAGAAATGGATCCATAAGTTCTTATCAGCAGTGTAAGGTTGGATCTTCCTCACATATGACCGGAGGTGCAGCTTTGGACAGGAAACTCCGTCATACTTGGCAAAGGCAGGTGCCTTGAACTTATGGGGAATCACCACCCTAGATGATAGACCTAGATCTCTGAAGTCCAGACCGGGCACCTTCTGAATTTCCATAGCGCTCAAACGGTCTTCCAGCTGTTTGTACTTATCCTCAGCAGGAGGATACTGTTCTTTGTCATAGTCCGTCTCGTTGTCGGAGACCATAGGGCTAGGAGTCCTCCTTTCTTGTGGACTATCTTTCCCACCAGATGAGGTGGTCAGATCAACTTCATTCTGCAGCCCGTTTCCAAACCTGCGTCCAGTATTGAACAGGATGGTCCTCTTCTTCTTCTTTTTCTTCTCTTTCAGAATCAAGGTCTTCAGGTCCTGCTGACCCTTAGCTAGATTCATGAACAGCTCTTGAAATTGGGCATTCTGGTCTTGGAGGGCCTTGATAGCTTGCTCAGTGGAAGGCTCAGCAGACATGATGATTGCTGAAATAAACAGCGAAGAAGATAAGAGACTTTTAATGGGTACATGCTTATGGAGTGCATGGGATGAAATGCGTATGATTATGATTTCAAAGACAATCGAGATTCAAATTTGTAAACCAGAAAGGAAACACACTTTATTAGATTTAAACTTCGAAATTTAAATTGTTCAACAAATTTCCCTTAGGCGTTACAAGAATGGAAATACTAAAAAGTAAATGAAAACTGTAAAAGAAATCCTCAAAGGTCCATCAATGCTCCCATGGTCTCTTCTTCTCAGTGCGGACATAATCATTCAGGATCCGCTCGTTCTCCAACTATCTGGTCAGCTTCTGGATCTTCTGCTCCTGTTCATTGAACCTCTCTCGGTAGGAATCCTGTTCATCCCTCAACTGCATCCAAGACCTCCTCAGTGTCCCAAAATCAGTGGGCATATAAGGGTGGAGAATAGTTGGAAGAACCCCCTCCTCATTAGCAACTTCAAGAGTAACAGGCTTGACAGCTTCATATGACATACCTAACTTCTGGGCACGGATGCGGGCCCATCTGAGATATGGCTCCATTGGCAGAGAAGTCTTTGGTCCCAACTCATGTGGGTCAGATTGGTGAACTCTGTCCCAAGCCCTTATGAATCTACGATGCAACTCGTTGCTATCTCCCTGAAAATCAAAGATGATATGAGGCATCAGCATCTCATGAGGCCCTTCTCTTCTGGCTCTTCCAAACTGACGGAGAGCTAAGCATGGGTTGTAAGAAATCCCTCCATGGGTTCCGATCAATGGAACATTAGGATACTCTCCACAGCGATCAATGATAGTCACCTCATCCATTCCTTTGAGAGTCCAAATAATGTCATTATTAGAAAGAGACATCACCCTATAAGCCCAGCCCATTCCTTCTTTGTTCTTCAGTACGGACTTAGGGAGGTGCGAAATAAACCACCTCGATAATAAAGGGGCACAGCACATCAAAGTTCTCCGCTTTCGGGAAATACGAGCATAGAGCTGATGAAGGACGTCACCCAAGAGAGTGGGTACCGGGTTCTGAGAGATGAAGATCTTTATGGCATTAATATCAACAAAAGTATCAGGATTCGGAAACAATACCAAACCATAAATCAAGAGAGCCAGAATATCCTCGTATGCCTTGAAGTCTAAGCTGTCCCAGAAGTAATTAGCTTTGTCAACCAAAAACTTAGCCAGAAAACCCTTAGCTCCACTTCTAGTCTCCCAGTTAGCCATTACCTCCTCCTTGGTCAAGTGAAGGGCTGCAGCAATTTCTTCGGGCTTAAGAGTCTTTTCCCAACCAGTAAATGGAGTCTGTTCCAGGACGGAGATACCGAGCAACTCAGAGAACTCTTCTAGGGTAGGCACCAGCTGGAAGTCCTGGAAAGTAAAACAATGGTACAGTGGATCATAGAATTGGACCAGAACACTCATCATTTGCTCGTCCAATTTTGAAGTGACCAAACTGAGAAGAGACCCATGCCTTCTGATGAAGGAAGTAGTGTCTGGAATCCTGACAACCAAATCTTTAAGTAGGGTAGGTACTTGGACAAAGTTGATCCGGATAGTATTCCTACGCATGGGCATCATGATGACCTACAAAACAGAGCAAAGATGAAACCCTCTTGTCTTTGAAATAGGTTAGTCCTTATGCAAAATGTATGCAATGTTATGATGTCATGATGTCATGATAAAGGCACACCACAAGTATCCACAAAAAGCAAACATGGTAAAGGCATGCAAGTCACACTGAGAGCCCTTAGATTTCAGGCTGGCATGGAGCTTAGGTACTACCCTCTTTCAGTTTAGTTGGTTAAGACCTGTCCTAAAAATAGTAACCGGATTCTAGAGGATCTCAATATCACTGACTACCCTCAATTGGTCATAATTCCAGTTTAGCAACCTTTTCTTGCGGCCGGAATCATCGCGAGAGTTTAGTCTCAATGAGTGTAGCATACTACTACTGTTCTATGGCCAAGTTGGTCAATTTAAGGTTCTAAGGTCAGTTGGTGCATAATGACTCCTTAGAAGACCCATATTCTCCTTGTTCCAACACAAGGGATATCGGTACAGACCAAGGTGCCACACCAACGTAGCTACTGCTTCATCCGTATCGGTCTATGTCGTACAGATCCCTCACAGTTTATTGCTACTTACCTAAAGGGTATCCCCATATCTGGGTTGGGATCTATAGAACTCTGATACAAGCCCACAAATTTAAAGCATACAAAGCATACAATTGAAAACATAGTGATCTAATCCTAAGGTACACCTTACTTATTAGAGTCCCCAGCAGAGTCGCCAGTTCTGTGATCGGTGGGAATGAGAACTGACTGTTTTTGGAATGCTGGTTCGTGTTTTGCGTTTGTGTTCGCAAAATGTCACGGTGAGCAAGAGTCGCCACCGTCTTTTATTTTATCCAACATGGAAAGGACAAAAGCATAGAAAAATTCCTTTTTGAGATATTTCTCGGGTTCGGGAAGTAGATTATAGAAAGGGAAGGTGTTAGCACCCTTTCTATCCGTGGTTATCCACGGGATCTTAGGTACTTGCTCATTATGTTTTTAAAAATTTGCTTCTCTTTGTGATTGTGGATTTGAAAAGAGTTTTTTGTTTGAAAGGGGTGTAACTGCGAAAAGTTTTGTTTTTGTTTTAAAAGGAGAAAGTACTTAAGAACATCTACCTACTCAAAAAGGAATTAATTTATACAAGTGTCCTTTAGGCAATGATATCCCACTATTGAGGAGTAGGTAGCACCGTCGTTGGAGTTTTCGGGTCAATTCGATTAAGGGACGTGTGGTCACTAAAGCAATGTTAGGACGCCTTAGCAGTAATCCTAATGTCTTAGATCATTTTATCTGAGGCAACCGTTTCAAGGCAACTTATGATCTTTGGACAAGAGGGCGACCTCTAAAACTTCCTATACTCAATGACCACGTTCGAGGAAACCAAGTGAGGTGTACCCTAAGAGTGGCATGTGCGAGTGTATTGTTTTTCAGTTATATTATCTTTGTACATGTTAATGATGAGCTACGGTTGATTTTAGGTTAAAGGTTAATCTTGTCATGCATTGCCTGGTATTCAAACATCTAACAATTAATATTGTGCAGAATTTAAATTGCGGAAAAAATAAATCTAAGCTATTACAAGGCGTCGGGTATTTACATCGCCAAAAACAAACCCTTTAAAATTAAATTGCGAAAAGTAAATAAAAGCGATAAATAAATAAAATCCTAAGTTAAAACTATTAAATTCCCGAAGCAGTTACAATATTGAAATATGGATCAAAAATTATATGCGCGCGAGAAAATTAAATCGAAGTGTTTTTAGGGTTTTGACCCCTTTTTATTTAAAGAAAAGATTTTTGTTATTATTTTGAATTTATGGAAATTAAACCTAAACTAAAAATTAATTAATTAATGAAAAGAGATATATTTTTGGTTTTTTATTATTTAAGGAAATAAAATAAGAATGGTTAAAAGATATTAAAACCCTAATTCTATGTTGATTTTAATTTAATGCAAAAGATATTAATTTTAAACATAATTAAACTAAATAAATTAATTAATGTTTATTTACAAAAATAAATAATAAATTAATGGAATAAAAAAAATTTTGTGTTCTGATTTTTTTTATGAAAAAGGTTAATTAGTTAATTAATTAATTAAGATAATAATAAAATAGAAAAAATAATGAAAAGAAAATAAAATGAAGAACAAACTCAGGGGGTGTTGGGCTTGATTTGGGTGTGAATCAGCAATTAGTTGGCCCATATTTAATCAGCCTGTTTGACCTTTGAAATCTAGTGCATGCTTGTTGACTCTAGTCCATGGTGGTCCTCCAACTTTGGCCAATGGATCTTGGCCTGAAGCCACTTGGCATTTGATGAGATGGGAAGCATGATGATCCACGCTTTGGGGCGCTGCACATGAGTACCTGAAATAAAATTGCATAAATTTTTGGGGGACCTGGGATTCAAACCCAGGTCCCAGTGCTCAATGACACGCCTGCCTTTCCAACTCTACCGCGCTGCTTCTTTGTTAATGAAATGAGAAACAAATATAATATATGAAACAACGCACTGAGCCTGAAAATAAATAAAAAAAGCGCCAATGATTTGAACGGACCAATAACATAGGGACACGTTATCGTCTTCTTCAAATAACCCTGGTTATTTACCTGCGGATTTTTATCCGCAGGAAGATCCGTAGGGTATCTCAAAAACCTTCTCCAGTCCATGGAAACAAATTCTAGGAATACCATTGTACTCGTCTCTTCCTCTTGGTCATCCCTATACCCATCATTAGCATTGATTTTGCCTGTATCAAAAAGGCCTAAAAAACAAGAACAAGAACCCTAGGATCGGGCATCACAATACAGGCTATGAAAATCAAATTAAATAATGCAAAATTGTTAGAATTTGAATGTTAAGCATGATAGTGCAATCAAATTGGCAAAAAGATGCAAGGAGAATGATTTACGATTTCATGTGCAGAGGCATATTCGTAGAGACTTACAATGAGTTACAGGTGGTCTTAAGGGCTGGTTTTGATCGCTACAGCTTCACAGGATGTCAGGCAAGGGAGTAGCGTTGAGATCTTGGGTTGAATCGTGCTCTAACCAAGATTTTGATCTCACACTTTTGCAAGCTTTTTTCAATTCATGTCTGGCCGTTTCTACAGAGCTTTGTGCGTCCCTTAGGTCTGCCTCACTTGTGTGTATATAATGGAATGTGTTTAGGTCAAAATTTGGGCCATAATCCTTATCTATTGAAGATGGAATATTTGATATGATATCCATTGATAAGCTTTCCATAATTGCATCAAATATGAGATTTTGTGCATGTTTTGACTTGGCACGAATTTGACTGAGTGTTATATGATATTTGCAAGCTGTAATGACCATAAGAATCTTATTACATCAATTTTTCGATTTTATTTGATTTAATATTGATTAATAATGAATTAAATCAATAAAAATGAAATAAAATAGAAAAATAGTTGAATGTTCATGAAATTAAATATGGAACACGTGTGTGGCATGACAATACTATATCAAGTGGGAAAAAGTGGGGCCTTTTGTCAAAAATTGGAGTTTTGAGGATAGTTGACTTTTGGCAAATTTGGAAAAATGCTCAACTTCAACAATGCATAACTTCTTCAATTTTGAACTTTTGGAGGTGTTCTTGGACTTTTTAGAAACCTTTAGATGTCCCCTAATCAACCCTTTTGGTATCATCGCATTTTGATGTTCCATGCTCCAGTGATAAGCTTTGGCAAAAAAGGTGTTTTTGTTGACTTTCAAAAATGACCTATAATGTCCAAATTTGTAACTTTTTGTGAGAGCATTTCTTGATCTTGGGGTGTGAATATGGATTGTAGGAAATTTCATCCTCTTAAAAATGAGCTTTGGACGGGTCATTTCTCATAAAGTATGAGAAAGTTATGCTTGGTCGAAGTTGAGTTGACTTTTCCTACAAAACCCTAATTTAGCAACTTTTGAATCTTGATGAATTTTGAGCAATCTTTGATGAATCATGATCAACCCTTGATAAAATGATGAATTATCCTTCAAAATGATAATGTTGACAAAAAATCTTGAGGTTTGACTGTCTGTAGGTCACAATTGACTTTTGCCCTAGCACAGTCGATTTTTGGGCCTCTTGAGCAATTGACTGACCAAACTTTCTCTCCAAGGTTTGAAATTTGACATGGATGAGCTTGAGAACATATTAGGACATTGGGAAGCACTTGAGGACATTTGTATGTAAGGACCTTGATGCCACACAAAACCCTAATTTTGAATTGACTGCCTTAGGAGGTGGTTTGACTGTCCAACTCTTGAGTCTTCTTGAGCAACTTGAAGATCATTCTCGACAAATCTTGAGAAATATGGGAGGGCAAATTTTGGGGTACAACAATATCCTTGTCAGAATCTGCATTGGTCAGTTTCTTTCTTATAGGTGTCTAATCTTGTTCTGACACGTATCCTCCAAGCTTACATGGTCTTCCGTATGTCTAAACCTGACCTGATGTGTGCTTCTAAACTTTTCCCCTCTGATAGTCGCTTTCTACAAAACCACAAAAAAATAGAAAATAGAAAAGAAAAAAAAATATCTGACTTTTGTTTATTCTTCAGAGTGCAAATTTTATGGTTCTTTTGAGTATTCAATCCCCTTCTACATTGATTGTTTGAAAGGCTAGCGCCAACCTCGCACTCTGGTTTAAGTTGATTGAATATGGAAAGCTATTATACCCCAAAATTTGCCATCTTCAGGTCAACCATAATCAACTTATTTTTCTTTCACATATTCATGCATACATATCATTGATTCCATGGTAACAGGGTCAAATCATTTATCTGCACCAAGTTAACAGAAGACGATTGTTCGTTAATCGATACAAAGCAGAAATTTAGAGTTTTCAGGATTAACGTGCCCTCTGCATATTTTTTCAAACTTATAAATTAGTGAGTCATCAAGACATCATCATGCCAAGATCTCATGTGGTTTGGCACGCTTTGAATTGCAGAGAACGTCAAGCGCTTCAGTTGATTTGAGACAGTTCAAGCCAAAAATCAGCATTTTACGGTTCAAGGTCAAAATTTGTAACTTCTGACTGGAAAATGGTTTTGGAATGGTTCTTCAAGAATTATAATCGTCTTTATAACTTCTCCAGTTCATCTGTTAAGGTCGAAGGCTAATTTTGTAAAGAAAGTCCTTAAAAGCACAAAATGCTTGAAATCATGTTAGGAAGGTCCTCATTACTGGTCAATTATTTTTTGGATGTTCAAAAATTTGTAACTTTTAACCGGAAAATCATCTTTGAGTAGCTCTTGGAGAATTTGAACTGTCTTGTTATTTTATTCAATTCTTATGTTCGGGGTGGAAGCTGATTCAGTGAGGAAGATCTTCGAATTTGCGAATACTTTGAGACTGGTACTCTGAAACAGTTTGTTGATCCACTATTTATCGGATGTTTAAAAATTAATAAATTTCACCCAGTTCGACATTTTTGAATTGTTATTTGGGAATAAAATTTGTCTTGATGTTGTTTTCAATTTGTATGTTCGGGTCAGAAGTTAATTCTTTGAAGGAGACATCCGGAAGTGCGAATTACCTGAGAAAATTGCACTCTGCAATGGTTATTTGTTAACTCTGTCACCGATATTGAAAACACCATAACTTTATCAATTTTCATCGTATCGAGACAGTTCTCACGTCATAGTGTCACAAATTGTGTTAGCTACAAGTTTGCTTTAGGGCCCGAGTTCGAATTGTGCTCATAAGACTTCAATTTATGGCTTGTTTCCAAATTTGAACACCAAAATAAGCTGAAAAATTTGCATAACCCAAAACAGAGAGATTTATGTCTCAAGTTTCTCACTATTGCGAAATTCATAACTTTCTCGATTTTCATCATATCGGGACGATTCTTTCGGCACTGCGTCACACATTTCTTCATCGATGTTTTTTTCCAGGTTTCACGTCGAAATTATGCACCGAAAGTGATGAGCTTATGGTTTGTTCTTGCACCGTACACCGAAAAAAACTGAAAATTCTGCACTACTCAAAAAACAAGGGAATTTGGTCATTTTATATCATTTGTCGAACAATACTTAGAGGCTTATTGTGATTGGTGGAAATAGAACTGACTGTTTAAAGCTGGATCGCGTATGTCGCGGTAAGCAAGAGTCGCCACCGTGTTTTATGTTCTCCAACATGGAAAGGACAAAAGCACAGCAAAATTCCTTATTGAGAATGTCTCTCGGTTCCGGGGGTAGATTCATAGAAAGGGAAGGTGTTAGCACCCTTTCTATCCGTGGTTATCCACGGGCTATTAGGTACTTGCTCTTATGTTTTCAAAAGATGTTTGCTTTTTAAATATGAGTGGGTTTGAAAAAAGTTTCGTTTTTGAAAGATTTCTAAGTAACTCTTGTATCTGTCCTCAAGAGTGTTTGAAAAATTTGTTTTGAAAACTTTTGAAAGTGTCAGTGTGAAAAGATGTTTTGTTTGTTTGAAAGAGAGCAAGTACCCAGGATAAGTCTACCTACTCTAAGGAATTAGGCTGTGTAAGAGTCCTTTAGACAATACTATCCCACTATTAAGAAGTAGGTAGCACCGTCGTTGAAGGTATTCGGGTCAGTTTGATTATTAGGGACATGTGTGGTCACCAAAGCAATGGTAGGACACCTTAGAAGTAACCCTAATGTCCTAGATCCTTTTTAATCCGAGGCAACCGTTTCGAGGCAACTGGATCATAGACATAAGGGCGACCGCTAAAACACCCTATACTTGACGACCACGTTCGAGGCAACGAGTGAGGCGTACCCTAGAAGTGGCATATGTTTTGTGTGTTGTTTTCAGTTTATGTTTATCTTTGATCATGAAATTGTGAGCTACGAGTTGTTTTTAATTATCATACATTCTTTTATGCAATTTAGCAGTTAGGAGTGCGGAAAATAAAATACGGAAAGGTAAAGCTACGCTATTACAAGGCGCGGGTCTATACATCACCAAAAAAACAAAAACCCGTTTTGATAAAGTGCGGAAAGTAAAGAAAGCAATAAACCTAATTACTATTACATTCCGGAAACAGTTACATAATAATCAAAATAAATAAAAACGCGCGAAAGAATTAAATTGGACGTCCTTAGGGTTTTTGACCCTTTTGAGCAATTATGAGTTTTTTGTCCTTTACTTTTAATTAAAATTAAACCTAATTATTTAATTAATTAAAGAAAGATGCTTTTTGTGTTTTTTTTTGTATTTAATGAAAAAATAAAGAAATTAAAAATCAACAGAAAACCCTAGTTCTAAGTTTAATTTAATTATTAATAAAAATGTTAAAGTTAACCTAATTTAAACTAATTAATTAATTTACATTTGTATGTACAAAAATAATAATAATTAATAATGATGATAATAAGAAAATGATTAAAAATGTCAAAACCTAATTCTATATAATTTTTATTTATTGAGAAAAAGGTTAAAATTAAAACCTAAATTAAGCTAAGTTAATTATTAGTATTTATTTACAAAAAATAATAGTTAATGAATTTTATAAATAATAAAATATATTTACAATTTTGCTTTCTGATTTTATTGTGAAAAATTAGTTTATTGTGAATTAATAATGATAATTATAATAATTATAAGAATTAAAAGAAAAGAAAATAAAATAGAAAAAATAGCAAACCAAAGGGGGTGTGATGGCCCATATGGAGGTTTTTGTGAAGCAATTCTGGCCCAAGAGGACTCTAAGCCTGGTTGACTTTCCTAGTTGCCTGTACGTGCATGGACTGAGGAATATGGTATTCCTCCTCTCCTGGCCTTTGGATGGCTGATGGGAACACATGGCACGCTGGTACATGAGGCCTATGGTGGAACTTTGGATGAATGCTACATTGGAACACGTTATGAAAAATATGAAGAATTATATGGGGGACCTGGGAATCAAACCCAAGTCCCAGTACTCCTTGCCTTAGTGCCTTTGCCAATTGAACCATGATGCGCGTTTGTTAATCTAATGGACAACAAATATTATATACAAAAAACAAACATTATGACATAAAACAAAAATAACGCGCGCCATATTTGAATATCCCAACCACATGTTGCCACGTCCTTCGTCTTCATCCTGAACCCTGTAAAAAGAAGGCAATTAGTGGGGGTTTTAAACCCCCACAAACTGGAAACATCAAAAATAGCGATTAGGCACACAGGCAATATAAAAAGGGTGCGAGGGTTGGGTTGAATTCGTCTGGCCTTGACGAATTCAACCATGCACGTTTCAAGGTCCAATTGTTCTGTGTGTGAAAAGCCCTAATTTAACAGCTTCGAAACCCTAGATTCTCCCATGGTGGTTTTCGATTCAGAGTGCTACAATCAAATTGGATTATATCAATAGCTTCAGAATGTCCCTATTAATATAAATCCACCAAGAAAATGGATTAAAAACGCATGAATTATGATATGCAATTTTGGAAATATATTCAAACCGTGGGACTTGTTGGGAATGATTCCTTGCGTGCTAGGGCTTGTTCTTGATGGCAACAGGTTCCTGGAGACTCAGGCAAGGTGTTTGAATCAAAAAGAGGCTTTGAATTCGCCTGGAAGACTGATTACAGTTTTGAGTTTTTTCCACTTTTTTTCAATATTGCATATGGTGTTCTTGCAGCAGTTTCACGTGTAGGGATTCAGGGTTAGGTTTAGTACATATAGGAGAACTGAGTTAGGGTAAATCTTGGCCCAACAACCCATGGCATTATGGTTTGAATGTGTGATTGCCAATCAAATCTTTTTCAATCTTTTTCTTTGATAAAACCTTGCCAATCATGGAGATTTTGAGGTCTTTGATATGTACACGAATTTCCAGCTTGCCCTAGCCTTATTTGCATCACAAAAGATTTAAAAATCATATCTTTTGAATTTTCCTACAATTAAAATCAATTAAATGAATTAATACTAATAAAAATTCAATTAATTAATTAAAAATGAGAAAATAAATCAAATTAATCTTATTTGGTCGTGCATAAGACTTGGGCAAAGATTCAAGAAGGAATTTGAGGCCCATTAGCAAAAATGAAGTGTTTTAGGCAAAGTTGACTTTTGAAAGTTCCCAAAAACTTCCCAACTTCTCCAATGCATATCTTGCTCAATTTTGAGGATATGAACATGTTCTTGGACATTTTGGAAAGGTCTTGAAGTCTTCTAACCAATGCCTTTGGTCCCATGTCATTTTGATTCCCCAATATCAAGTTATGGTCTTTGACTTAAAGTGTCTTTTTGTTGACTTTTCAAAATGACCTATAATGTAGAAATTGATAACTTTTTGTGAGAGAATTTCTTGGACTTAGAATGTGAAGATGAGTTGTAGGAAATGCCATCCCCTTAAAAATGAGCATTGGATGGGATTTTTCTGATGAACCATGAAAAGTTATGCCTTGGTCAATTTACAGTTGACTTTTCAGCTGTCCAAAAATAGAAACTTTTGATTCTTGAGACTTTTTGAGCCATGCTTGTGGAATCATGATCAAGACTTGATCAAATTATGATTGTGGCTTCAAAATAAGATGTTGACCAAAAAATTTGACTTTTGACTGTAAAATGACCATTTTACCCCTGCAGTTGATTGTGAAGCAATTAGGGCTTTTGACTGTGCAACTTGATGCCGTGAGTCTTGAAACTTGACATATGGGTGTTTGACAATGTATATAGGCATATGGGACTTGATTGGACTCTTGGAAACCTCAACTTCCTTGCAAGAACCAAAACCCTAATGTTGACTGTGTTAGGAGGTAATTGGACTGTGCAATCCTTAATCCATTTGAAGCTTGATCTTGCCAAATCTTGAAGAATATGGGAGGGCAAATTTTGGGGTACAACAGTTGCCCCTGTTCAATCTTCTTAGGCCTGAGGATGTAGATTGGCTTGCGTGCCTTTCGTGATCCGAAGGTGGAAGATGATTGAACACTAGAGTGCCCAGAAATTTGTACTCACATAGTAGAATGTCAGCAGTGTGATGGCGGAAATGGGCTTACAGATGCCATTTGGAGATATGACGGATAGAAGGATGGGCTTATAGATGCCATATGGAGACTGTTGGTATGTGGATGGGCTTATAGATGCCATCTAGGTGTCGATCGCGTAAGAGATTCCTTAGCGAGAGCTTGCGTACCTGAGAAAGCAAAATAATTACCTGGCCTGTCACAGGGATTGATCTTTAAACTCTTTATGCAGATGTGCCCTGGCTGGTTACAGGAATCGAATCTTCAAACTCTTCAGACGTGCCCTGGCTAGATACAGGAATCGAATCTGGAATTAGTCATCAACAGATATGCCCTGGCTGGATACAGGAATCAAATCTTCAAACTCTTCAGACGTGCCCTGGCTGGATATAGGAATCGAATATGGAATTAGTCGTCAACAGATATGCCCTGGCTGGATACAAGTATCAAATCTTCAAACTCTTCAGACGTGCCCTGGCTGGATACAGGAATCGAATCTGGAATTCAGAAAGGTTGGTGAGTTGTCTCTACTGACAGGTTATCTCATAAAACCTTTAGGGATTGATTTAACTGAACCAAGGGGTATTGCCTTCTCTGATGAGTTGTCTCTTCAAGGACGGGTGGTCTTTTAACGACAAGTATCTATAACGACGAGTGTCTATAACGACGAGTGTCTATAACGACGAGTGTCTATAACGACGAGTGTCTATAACGACGAGTGTCTATAACGACGAGTGTCTATAACGACGAGTGTCTATAACGACGAGTGTCTATAACGACGAGTGTCTATAACGACGAGTGTCTATAACAATGAGTGTCTATAACGACGAGTGTCTATAACGACGAGTGTCTATAACGATGAGTGTCTATAACGACGAGTGTCTATAACGACAAGTGTATATAACGACGAGTGTCTATAACGACGAGTGTCTATGACGACGAGTGTCTATGAAGACGAGTGTCTATGACGACGAGTGTCTATGACGACGAGTGTCTATGACGACGAGTGTCTATGACGACGAGTGTCTATAACGACGAGTGTCTATAACGACGAGTGTCTATAACGACGAGTGTCTATGACGACGAGTGTCTATAACGACGAGTGTCTATGACGACGAGTGTCTATAACGACGAGTGTCTATGACGACGAGTGTCTATAACGACGAGTGGAATTAATTTTGACTGGACTGGTCTTCTTTGACAGGATTGGTCTCTTTTGACTGTATTTGTCTACTTTGACATAGCTGATCATTTAACTGTATCCTTCCTGAAAGGTAAAGGTCAGTCATATGCAATGCATGATATGGATCAAGCAATGATGTTCTCGACATAGATGAGATTGTATGACATGATGCATATGCATGTATCATGACAATGACAATGTGATGTTTATGAATGTATTCTCATTTAGGAAAATAAATCCTTGACGGATGCCGGGAGCTTGTTGAATCCAGAGCTGATGTTGAAGAGTAGCGTTCTTCGTTTCCGCTGGGGATGATGCTTGCAAGAATAAACCGGTAGGAGAAGCTGACTCCGTTGGGGAATAAACTTGTTGGAGAGATTACTCTGCGAGGAATTACTCTGTGGGAAGAGATACTTCACTAAGAATTTGAAGATAACTCCGCTGGGGATTCCGTTGATAAGTTTTGTTGGAAGATTTGATGAACTTCGCTGGGGGATAGGAAGAACTTTGCCGAGGACGATCTTTCCGTGGTAATTAGCTGAGGATAACCCAGTTATAAGCTCTGGTGGAGAATAGCTTTGAATAAAGCTGGGGAGATGCGTTCGTACTCTGCAGGGAGTGAAGGTATCTTGGTCGTATTCTTCAGCTGAGCTTACCTTGGCAACTCGGTGGACAGAGCAACCAGATTTCTTAGACAATTCTTATTGCCCCAGTTTCTGTGGGAGAAGGTACCTGTGGAGGTGCTGATAACTGCCGATTGACAAATCTTCTTCTGGTAGGCAAGTGACGAGATGACGGGACATAGTTGTACGCTTTGATCCCTAACTTTTGCCTGGACCGCCCTTTCAGGTTTTCAGTCCACCGGGATACCCATTTTTGCCCAAGCCGCCTTTTCAAGTTTTCAACTTGCCGGGCGTACAGATTTTTCTTTTTTTTCATCCATTATTTTGCCCGAACCCTTTTGGTTCGCCGGGAAGCCCTTATTTTTTCCTAGGTGTGTCAACCTAGCGGGTCTTTGATTACGCATAGTATTTTTTTGACTATGTCCACATTCTCGGGATGTAGGGAGGTGCCCCTGTCAGTAGTGTTGTGTTGCCATACTACCAGAAGATCTTCGTTTGATCGTCCAATGCCCCAAGTGATGGAGAGTTTCCCCAAGATGGTTGGCCTTTTGAGAGATTCTCCGAATCTTGACTGGACTGCCCCAGATGATGGACCACGATCATGTCTGCCCCTTGGTTGGGAGTGCTTTTGTTCATCAGATATTCTTCGTGCAAATTTCTCTGCTGTTCAAACAAATAGTCACATATGCAAGCAATGTTATTTCAAAAATGCAAAGCTTATGTCTGTCTTGAAGATTTTAAAAATGCATTTTTCAGTAAAAATAAGTGAATTTTGTAAACTGTGATGTCAACTCGTTATTTTACCGCAAACCTTAAGGAGTCAGGATACCTTTCGTAACAGTATGCTTTCGAACTAACCCATGCTTCAGCTAGGACTTTTAAGGGTTGTAGCGTGGCCTGGTTCACGGTTTAAGAAACAAAGGATAAAGGCTCAAATTATATTTGTACCCACCCGCTCTTCGTGATGTTCTTCAAACCTAAACTCAGCTAATCGTGCGTTAGACCTTGTTTGAGTCTTTGTCCTGATATTCTAATGATGGTTTGGATATTGACAGTTTATTTTGAACAGGCAGTCATTTCTTTTTTGTTGTTGTTGAAGGTTTGTAGGACATCTTTTCTTTTTGATTTTATTATCCCTGTCTTTTTCCTGAACTGTTTCTTTTGTGATTACAGTCAGTGGGATGCCCCAGTTTTGTAAGTCTCCTTCATAGGTTTTGACTTAATGGGCTTTTATTTCTGAGAGATAATGGCTGCCTGTCTTTATGATTATTCGGAACTATCACCATCTTTGTTTTGGAAGGACTTCTTTGGTGTCGTTCGCTGTGCACTTGGATCAACTGAGAGAACTACCCTGCCCTAGGTTATGATTAAGGGTTTTAATTTTTGAAAAGAAAAAACTCCTACTTCTTTGGCTCAAAGGGGTTGACGAGGGATTATCTTCCTTATAACTCCAGTGTTTAGGAATTGAAACAATGCATGTACCTCATCAGCGGGGTCTGTTCAAAAGCATATTGTAATGATCGTGGTATCTTTTTCGTCATCCTCCCTCAAGAGGCTTAGAATTTTCCATCAAGAGTTGATCATCACAAAAAATATGAAAACAGTTTGCATATAGTGAATACGAAATAATTACTTCAAAACAGACAAGTGTAATGCATTAATGAAATAACAACGTTTGACATAAAATGTTTGAACAATCAAAGAAAAATAAAACTTGAACATTCGAATGAACAAAAAATTTCCAATCCTAGCCATGTTTTGGCAAGGGGGCAGTGATCACATTGGGAGCCTCTGGAGAGTCGAACTGGACTTCCTTTGCGTCGATCAGATCCTGAACCTTGTTTCTCAAAGTCCAACAATCATATGTAGCATGCCCCAGGCTGTCAGAATGATAAGCGCAGCGAACGTTGGGGTTATACCTTGAAGGTGTCCTGTTGGGATTCTTTGGAGGGTCCCTTAGAGTTACCAACTTGGTCTCCAGCAACTGCGGCAATATTTGGGACAAGGTCACGTCGAGGGGAGTGAATTGCCTTTTAGGTCTCTCTTCCCTTTGTTGATTGTGACGCTGAGGAGCACCGGCCGGTTTTGCAATAACTACCGCGTTGACATCTTGGCGGTGTTCGGACCTATTCTGCCCTCTTGAACCATAGACAGCACCAGATTCCTTTTTGGATGGTTTCTTCTCGGTGTTCGAGGAGTCACCATTATGTATCTTCCCAGACTTGATACCAGCTTCGATCCTCTCGCCAGTCAAGATCAGATCTGTAAACCCAGCAGAAGAATTCCCAATCAGATGGTTGAAGAATGGACCAGATAGGGTTCCCAAGAACATGTCAACGAGCTCACGGTCAGTCAGAGGTGGCTGCACCCTTCCAGCAAGGTCCCTCCATTTTTTAGCATATTCTTTAAAGCCTTCACCCATCCCTAGTGACATACCCTGGAGTTGGGTACGCATAGGAGAGAGGTCGGAATTATACTGATACTGCTTGTAGAATGCAGTAGCCAAGTCCTCCCAGTTACGAATACTGGCTCCATCCAGCTGATAGAACCATTCGAGTTGAGTCCCTGAAAGACTTTCCTGGAAGAAATGGATCCATATATTCTTGTCAACAGTGTAAGGTTGGATCTTCCTTACATAGGATCTGAGAAGCTTAGGACAGGAAGCCCCGTCGTACTTTGCAAAAGCAGGTGCCTTGAATTTATGGGGAATCACCACCCCAGAGGATAGACCTAGATCTTCGAAGTCCAGGCCGAGCACTTTCTGTATTTCCATGGCGCTCAACCGGTCTTCCAGCTGTTTGTACCTGTCTTCAGTGGGAGGGTATTGCTCATCATTGAAATCCGTCTCGTTGTCGGAGACCACAGGACTAGGAACCCTTCACTCTTGGGGACTGTCTTTCCCTACGGAGGAAGTAGCCAGATCAGCCTCATTTTGTGATCCATTCCCAGATCTGCGTCTAGGATTGAACAGCACAGTCCTCTTCTTCTTCTTCTTTTGTATCAGAGTCTTCAACTCCTGTTGACCCTGGGCTAGGCTCATCACCAACTCTTGGAACTGGGCGTTCTGGGCCTGGAGGGCCTTGATAGCTTGTTCATTGGATGATTCAGGATTCATGACGATTGCTGAAATAAACAGCGAAGAAGATAAGTGACTTGTCAAAAGGGTACCTGTAATGCAATGACACGTATGTATGCATGCAATCTTTTCAAGGATCTCGCGGGGTAGACAAGAAAATTGTTAGAATCTGGTAGCTTGATTGAAGGAACTTCATGTTGTTGAGAGTCCTTCTTCAAGAGTCAAGGCTCACCATATCGAGTGGGTCATAGCCCCTGACAACCTTGGCTAGAGGAAAATAAATCCCCTTTTCCCCTTGCTAGACATGTTGGTTCATCATGACCTGTATCACAAACCCTTGAGATCCTTGAAATGGATTAGTCTTTATGTAGGATGTATGCAATGGTATGATGGTATGCTATGCATGGAGTGATGTAAGTAGGCCCTGTAATGAGTCCCAATTAAGGACTGTAAATAAAACCTGCAAGGAACTCGTGTTGTTAGATAACAAGTATGCAAGTAGTTCAAGTATGAAGGCACACCAGTCACACAGAGAGCCCTTAGAGTTTAGGCCAGCATGAAGTTTAGGTACTACCCTCTTTCAGTTTCGTTGGTTAAGACATATCCTATCAAAAGTAATCGGGTTCTAGAGGATCTCAATATCATCGACTACCCTCAATCGGTCATAACTCCAGCGTCGCAATCTTTTCTTGCGGCCAGAACCATCACGAGAGTTTAGCCTCAATGAGTGTAGCATACTGCTACTGTTCTATGGCCAAGTTGGGTCAAATTAGGGTTCTAAGGTCGGTTGGTGCTTAATGACTCCTCAGAAGACCCATATTCTCCTCGTTGTAACACGAGGGATATCGGTACAAACCAAGGTGCCACACCAACGTAGCCATTGCTTCACCCGTGTTGGTCTACGCCGGACAGGTCCCTCACAGCTTATGCTACCTAAAAGGGTATTCCCCAGATCCGGGTTAGGATCTATGAAACTCCGATGCAAGCCCACAAATATAAAATCAATCAAGGCATACAATTGAAAACATAAGAGTGGTCTAATCCTAAGGTACACCTCACTTATAAAAGTCCCCAGCAGAGTCGCCAGTTCTGTGATCGGTGGAAATAGAACTGACTGTTTAAAGCTGGATCGCGTATGTCGCGGTAAGCAAGAGTCGCCACCGTCTTTTATGTTCTCCAACATGGAAAGGACAAAAGCACAGCAAAATTCCTTATTGATAATGTCTCTCGGTTCGGGAGGTAGATTCATAGAAAGGGAAGGTGTTAGCACCCTTTCTATCCGTGGTTATCCACGGGCTCTTAGGTACTTGCTCTTATGTTTTCAAAAGATGTTTTCTTTTCAAATATGAGTGGGTTTGAAAAACGTTTCGTTTTTGAAAGATTTCTAAGTAACTCTTGTATCTGTCCTCAAGAGTGTTTGAAAATTTTATTTTGAAAACTTTTGAAAGTGTCAGTGTGAAAAGATGTTTTGTTTGTTTGAAAGAGACCAAGTACCCAGGAGAAGTCTACCTACTCTAAGGAATTAGGCTATGTAAGAGTCCTTTAGACAGTACTATCCCACTATTGAGAAGTAGGTAGCACCGTCGTTGGAGGTATTCGGGTCAATTCGATTATTAGGGACATGTGTGGTCACCAAAGCAATGGTAGGACACCTTAGAAGTAACCCTAATGTCCTAGATCCTTTTTAATCTGAGGCAACCGTTTCGAGGCAACTGGATCTTAGACATAAGGGCGACCGCTAAAACACCCTATACTTGACGACCACGTTCGAGGCAACGAGTGAGGCGTACCCTAGAAGTGGCATGTGCTTTGTGTGTTGTTTTCAGTTTATGTTTATCTTTGATCATGCAATTGTGAGCTACGAGTTGTTTTTAATTATCATACATTCTTTTATGCAATTTAGCAGTTAGGAGTGCGGAAAATAAAATACGGAAAGGTAAAGCTACGCTATTACAAGGCGCGGGTCTATACATCGCCAAAAAAACAAAGACCCGTTTTGATAAAGTGCGGAAAGTAAAGAAAGCAATAAACCTAATTACTATTACATTCCAGAAACAGTTACATAATAATCAAAATAAATAAAAAAGCGCGAAAGAATTAAATTGGACGTCCTTAGGGTTTTTGACCCTTTTGAGCAATTATGAGTTTTTTGTCCTTTGCTTTTAATTAAAATTAAACCTAATTATTTAATTAATTAAAGAAAGATGCTTTTTGTGTTTTTTTTGTATTTAATGAAAAAATAAAGAAATTAAAAATCAACAGAAAACCCTAGTTCTAAGTTTATTTTAATTATTAATAAAAATGTTAAAGTTAACCTAATTTAAAATAATTAATTAATTTACATTTGTATGTACAAAAATAATAATAATTAATAATGATGATAATAAGAAAATGATTAAAAATGTCAAAACCTAATTCTATATAATTTTTATTTATTGAGAAAAAGGTTAAAATTAAAACCTAAATTAAGCTAAGTTAATTATTAGTACTTATTTACAAAAAATAATGGTTAATGAATTTAATAAATAATAAAATATATTTACAATTTTGCTTTCTGATTTTATTGTGAAAAATTAGTTTATTGTGAATTAATAATGATAATTATAATAATTAAAAGAATTAAAAGAAAATAAAATAAAATAGAAAAAATAGCAAACCAAAGGGGGTGTGATGGCCCATATGGAGGTTTTTGTGAAGCAATTCTGGCCCAAGAGGACTCTAAGCCTGGTTGACTTTCCTGGTTGCCTGTACGTGCATGGACTGAGGAATATGGTATTCCTCCTCTCCTGTCCTTTAGATGGCTGATGGGAACACATGGCACGCTGGTACATGAGGCCTATGGTGGAACTTTGGATGAATGCTGCATTGGAACACGTTATGAAAAATATGAAGAATTATATGGGGACCTGGGAATCGAACCCAGGTCCCAGTACTCTTTGCCTTAGTGCCTTTGCCAGTTGAACCATGATGCGCATTTGTTAATCTAATGGACAACAAATATTATATACAAAAAACAAACATTATGACATAAAACAAAAATAACGCGCGCCATATTTGAATATCCCAACCACATGTTGCCACGTCCTTCGTCTTCATCCTGAACCCCGTAAAAAGAAGGCAATTAGCGGGGGTTTTAAACCCCCACAAACTGGAAACATCAAAAATAGCGATTAGGCACACAAGCAATATAAAAAGGGTGCGAGGGTTGGGTTGAATTCGTCTGGCCTTGACGAATTCAACCATGCACGTTTCAAGGTCCAATTGTTCTGTGTGTGCAAAGCCCTAATTTAACAGCTTCGAAACCCTAGATGTCTCCCATGGTGGTTTTCGATTCAGAGTACTACAATCAAATTGGATTATATCAATAGCTTCAGAATGTCCCTATTAATATAAATCAACCAAGAAAATGGATTAAAAACGCATGAATTATGATATGCAATTTTGGAAATATATTCAAACCGTGGGACTTGTTTGGAATGATTCCTTGCGTGCTAGGGCTTGTTCTTGATGGCAACAGGTTCCTGGAGACTCAGGCAAGGTGTTTGAATCAAAAAGAGGCTTTGAATTCGCCTGGAAGACTGATTACAGTTTTGAGTTTTTTCCAATTTTTTTCAATATTGCATATGGTGTTCTTGCAGCAGTTTCACGTGTAGGGATTCAGGGTTAGGTTTAGTACATATAGGAGAACTAAATTAGGGTAAATCTTGGCCCAACAACCCATGGCATTATGGTTTGAATGTGTGATTGCCAATCAAATCTTTTTCAATCTTTTTCTTTGATAAAACCTTGCCAATCATGGAGATTTTGAGGTCTTTGATATGTACACGAATTTCCAGCTTGCCCTAGCCTTATTTGCATCACAAAAGATTTAAAAATCATATCTTTTGAATTTTCCTACAATTAAAATCAATTAAATGAATTAATACTAATAAAAATTCAATTAATTAATTAAAAATGAGAAAATAAATCAAATTAATCTTATTTGGTCGTGCATAAGACTTGGGCAAAGATTCAAGAAGGAATTTGAGGCCAATTAGCAAAAATGAAGTGTTTTAGGCAAAGTTGACTTTTGAAAGTTCCCAAAAATTTCCCAACTTCTCCAATGCATATCTTGCTCAATTTTAAGGCTATGAACATGTTCTTGGACATTTTGGAAAGGTCTTGAAGTCTTCTAACCAATGCCTTTGGTCCCATGTAATTTTGATTCACCAATCGCAAGTTATGGTCTTTGACTTAAAGTGCCTTTTTGTTGACTTTTGAAAATGACCTATAATGTAGAAATTGATAACTTTTTGTGAGAGCATTTCTTGGACTTAGAATGTGAAGATGAGTTGTAGTAAATGTCATCCCCTTAAAAATGAGTATTGGATGGGATTTTTCTGATGAACCATGAAAAAGTTATGCCTTGGTCAATTTACAGTTGACTTTTCAACTGTCCAAAAATAGAAACTTTTGATTCTTGAGACTTTTTGAGCCATGCTTGTGGAATCATGATCAAGACTTGATCAAATGATGATTGTGGCTTCAAAATAAGATGTTGACCAAAAATTTTGACTTTTGACTGTAAAATGACCATTTTACCCCTGTAGTTGATTGTGAAGCAATTAGGGCTTTTGACTGTGCAACTTGATGCTGTGAGTCTTGAAACTTGACATATGGGTGTTTGACAATGTATATAGGCATATGGGACTTGATTGGACTCTTGGAAACCTCAACTTCCTTGCAAGAACCAAAACCCTAATGTTGACCGTGTTAGGAGGTAATTGGACTGTGCAATCCTTAATCCATTTGAAGCTTGATCTTGCGAAATCTTGAAGAATATGGGAGGGCAAATTTTGGGGTACAACACTTATCTATATATTTTTGAAATTCAAATTAGAATCACTTTTTCCTCATTATTAAAAATCACACAAAAGATTTCTCTATTCTCTCTCAATTTCTCTCAAGGAAGAAAGCTCAAGAGTAAAAGCTCTTCTTTCCCTCTCTCAAGAACCAACTGGAACCACCCACCGACCAGAAAGCTTCACTGCAGGCGCCCTTCCTCTGTACAAAGACCGATCGGTCTCTCCCTTCGCCAACAACCACTTTTGGTCAGCCGAGCTGCTCGCGGCGAACTCCTTTTGTGCCGTTTCTGATTCCAGCTTTCCTTCTTCGTGCCGGTCAAACACTTCCTCCTTCTGGCGAGTTTGTTCGACTTCTCCGATCAATTTCCTGTGTCAATTTTGGTAATCACTTCTTGATCTTGATTTACTCATTGTGTTGAGATGTGATTCTTGATTTAAGTGCTTAATTGAATAATTGATTTTGTGAATTAAGTGATTATTTGTTTGCATGAGTTGAATTTAATTGAATTTTGAGATTTAATTGATTCTTGAGATTAAATATTTATGGATAAATGTGGAATCGGGTGATTAATTGCTTAATTGTTTGAATTTCATGTGTCACGCGTCGATTGTTGTTGATTATTGATTTTTTGCGTCGAAGCTTGACTTTGATTTGATAATTGTTCATAATTGTTGAATTTCATGGTTTGTTCATTATTGTTGAGTTGATCATTTGATTTTGATGCGTTGAGTAATTTTGTTTGATGCTTGGAATCGATGCTTTGATATGAATTAATTGATGCAATGCCTTTGTAATTTCCTAGTGACGTTACATGAACCGACAAGTATTTTGGTGTATCTGATTGTGAGTTTTAAACTCTATTTTTAGTCAATTCTGGTTCATGTAATGTTGGTTCCCAGAATACTCAAAAGCATTGTAACTTGAGCTTTAATTGTTCCTTGACATGTAATCAATATTGATTTGGTTATTGTGTGATATTGTCATTGAGTTTTATCGATTTTAACTCGATTATTTGAGTGATTTCATGGTTGGATGTAATGCTGCCCGGATATGGTAAGTAGTATGCATGAATGTGAGATTTAATTGTTGGTTAATGCACAAGTAAGCTTGCCTTGGTGTTTGTTTGGCGTTTGCATCGAGATTTGATGATTATTAGTCGACTTTTTTGCTCGGTTCATGAGATTGGGGTGTTGCTTCCCGAAACTGATAAGAGCATGAGAAATGTGGTTTCATTGTTACTTAAAGCTTATTTGGTTTTGATTTATCGATTATTTGACATCGGTATTGATTTGTGACGGGTCTATCTCGGTTTTGCTTGCATTTTCGTATTCGTGACGGTGCTGCCCGTTTTTTTAATATTTTATGGTTCCAATGCTTGCTCAAACTTGTTTTACTCATGTTTAAGTCCCAATTTATGTTATGAGGTTTATTTTTTTATTGCAATTAGTTTTCCTTATTAATACTAACTCATCTTGAGGTATTGTGCAAGCTTCGGTAAGTGGTTTATCGTATTATGCGAGTTATAGATTATTTTGCTTATGTAGCATTGTTTTGTGTAGGGCTATAGCTTGACCTTATTCTACATGTGGTTTATTTTCACATTGCAACATTTTGACTCTTATCTTGTACCTCTGATTTCTTATTACTTTTCTTTGATTGGTGAAGCTTGCACGAAGATTGTCGGGTTTCTTTTGCTTTGATATCGCTTTGCTACAAACTTATTGTTCGTATGGTATTTTTATGATACTATTTTGAATTTGCATTGTATTTTCTTTTCCTTGCCATGAGAAGTAGGAATAGAGATGCATGATTGGGAGTTCTTACTTTAGGTGGGAAATCTGTTTAAAGACCTTTAGAAGGAAATTTTGTTTGTGCATATTGTTTTGTTTAAAAGTACTCAAAATAGGCAATGTTTGTGTTTGTTTGTATACAAAACACCTCGACTAAGACAAATCCCACTTCCCTCCCATTTCCCTTTTACTTTGTGATTGATATCAAGTCAATAAGTGGAGTAAGGTCTCGCAATCTCCGCCCACAATTTCAAGTCCATCGGTCGTTCTTAGCTCACATTATACGTTGATGCTTTGAACCGTGCTTATTATTGTCCATTGAGTCAAATAAAGTGGAAAAGGGTTCATAACCAACCCCCACACTTTGTCATTCATTTCGACGATGTTAGCTCACGTTTCTTTAAACATTGACGCTTCAAGTTATTACTCGATATCGGTGTTTGAACAAATCAAGTGGAAATAGTTCCTTACTCCCACTTTAAAATCCATTGGATTCATTGTTTGTTGCTAGCTCACACTTGATTGTTGTTTTATTTTTGGTCCGACTTTGTTCAATTGCACTTGTGTTTGCGCTTATCTTTATATTTATGCATGTTCCCTTAGGATTGCTTATTTCGTTTTCCATTCAAGTTAGACATTAGGTTGTAACCTTTGCATGTTCCCTTAGGATTGCTTGTTTCATTTTCGATTCAAGTTGGACATTAGGTTATAACCCATGCATGCTAACTTAGATAGATGTTTCCCTTTTGTATCCAAACCTTAGGACCACCATTTCATGACAACTTTAGGATTATCATCATCCTTTAGACTCTTTCATTTCCCTCTTTGCATTATTAAAACAAAAATTTCTTTCTTTAAGAAAACTCAAAACACTTAATAAAGGAAGTTGTGAATCGTATGCGGTTGAGTCTTATGGGGTAGAGCGAATCAGTTTAGACTGAATCTTGCTCTATTTTTACTTTCGGACTTTATTACGGTTCAAATTGCAAACTTTTTCGTAAATAAAAAAATATCAACCAATGGTAACTTTTTTGTCTTTGGACTTTTTCCTTTAAAACCTTTTCAATAAGGATGTGTTGTTTTAAATTCGATCAACTTGGAAATACTAAGTGTGCGAGGGGCCGAGCATGAGTCTCTTTACGAGCTGCAACGCCAAGCACGAATTGCAATCCTAACAGTAAGGATGTGAATGCAGCAGTATCCTAAAAATTACACAACCAACCAAAACTTTTGAGGTGAACTATGAGTGTCTTGATCCCCATTGCACGAGCGGTGGTACGTAGGCACAAAGGTTCGCAACTGAGGCAGGCACGACTAATAAAACCTTTTTCTTTGTATATATATACACTTTGCATACATGCATTTTTCCCCTTAGCTTGTAAGCTTTAGATATGAACACACCATTTTATTAAAACAACAAGAGTAGATCCCGTGGAGTACCACAGACGTGAGTGGTGCTAATATCTTCCCCTTGCATAATTGACTCTCTTACCCAATGTCTCGGTTGCAAGATCTTGATTTCTCCCTTCTCAGGTTTTTCTTTGGTGATTTTCCTTTCCCTTCTCGTGGGATAAATAAATACTCTATGGCTTATGGTACGTGGGTTGGAATTTATCGAGCAATTTTTCTTTGATACATTGAGTAGGAATTTCTTACAAATGTCGATGCTTATGGTGCATGGGTTGGAATTTCGAGCAATTATGAGACATGAGTTTAGTGTGTGAAGAGACTTCTAATAGTGTGAAGTTGGGGATGTTGAAATTGACTAGTGGTATTCTTGAAGAAATCTGAGAAGGTCAAAAATCTAATTTGAGTTTGGTTGATTGGCTGACGTTGATTAACCAAGGTAACGGTGGTGAGTTCCGAAGGTTTGGTAATAAAGTATATGTTATAGATGTTCCAGAGCTTAAGAAGAGTATTCTTGAGGAAGAACATCAAAAGTGGCTTAAGTATTCATCCAGGTGCTACAAAGATGTATCAGGATTTGAAGAAATTATTTTGGTGGTCGGGTATGAAAAAGGAAGTTGTTGAATTTGTGTATACTTGTTTGACTTGCCAGAAGTCAAAGATCGAACATCAGAAGCCTATGGCTCATATGCAAACTTGAGTATTCCAAAGTGGAAATGGGATAATATTTCAATGGATTTTGTGTCGGGTTTGCCAAAGACTGCTAAGGGAAATGATTCAATTTGGGTAATTATGGATAAATTGACTAAATCATCTCATTTCTTGTCAATGACAATTAGTCATTCCATGCATAAGTTGGAAGAGATATATATTAAAGAGATTGTAAAGTTTCATGGTATACCTTCGAGTATTGTGTTGAATAGAGACCTGAGGTTCACGTCAAAGTTCTGGGAAGGTTTGCATAATGCTTTGGGTACTAAGTCTGCATATCATCTGCATAAGGATGGTCAGACAGAGAGGACTATCCAACCTTTAGAGGATTTGCTGAGGACTTGTATGTTAGAACAAGGAGGAGCTTGGGGTAGCCACTTTCCATTGATTTAGTTTACTTATAATAACAGTTTCCATGATAGTATTGGGATGGCACCATATGAGGCATTGCATATGGTAGAAGGTGTAGGACTCCATTGTGTTGGTATGAGTTAGGCGAGAGTTCTATGCTCGGACCTGAAATCGTGCAGAAGACGACTGATAAAATTAAAATAATCTAAGAGAGGATGAAAGATTCATAGAGTTGTCAGAAGAGTTATCATGGCAAGAGAAGGAAAGCACTTGAGTTCCAACAGGGAGATCACGTGTTCTTCAAGGTTACTCCGGTAACTGGTATTGGTAGATGTAACGCCCGTAATTTAATTAATTATTTAATTAAGTTAATTTTGGATTATTTATGATGTTGTGTTATTTTAATAGTTGATGTGTTGTTGTTATTGGAATTAGTTATTCTATTAAGTTGTGGAATAATATTATTTGATGTGGGCTTGTTTAAAGAATAGTAGTAGTAAAAGGGGGGTGTAGGAGTCTTAAGCCCATTAAGGAATAAAGAGAATTATAGGGTTATTATATTAGTTTTTAGAAAATAATAACGAAAAGAAGAAACAGTAAGAAGAGAAGGAAATAAGGGTTGGAAGAAGAGAAAGAGAACGTGAAAGTTGCAGAAGAGAAGGAAAAGAGGCAGAACGAAACTCAATCGGAAAAGTTGTAGAGCAACCTTCAATCCAAGGTAAGGGTGGGGTTCTGACTCTATAATAGGGTTTATGATGATAAGTATGTGGGATTTGATGTGGAAGATTGTTTGGTTTATGATTGAATTATACACATTGTTGTATGATGAAAATCGATGATTTAAGGATGAATAACGATGCCCTAATGTTATATATTTGATGTAGAAATATAGGATGATTGTAATTGATGATTATCTATGATTAGAGGATGTTTTTAGGGCCTAAGGCATGGAAATCTTAGTGAAAACACATAAAATATTCATGACAGAACAGTATGTGTCGACCCCAAAAGCCATGCGTCGATGCATGAAGGCTTTTAGACTCAGGATGATTCGATACGAAGAAGCCATACGTCAATACATGCAGGATTTTAGACTCAGGATGAGTCGATACATAGGACCATGTATCGATACATGCAGTGTTGCAGACTCAGTATGAGTCGATACGAAGAGAGTACGCATCAATACAAGCAGCATGATAAGACCAGTACGCATCGACTCAAGAGATTACGCGTCGACTCATGTAGTCTGATTTTTGACAAATTCGTTTTCCAAAGGCTGTAACTTGAGTTCCCGGACTCCGTTTAAGGTGTCGTTCGAAGTGTTGGATAGCTAACACGATGAACTTCATTCTTAAGGATTAAAATGAAGAATAGGAAGGATAATCCTAGTAACCCAATTTAGAACTAGAGTTAGCCTCCCGCGTCAATCTCTATGGTGATTTTGTGAAGAATGATGGGGATAAGACGATTATAGATTGATGGTTGATTCATGACAGTAAGATTAATGATGATAATAATGTAGTATTACAGAACAATAATATGTGGAGGTTCGTTAACTAGAGGTAAGCCTTAGATGATTAATTAATTATAGGCAATATCATGTTGTAGGCCTATGGCCAACGTGAAGGATTGGCGGTCTGCCGTTGTATTATTGTTGTGGCTGAGTTGCTGTGAATTATGATGATAAATGATGTTTGATGAATTATGATGATAAATGATGTTTGACGAATTATGATGATAAATGATGTTTGATGAATTATGATGATAAATGATGTTTGATGAATTATGTTGATAAAAGATGTTGAGATGCCTCTAATAATTGGAAGCTATTAAGATGTAGGCTTCTGGCCAACGATGATGTTGTGTTTAGATGTTGTTAATTATGGTGTTGTTATTGCATTCATGATTGTGTCGCATACATTGCATTTCAAGATGGAGCTGATGCTCGTTAAGATGGCCTGTATTGGCGAATATTAAGATGAAGGCTTATGCCTTATTGATGCCTCTATTTATTGGCAATTATTTTGAGATGGGAGTTCTGCTCCAATGGTACCACATGCATTTGTATAGTATTGAGTTACATTATATGATTACATAAAGAAGTTGTGTATTGATGCAGTAAATGTGTATATTGTTGGTATTCTATTGCGATTATTGTTGTTTATACGATGGGAAGTAGTGATGTTATGTGATCTAATTTAATATATTATTTATCATACATTTTATTATATTGTTAGATATATCACCCCTTCTGTTTGAATGTTACCCTTATGTTGGTAACATGCAGGTAATCCAGAGTGAAGGTTGTATACCTTCAATAGTTCGAGTCGGTGTTATTGCTCTGATACGTAACACTCGGGGGGATGAACGCTCGTTGCTTTTAATTATTGATTATTTCAGTTGTTGAACTTTAATTTTATTGTTGCTAAGTATGTGTTATTTTAAAGTTGCTGTAATTGTTGGACAAAGATGTTATTATGATCCAGCTGCATAGTTGTTCAAGTTGTTGAATTAAGAGATTAAATTATTCTGTTGTTGGTTCATCCGAAGTTTAAAGTGGTATGTATCCACGTTGAATGCAATGTGGTTTTAAGTTGAATTTGCGGTATCCTGATTCAGTTGTATGAATTTTATAACTCTGATTTACATTTATAATTGTCAGGTAGAATTGGGGTGTTACAAAGTTGGTATCAGAGCAAAAGGTTAGTCCGACTGACCTTGTTGTCGAGTCGTAGTTGTCTAACAATCGAGTATTGTTAATTTGAGTTCTAACAGTTGTTTATGTTGGAGTGATAAGTTGAGATGGCTGGAAGGAATTTTGTTGCACTTGCTGCTGCTTTAGAAGCAATGGCGCATGCGATGGAGAATCAGCCGAATGTTGACGGGAATGCTAGATCTCGTAGTTTGGTGACTTTCTAGAGAGAGAATCTGCCTACCTTCAAGGGAAAGTATGATCTTGATGGAGCATTGGATTGGTTGAAAGAGATTGAGAGAATCTTTTGTGTGATGGACTGCACTCCAGCGCAGAAGGTTCGATATGGTACTCATATGCTAGCAGTCGAGGCTGATGATTGGTGGCTAGAGACTTGTCAGAGATTGGAAGCTGCAGGTGAAAATGTCACTTGGACTGTGTTCCGTAGGGAATTTCTGAGGAAGTACTTTCCTGAAGATGTTCGTGGTAAGAAGGAGATTGAGTTCCTTGAGATGAAGCAAGGGAATATGTCGGTTGTTGAGTATGCTGCAAAGTTTTGAGTTGGCTAAGTTCTATCCGCACTATGGTAAGGCGAATGCTGAGTTTTCGAAGTGCATCAAGTTTGAGAACGGGTTGCGCCCAGAGATCAAGAAGGCAGTTAGATACCAAAAGATTCGTGTCTTTGTTGATTTGGTTGATAGTTATAGGATTTATGAAGAGGATAATAATGCTCATTATAAGATTATCAGTGAGAAGAGGGGTAAGCACCAACAGAATTATGGTAAGCCTTACCCCAGCTGGTAAAGATAAACAGAAAGTTGCTCAGAGTCAGAGGACTAATGGGGGAGATGCTCCTGCTGGTGTGGTTTGTTTTAAATGTGGAAAACCTGGGCATAAGAGTAATGTGTGTATTGCTGAAGTAAAGAGGTGTTTCTGTTGTGGTAAGAACAGACATGTTATATCTGAATGCAAGCATAAGGATGTGATTTGTTTCAATTGTAGTGAAGAGGGGCACATTGGTAGTCAGTGTCAGAAACCAAAGAGGGCGCAGACAAGTGGAAAAGTGTTTGCTTTGGTTGAGGATCAGTCAGCTGCTGAGGACAGACTTATCAGAGGTACATGTTTCATTAATAGTACTCTTTTAATTACTATTATTGATACTGGTGCTACTCATTGCTTTACTACTGCTGATTATGTTAAAAGATTGGGTCTTATGTTGTCTTCTATGAATGGAGAAATGGTCGTCGATACTCCAGCCAAGGGGTCGGTGACTACTTCTTTTGTGTGTTTAAAGTGTCCCTTGTAGATCTTCGATAGAGACTTTGTTGTTGACTTGGTTTGTTTACCATTAAGAGGGTTGGATGTGATTTTGGGTATGAACTGGTTAGAGCATAACTACGTTCATATTAACTGTTATGACAAGTCTGTGAGGTTTTCAACTCCTGAGGAAGAGGAAGATAGTCTGTTGTCTGCTAGACAGTTGAGGAAGTTGATGCAAGAAGAAGCACAGATGTTCTCGTTGATGGCGTCGCTATATGTAGAGACTCAAGCTATAATTGAGGAATTGCAGGTGGTGTGTGAATTTCCTGAAGTTTTCCCCGATGAGATTCCTGATGTACCACCGGAGAGGGAAGTTAAATTTGCTATTGATCTTGTACCTGGTACCAGACCTGTGTCTATGGCACCATATCGGATGTCTGCATCTGAATTGTCAGAGTTAAAGAAGCAATTGGAAGAATTACTTGAAAAGAAGTTTGTAAGACCAAGTGTATCGTCGTGGGGAGCTCCAGTGTTGTTAGTAAAGAAGAAAGATGGAAGTATGAGGCTTTGTGTCGATTATAGACAGTTGAATAAAGTGACGATTAAGAACAAGTATCCGCTTCCAAGAATAGATGACTTGATGGACCAATTGGTGGATGCTCGTGTGTTTAGTAAGATTGATTTAAGGTCGGGTTACCATCAGATTAAAGTGAAGGATGAAGATATCCAGAAGACGGCTTTCAGAATGCGTTATGGACATTATGAGTATTCGGTGATGCCTTTCGGTGTTACTAATGCGCCGGGAGTATTCATGGAATACATGAATCGTATCTTTCATACTTATTTGGATCGGTTTGTGGTGGTGTTTATTGATGATATTTTGATTTACTCTAAGTCAGAAGAAGAGCATGCAGAACACTTAAGAGTAGTATTGCAAGTTTTGAAAGAGAAGTTGTATGCAAAGTTGTCTAAGTGTAAATTCTGGTTAAAGGAGGTTAGTTTTCTTGGTCATGTGATCTCAAGTAGTGGCATTGTTGTAGATCCATCGAAGGTTGATGTTGTGTTTCAATGGGAAACTCCGAAGTCAGCTACTGAGATTAAGAGCTTTTTGGGATTAGTTGGTTATTATAGGAGGTTTATCGAAGGTTTTTCTAAGTTGGCACTTATGTTGACTAAGTTGACTTGTAAAGGTAGAGCTTTTGTATGGGATGTTCAGTGCGAAGAAAGTTTTGCAAAACTGAAGAAGAAATTGATGTCGGCTCTGATTTTGACGTTGCCTAATCCAGGAGAGCCTTTTGTGGTATATTGTGATTCTTCTAAGATGGGTTTAGGAGGTGTGCTTATGCAGAATGATAAGGTAGTTGCTTATGTGTCAAGGAAGTTGAGGACTCATGAGAAGAACTATCCTACGCATGATTTAGAGCTTGCTGCAGTTGTCTTTGTGTTGAAGAAATGGAGGCATTATCTTTATGGATCTAGATTTGAAGTGTTTAGTGACCATAAGAGCTTAAAGTATTTATTTGACCAGAAAGAGTTGAATATGAGGCAACGAAGATGGTTGGAATTGTTAAAGGATTATGATTTTGGTTTGAATTATCATCCAGGAAAAGCGAATGTGGTAGCTGATGCATTGAGTCTGAAGACTTTACATATGTCGGTAATGATGGTTAAAGAGTTGGAATTAATTGAACAGTTCAGAGGTATGAGCTTAGTTTGCAAGGTGACGCTGTGGAGTGTTGTATTGGATATGTTGAAGATTAATAATGAATTTATAGACTGTATCAGAGAAGCTCAGAAGTTGGATGTGAAACTGGTAGATTTGATGGTTGGAATCGATCAGTCTGAAAATAGTGATTTTAAGTTAGATGTGCAAGGTGTATTGAGATTTCGTAACCGAATTTGTATTCATGATGATGCTGAGATGAAGAAAGTGATACTTTAAGAGAGTCATATAAGTAAGTTGAGTATTCATCCAGGAGCTACAAAGATATATCAAGATTTGAAAGGTTTGTTTTGGTGGCCTGGAATGAAGAGTGATGTGGCTCGGTTTGTGTATGCATGTTTGATTTGTCAGAAGTCGAAAGTTGAACATCAGAAGCCTGCAGGGTTAATGCAATTGTTAGAAGTTCCAGAATGGAAATGGGATAGCATTTCGATGGACTTTGTGATGGGGTTACCTAATACTATAAGAGGACATGATTCAATTCGGGTGATTGTTGATAGGCTTACGAAGTCGGCTCATTTTATTCCTATTGTTGTACCCCATAATTTACCCTCTTTTCATACACGCATATTATTGGTTTTATGGTTATGGAATAAAGGTATATTTAGCAAGCTTCGTCAGGTTACAAGTGACGTTTATTTCTCCAATGGATGTTCTAAGAGTATTTTCTGTGCTGAAGATCGGTTCGTCATTTTGCAATGATTCGGGGTTCAAAGATTCACAAGTCCAACCTGGTGCATCATATTCAGGTGTTCTTTCGCCAAGATATCTCTGATAACGTATTCTCAAATTCAGTTTCGGCTCAAGAGAAAATTCTTTAAAGAAGGTCTCTGAATATGTGAGTTTTCTCGAAGAAATATGGTGAAAAAGTATGTTAAAAGTGCAGTTTTTACGCACTAAAAATTCATAACTTGAAGATCGTGGCTTGTTTTGAACCCGTTTGGGTGGCCAAAATTCCGTCTTGACGTCATCTACGTTTTCATCTCTCACTGCTGGAAGCCAATTTCGATCAGAAGGTCTTCAAAAATGTGGATTTATCAAGTATTTTCATACAGAAAATTTGTGACAGAAGTTTATTTGCGTCATGTTCAGAAAATCATAACTTGGTCGATTTCCATCGTATCGAGATAGTTCCAGCACCAAAATTTCATAAATTGAGTTGGCTAAGTTTTCACAGGAGGTATTGAGTTCGAGCGGTATCCGAAAGGCCTTCGTTTTTTGCTTAGAGTGTGCGTGATGCACCGAAAATCCTGAATGCTGAATATTATTTCATCTGGGTCGAAACTTCGAAAATTCATAACTCGATCAATTTTTATCGGATTGGACCCATCTTTTTACACAAGATCAATGACTCGGAGATCTACAACTTTTCTTTCAAAGTCGAGACCGGGTTATGCTCTGATCAATACCAGTTTTTATTGAAGAATGTGTCAGAGTTGACACTGGAGCCCAAAATAAGTTTGTCTGAGCCAAAACTTCAAAAATTCATAACTAATTCACCTTTTATCCGATTGAGCCCATTTTCGGACAGGAGTTAGTTTTCGATGTCGGCTACATTTTGTTTTCACATTTTAACTTCAAAAATTGCACTTAAGAACATGCTATTTATCCTGGAACGTGACGGACTCAAGTGAACATTGGAGGCCCAATTGCACATTCAAAGCCCATATCTTTGCTCTAATTTCCATTATATAATCTCATTCTTTTCACACAAAGGGGAAGGAGGATACGGAAAAAAAAACTTTTACCACAACCCTGTCAAAATATCAAATTCTTTCAAGAACCCTAAATCCTTGAAAACCTTATTACAAATCCACATCTCACTACAAACAAGTCATCCTTGTTACAAACCCATATCTCAGTACTTATCCAGTAAGGATAAGACTGGTTTGATCTCCATTATCAAAAGGGTATAGAAGCATTCATACATACCATATCGGTTTTAATATTACAAATTTTCATATATTTGCTTTATTTGTATTTCATGATATAGTAATTTATTTAATGTGTTCATGAAATTCAACACTGCAGATTTAGACAAGATCTCATGCAGGATTATTACAAAACGCTGAGGGCAAAACAGAATAACCAATGCATGAAGAGGCAGACATCCTGAGAAGGTTAAGGGCGTGGGTTCAACAACCACCCCTATTGGTTTTGGTTTTCTTCCTATATTTATCCTTTTACTTATTTTCATTCTTTCTGTTTAAAACTTTTTTTTCATAAAACTTAACATTTTTCAAAAACCTTTGATTTTTTATAATAAACTCGAATAATTAATTTTAAGGTTTTTTAATATAATTTTAGGTTTTAAATTAATTTTTGGTTCAACACCCACCCCTGACAATATGTATAATTTTGCTTATTTTTAACCCTTTGTACATCATTTCTTTCTCTTTAATATCTTCCTAAAAAATCCTATATTCATATAAACTCTAATTTTATTTAAATCAAAAACCCTATTAATTGACAAACTTAACCTTTTTTACAAACCCTAATTAATTTAGGTTTTAGATTTTTTTTTATTATTATTAACTCTTTTTTTATTAACTCTTTAATTTAATTAATTAACATTTTTTCTGCAAATTAGGAAAATCAATTAGGTTTTAGGTTTTCCTTGTAATTAACCTTTTAATTAATTATTTTTTTAACAAATAAGTTAGTAACTGAATTTTTGGCTTTTTTTCGTTTATTAATAAATTAAGTTAATTAAATTTTTTTATTAAAATTAGTTAGAATTAGGTTTTTTAATTAACTTAAAATTATTTTCTACAAAAAAACACCAAAAACATTAACTTATAATTTTAGGTTTTAATTTTTTATTAATTTCTTTTTATTTATTCTTTTACATTTTAATTTCTAGAAAAATTGTATAGGTCGCATTATCAATGTAATAACGTAGATTTATCTTTTCTCGCATTTTTTTTAATTATGTAATTGCGTCCGGGATGTAATAGTTTTAGGATTCCTTTTCCGCACTCTTCATTATTATGTAATTGCCCCAAAGCTCTGTAATAGCTTTAGTTTACATTTCCGCCTTTTTATTTTCAGTCCAAAATAATTATGTATCTGCAAAAGCCTTGTAATAGCTAGGACTTTAAATTTTCCGCATTTTATTTTTGCAAACTATAAAATGCTTAGATGAATGTTAATAGGCTTGCATGCAAAAGACAAATAAAATTAAAATAGTAGATCACCTTAATTGTGCAAAGATTAAATAACTGAAATCAAACACATGCACATGCTCACTTTTAGGGTATGCCTCACTTGGTTGCCTCGAAAAACAATAGTCATGTCCCTCGAACATAGGGATACCCTTAGCAAAGACCCTCAGTTAAAATCATCATAAAGATCATGGTCCCTCAACGTCCCTCGAGTTGCCTACGAGAAATGATCTTGTCCCTCGTGTTGCCTACGAATATATGATGACAGTCCCTTCGAAATGCTAAGGTATCCTTCCATGTTGCCTTCAATGACCATTACATCCCTTTCGATAGTCCCTTAAACATCCAACGAATTGGGTTACCTACTCACTAATAGTAGGATAATACGGTCTAAAGGATAGGAGGAAAAGAACATCTTTTTTCGAGTAGGTAGATAATTGTTAGGTACTTGCTCAAAACAACAAATCTTTTACACCATACACTTTCAAACAACACTTTCCCAAACAAAGTTTTCAAAAACAACTTCTAAACACTCTTGAGGACAGAAATAAGGGTTAAAACGAAGTAAAACATAACTTTTCAAAACAAGCACACACGAGCAATTTCAAAATGAGAAAGTACCTAAGAGCCCATGGAAAACCATGGATGGAAAGGGTGCTAACACCTTCCCTTTCTATAATCTACCCCCCGTACTTAGAAACATTTCGAAAAAGGTTTTTTCTGTTCTTTTTCCTTTTCCTGATTGGATAAAATAAAAGTCGGTGGCGGCTCTTGCTTACCGCGACATTTTGCGAATAAAAAACGCAAACCAGTATTTAACAGTCGGTTCTGCCACCGTATTACAGAACTGGCGACTCTGCTGGAGAGTTAATAATTGGGGTATACCTTAGGATCTAGTTCATCATAATTGCTTCTCTTGATTGCTTTGTTTGCTTTACTTTTAAAGGGTTTGTTTGGAGTTACTATAGATCCTAACCCGGATCTGGGGAATACCTTTTAGGTAAGTAGAAATAGATTGTGAGGGAACTGTACGGCGTAGACCGATACGGTTGAAGCAGTGGCTACATTGGTGTGGCACTTTGGTTGGTACCGGTATCCCTTGTGGAGAAACGAGGAGAATATGGGGCCACCGCGTGGTGTCGTTAAGCATCAAATGACCTTAGAACCTTTAATCGCCCAACTTGGCCATTAGAAAGTAGTGACATAGCCGGCCTCGGTATAAAGTTGAGAATTGGTTGATACTCGATGATACACTCATTGATACCATACTCTCGAAATAATTTCGGCCGCAAGAAAAGATTGTGTGAGTTGAAACCATGACCGATGGAGGATGGTCAGTGATATTGAGATCATCTAGAACCCGGTTACTTTTCTAGGACAGGTTGAAACCAACTTAACTTCAAGAGGGTATTACCTTTGACCTTATGCAAGCCTTAAACCTAAGGGCTTTGTGTGATTTGATTGTGTTTGCAATACCTGTTGTTTGCTATACCTGTGGTTTATCATGACATCATGCATCATAACATGGCATTCATGCTTCATTACACTAACCATTTCAAAGACAAAGGGAATTTATCTTTGTTCTGTTTTGCAGATCATGGCTTCCGTACGCATAAAGACTATCTGAATCAACTTTGTGGAGATACCATCCCAACTCAAAGAGCTAGTGTCAAGAATTTATGAAACTTCTATAAGATACATGGTCAACTTCTCAGCCTGGTTACTTCAAACCCTGATGAACAGATGATGAGTGTACTTTTTCAGTTCTTCGATCCCGAGCATCACTGCTTCACCTTTCCAGATTATCAGTTGGTACCCACCTTGGAAGAATTATCTCATCTATTGGGCATATCCATCCTTGAACAGGTACCCTTCACAGGTATGGAAGAGGTTCCTAAGCCATAAGACATTGCCTCAACTTTGCATTTAAAACGGGTCGATGTGGTATCCAATTGAGAAACCTGAAGCGGAGTCGAGGGTTTTCTAGCCAAATTTCTAATAGACCAGGCTCAGCTATTTTGGGATGATATGGATTTTCAGGCTTTTGAGGATGTCTTGGATCTTCTTATCTATGGTTTAGTTCTCTTCCCTAATCCTGACTCTTTTGTAGATGTGAATGCTATCAAGATCTTACTTTCTCGCAACCCTGTGCCTACTTTGCTTGGTGATATTCTGCACGCTCTCTATACTCGTACCACAAGGAGAAGAGGGACTCTTATGTGCTGCATGTCGTTGTTGTCGATGTGGTTTATTTCTCACCTCCCTAAGTCCATACTGAAGAACGAAGAAGGTTTGGGTTGGTTGCACAGAATAATGTCACTTGCTCATACAGATATTCTTTGGTGTTCTCGAGCTATGGAAGACGTTATTGTTATTGACTGTTGTCGGGGGTACCCTAATGTCCCATTACTTGGTATCAGATGGGGCATAACTTACAATCCTTGTCTAGCTTTGTGACAATTTGGTCGTGCTCGAAGATACGGACCCCATAGGTTACTTCTCGAGGATATTGTATTCGACTATGAGGATGATGTTAAGGGGCATCGCCTGAGGTTCATACGAGCTTGGGGCATGTTAAATAGATCTGACCCCCATGAGTTGGGACCAAATACTTCCCTTCCTATGAAGCCTTACCTCCAATGGGTCCGAGCTCGTGCCACGAAGCTTATGATGCCTTATGCGGCAGTGTTACCAGTGATTGTGGAACCCACTACTGAAGACGGCATTCCTTACACCGTTGTCTATCCTTACATTCCTACTGATCTTGGGGAGTTACATAGGTCTTGGATTCAGCTGAAGAATGAGCGGGATACTTACCGAGAGCAGTTCCATGAGCAAGAGAGGAAGGTTTTGAAGCTCACCAGGCAACTCGAGGAAGAAAGAGTGCTCAATGATTATATCAGCACAAAGAGAAAGCGTCCATGGGACTTTTGATTTTTATTTTCTAGTTTTAGATTTGTTTTATTTACTTCTTTGTAACGCCTTAAAGGCATGTTGAACCTTTCAAATTTAAGCTAATAAAGTTTTGGTTATTTTGGTTTGCAAATTTAAATCTCCCAAAGTCTTTGAAATCATTACATGCGCATCCCATTATCATACACATCATTACATGTACCACTACAGGTTTCTCATCTTCTTCACTGTTTATTTTAGCAGGAATGTCTTCTGATTAAGTCATCAAAGATCTTCAGGCCCAGAACGCCCAGTTCTAACAGATGTTCATCAGTCTGGAAAAGGGGCAGGAGGATCTGAAAACCCTCATTCTGAAAGAGAAGAAGAAGAAGAAGGTCGGTATTCTGAATATGGGCAGAAGGTTTGGAGAAAGGTTGAAGCATCAAACTGATCTGATCTCTTCATCCAAAGACGGGGAGAACCAAGAAGAGGAAAATGACCCTAGTCCTGCAGTCTCTGACAATGATACTGATTTTGATGATGAACAATATCTTCCTACTGAGGATAGATACAAGCAGCTAGAAGACCGTCTGAGTGCAATGGAAGTTCAGAAGATACCTGGTTTGGATTTCGGAGAACTGGGACTGGTATCGGGAGTGGTCATCCCTCAAAAGTTCAAAGCTCCAGTTTTTGCTAAGTATGATGGAGTGTCTTGCCCAAAACTTAATCTCCGCTCTTATGTCAGGAAGATTTAACCCCACACTGCTGATAGAATTTTGTGGGTAAACTTCTTTCAAGATAGTCTGTCAGGGACTCAGCTTGAATGGTTCTACCAGTTGGAAGGGACCAATGTCTGAAACTGGGAAGATCTTGTTGTTGCTTTCTACAAGCAGTATCAGTATAATGCCGACCTTGCTCCCACCCGTACTCAACTCCAGAGTATGTCCATGGGTGCGGGTGAAGGTTTCAAATATTACGCTAAAAAATGGAGAGATTTGGCTGGAATAGTTCAACCCCCTTTGTCTGATAGGGAGTTGGTTGATATGTTTTTGGGGACGCTGTCTGGCCCATTTTTCAACCACTTAATCGGAAGCTCATCGTCTGGTTTCACCGAGTTGATTTTAACTGGAGAAAGAGTGGAGGATGGAATTCGAAGTGGTAAAATACAGAAAGATGCCTCTTCGAGTTCAATAAAGAAACTTTTTACTGGTAAGAAGGAAGCCAGTGCAGTTTATAGCCTGAGGGGCCAAAACAGATCTGAACACTGCCAGACGGTAAATGTTGTAGTGATACCAAGAACCGCAGTTGCTCAACAATGCAACAATCAATAAAGAGAGGAAAGACCACAGAGGCAGTTCACTCGGCTCAATATGACCTTGTCTCAAATTTTACCACAACTATTGAAGACTAAGCTGATAACTCTGAGGGAAGCCCCGAAGAACCCCAACACCATATCTCCCCGCTATAACCCGAATGCCCACAGCACTTATCACTCCAAAAGTCCAGGTCATGATACAAACGACTGTTGGGCCCTGAAAAATAAGGTGCAGGACCTGATCAAAGCCAAAGAGATTGAGTTTGACGCTCCGGAGAAGCCCAACGTCATAACTGCTCCCATGCCCAAACATGTTTCGGGAATCAATGCTATTGAAGTTGTCTCTGCCATAGAGGATGCTGATGATGAGAATCCGGATGTTGACAGATGGATCTACCCAACAACCAATGGTGGACCGAGTAATTGGACGGCTAGGGACTTCATACCTGTTTCTTTTATTCCACAGTAATTGACTTTTGTTTTAAGATTTATAATAAACATTTTGAAACTTTACGGCCTGGTGCCTTGCCCGAGGCACCTTGGCTTTGCTTGTGAGGGCTTATTATTTGTCATTTCATTTATCATTAATAAAGCATTGGACGTTTCTTGCATTACAAATTTTGTGCTCCTTGTTTTTCTTTTTTATCTCTCACTTTATCGAAACAGCTATGCTCTTACACACACTCACGTATCATACTGCAGATCCATATCCACTCTAGATCCCATTGATAACAGCTCTGCTACTGCCAGTTATGACTTCAAAAATCCGATCAACCAAGTCGAGGACGAAAGTGAGGATGATTATGAGGTGCCTGCAGGACTTGCTAAACTATTACAGCATGAAAAAAGGGCCATACAGCCTCATGAAGAGCCAGTTGAGTCAGTGAATTTGGGTACAGAGGAAGACAGGAAAGAGGTCAAAATAGGGGCGAATCTGGAGCCTAGTGTCAAACAATGGTTAATATAGATGCTACACGACTATGTTGAGATCTTCGCCTGGTCCTATGTAGACATGCCTGGTTTGGACACTGATATTGTGGTACATCGCCTGCCAACCAAAGAAGACTGCCCTCCGGTAAAGCAGAAAGTCCACCGTATGCGCCCTGAAATGTCAGAGAAAATCAAGGTAGGGGTCATGAAACAGTTCGACGCTAGATTCTTAGCTGTCACTTCTTATCCGCAGTGGGTTGCCAACGTTGTTCCGGTACCCAAGAAGGATGGTAAGGTACGGATGTGTGTGTACTACAGAGATCTGAACAGGGCAAGCCCCAAAGACGACTTTCCACTTCCTCACATTGATGTTCTAGTCAACAACACCGCGCAGCATAAGATCTTCTCCTTTATGGATGGTTTTTCTGGCTATAACCAGATCAAGATGGCTCCTGAAGACATGGAGAAGACAACCTTCGTTATGCAGTGGGGCACCTTCTGTTACAAGGTAATGCCTTTCGGGTTGAAAAATGTTGGGGAAACTTATCAGCGCGCCATGGTCGCTTTGTTCCATGATATGATTCACCACGAGATTGAGGTTTATGTCGATGACATGATAGTCAGGTCCCAGATTGAGGAAGAGCACCTTGATCATCTCCAGAAACTGTTTGACAGGTTGAAGACGTACAAGCTGAGGTTGAATCTGAACAAGTGTACATTCGGGGTAAGGTCTGGTAAACTTCTGGGCTTTATTGTCAGTGACAAAGGTATTCAGGTAGACCCTGCAAAGGTAAAATCCATACAAGAGATGTCGGCTCCCCGCACAGAAAAAGAAGTCAGAGGTTTCTTGGGACGCCTGAATTACATCGCAAGGTTCATTTCACATATGACTGCTACTTGTGAGCCAATCTTCAAGCTACTGGAAAAAGATCAAGTGGTAAAGTGGAATGATGAGTGCCATACTGCTTTCGAAAGAATTAAGGAATACCTTCAAGAACCACCAATTCTGATGCCTCCAGTTGAAGGAAGAACTTTGATATTATACTTGACAGTGCTAAATAATTCAATGGGGTGTGTGCTGGGGCAGTATGACGAGTCTGGTCGAAAAGAGCATGCCATTTGTTACCTTAGCAAAAAGTTTACCGACTGTGAGACCTGATACTCATTGCTAGAGAAAACTTGCTACGCTTTGGCATGGGCTGCTCGCCGACTGAGACAGTATATGTTGACTCACACTACCTTGTTGATATCAAAGATGGATCCGATCAAGTATATTTTCGAGAAGCCCGCTCTCTCCGGAAGGATAGCAAGATGGCAGATGATCTTAACCGAGTACGACGTCTAATACACAACCCAAAAAGCAATCAAGGGGAGTGTATTGGCAGATCATTTGGCGCATCAGGCCGTGGATGACTATCAGTCCATGAATTTCGAGTTCCTAGATGAGAATATCATGTTGGTAACCGACTGCGAAGAACCTGGACCGGATGAAGGACCTGAGGAGGGATCCTGATGGTCTATGTATTTTGATGGAGCCTCGAATGCATTGGGTAATGGCATTGGCGCTGTAATTATATCTCCTGAGGGCTGTCATACTCCGTTCACCGCCCGATTATGTTTTAACTGCACCAATAATATGGCGGAGTATGAAGCATGTATCATGGGTCTTCGAGTTGCTATTGATCTGAGGATTAAGTTCTTGAGTGTATTCGGAGATTCCGCTCTGGTAATAAGTCAGATCAAAGGCGAATGAGATACGAAGCACCTGAATCTTATTCCTTACAAAGAGTATGTACTGACATTGCTCCCACACTTTGAGGAGATAACCTTTGAACATTTCCCACGAGAAGAGAACCAGTTGGTGGACGCGCTAGCCACCATGTCTTCTATGTTCAAAGTTAGGTGGGACAATGAAGCTCCCCAGATTACATTTGAGAGATTGGATGAACCCTCACATTATTGTGACATTGAGACTGAAAAGGTAGCATACAAACCCTGGTTCCACGAGGTAAAGAGGTATCTTGAGGCTCAAGAATAACCCGAGGGGGCATCTGTTAATGATAAGAAGTTTCTGAGAAGGTTCGCTGCAAAGTTCTTCATCAGTAATGGGATCCTCTATAAGCGTAACCATGATTCAACCTTATTGTGGTGTGTGGATAAGAGCGAAGAAGAAAGGATCATGGCAGAGTTACATGAAGGTACCTTCATAACTCATTCCAGTGGACATACCATGGAGAAGAAAATCCTACGGGCAGGATATTACTGGTCCACCATGGAAGCCGATTGTCATCAGCATTCTCGAACCTGTCATAAGTGCCAAGTGTATGCTGATAAGGTGCATGTACCTCCGGTTCCTCTGAATGTTTTGACAGCTCCCTGACCCTTTGCAATGTGGGGCATCGATATGATCGGCGAGATCAGACCTACTGCAATTAATGGGCATCGCTTCATTCTAGTAGCAATTGATTATTTCACCAAGTGGGTTGAGGCAGCTTCCTTTGCTACAGTAACCAAGAACGTTGTGGCGCGGTTTATTCGACACAATCTGATCTGTCAATATGGTATACCAGAGAGAATTATTACTGACAATGGTATAAATCTCAATAACACAATGATGACCGAGCTCTGCAAGCAGTTCAAGATTCATCACCATAACTCTTCTCCTTACCGACCGAAGATGAATGGGGTTGTAGAAGCAGCTAACAAGAACATCAAGAAGATTGTGCAGAAAATGACAGTGACATACAAAGACTGGCACGAGATGTTACCATTCGCTCTTCATGGGTACCGTACCTCAACACGGACGTCAGCAGGGGCAACACCTTACTCTTTGGTGTATGGCATGGAGGCAGTCCTACCCATCAAAGTACAGATACCCTCTTTCAGGATTATGAAGGATACGGGTTTGAACAAAGACGATTGGATCCAAACCTGACTTGATCAGTTGAATCTAATCAATGAGAAGAGACTTACTGCTATATGTCATGGTCATACGTATCGAAAACGAATGATCAAGGCTTTTAATAAGAAAGTCAGGCGTCAAGAATATCAAGTCAGGGATCTAGTGATCAAACACATCATACTACCGCAAGGTGATCCCCAGGGAAAATGGACCCCCACATACGAAGGGCCATTTGTGGTTAAGAACATTTTCTCGGGAGGAGCTATGATTCTAACCACCATGGATGGTGACGACCTTCCTCACCCCGTCAATGCAGACATAGTGAAAAGATACTACGCATAATCAAAGACCCGCTAGGTTGACTGGCCTAGGCAAAAATAAGTGCTTTCTGGCGAACCAAAAGGGTTCGGGCAAAAGTAAGGGATGAAAATGAAAAAAAAACTGTACACCCGGCAAGTCAAAAACTTGAAAAGGCGACTTAGGCAAAAAAGGGTATCCCGGTGGACTGAAAATCCGAAAGGGCGGTCCAGGAAAAAATTAGGGATCAAAGCATAACACTATGCCTCATTGGATCATCTCGCAACCAGATTTCGGTATCGATTATCAAGCTTAGACGGCGCCAATCAATCTGATCCACCTTCGACCAAGCAGCGAAGTGATGAGACGCTTGAAGATATAAAGGCAATAGCAGAGTTGGAACCCAATGGGGTCGTTTCGCATAGTTGTTTTTCTCTTTCTTTTATACAAATTGTAATTTCTATCTTTCGGCGGCGTTCTCTTACTAGAGCGTCAGCCTCTTTGTACAAAAATGCCTATTACAGGCCAACTTCAAAGTCAATACAATTCATTTTCACAAGAAATTCCAAGTTGTTTTTCTTTTTCTGTTTTGTTTCGCAAGAGAGTCCAATGATTCATTTTTTATATATGCATTTGAAAATAATGGCTTGCTCATAAATATTTACATGAGAAACAAATACAGTTACTCGTAATTCCAGGAACAGGGAAAACAAGAAGTGCCCAAACCCTACAGTTACTCTTCCCATCAGGTATAGGGATAGAGCCAGCTTGAGAATATGAGCAGTGGTACATACAATCCCCATAGAGTAAAAAGTGTCCAAAGATAGTGGTGTTAGCTTTTCTGAACAGGACATAACGCTCCCCAGCTGAGGTTCACAATCGCGAGTGAGTCAGTAAATTTTGCCCCAAGCAGAGTTTATTTCTCTCACAGGCAGAAATTCAATCTCCAACAAGATTCATTATCACCAGCAACGGAAGTTTATCCTCAGCTGAGTTATTTCTCCAAGTCAGCAGATCTATCAACATAGTATCTCCTCTCTAACAGAGTTATTCCCCACAGAGTTATCCTCAAACAGAGTCTCACCCGGCAGAATGTTTACCATCCAAGGGGCAAATCCCCAGCATAGTCATCGTTGTTCACCATCCTTAACAGAAGCAGAGGAACTATGGTTTGTTACAGTAGTCAAGAATACCATTTTTCACACTCTCCAAACAACAGTTAGGGATTTATTTTCCCGGACTCAGATTATTATGTCAGTATTTCATGTTCATACATCATGACATGTGCATATATCACATATAACATAGTCTCATTTATTTTGAGAACGTCATTATACAATGCATCTCATGCATCGCACAAAACTAACCCTGTATTTCTTTCAGGAAATACAATTATTATCAACAATTTCCAGCAAGTCCATGATCAACACTCGAAGCTAAACAGAGTAATCATCGGTGCGACAAGAACAACCTTACCCAGGTTCCCTCTGCAGTTTTACTCAAACTCATTTCGAAGCAGCCCTACCATCCAGGATTTCATATCGAAGTAACCCTACTATCCAGGTTCCTTCTCGCAGCCCTACTATCCAGGCTTTCATATTGAAGTAACCCTACTATCCAGGTTCCTTCTCGCAGCTCTACCATTCGGGCTTTCATATCGAGGTAACCCTACTATCCAGGTTCCTTCTCACAGTCCTACTATCCAGGCTTTCATATCGAAGTAACCCTACTATTCAGGTTCCTTCTTGCAGCTCTACCATCCAGGCTTTCATCTTGAAGTAACCCTACTATCCAGGTTCCTTCTTGCAGCCCTATTATTCGGGCTTTCATATCGAAGTAACCCTACTATCCAGGTTCCTTCTCGCAGCCTTACCATCTAGGCTTTCATATTGAAGTAACCCTACTATTCAGGTTCCTTCTCACAGCCCTAATATCCAGGCTTTCATATCGAAGTAACCCTACTATCTGGGTTCCTTCTCATAACCCTACTATCTAGGCTTTCATATTGAAGTAACCCTACTATCCAGGTTCCTTCTCAAGCCCTACTATCCAGGCTTTCATCTCGAAGTAACCCTACTATCCAGGTTCCTTCTCATAACCTTACTATCCGGGTTCTTCCTCTCTTATCCCCAGACAGCAGTCCACAAAACTGTAATACCTGGACCTAATCAAACCCGATTAGGTTCGCATTTCCCCAGTAAGTTGCAGTGCATCCTGTACACTGACCAGACATGCAGTTCACCTCCGGAGTGATTCCCAAGTAGAGTAACGGACAACTGAAGATCCTAAAATTCTATTTTCACATGAGGTATTGAGTTCAAATGGTATCCAAAAGGTCTTCGTTTTTTGCTCAGAATGCGCGTGACGCGCCGAAAATCCTGAATGCTGAATATTATTTCATCTGGGTCGAAACTTCAAAAATTCATAACTCGGTCAATTTTTATCAGATTGGGCCCATCTTTTTACATAAGGTCACAGACACAGAGATCTACAACTTTTTTTCCAAAGTCGAGACCGGGTTATGCTCCAATCAATACCAGTTTTTATTGAAGAACGTGTCAGAGTTGACACTAGAGCCCAAAATAAGTTTGTCTGAGCCAAAACTTCAAAAATTCATAACTAATTCATCATTTATCCGATTGAGCCCATTTTCGGACAGGAGTTATTTCTCGATGTCGACTACATTTTGTTTTTACATTTCAACTTCAAAAATTGCACTTAAGCCCCTGCGATTTAGCCTGGAACGTGGCATACTCAAGTGAACATTGGAGGCCCAATTGCATATTCAAAGCCCATATCTTTGCTCTAATTTCCATTATATAATCTCATTCTTTTCACACAAAGGGGAAGGAGGAGACGGGAAAAAAACATTTTCCACAACCCTGTCAAAATATCAAATTCTTTCAAGAACCATAAAACTTTGAAATCCTTATTACAAATCCACATCTCACTACAAACAAGTCATCTTTGTTACAAACCCACATCTCACTATTTCTTCAGTAAGGGTAAGGTTGGTTTGATCTCCATGATCAAAAGGGTATAGAAGCATTCATACCAACCATACCGGTTTTAATATTACAAAATTTCATATATTTGTTTTATTTGTATTTCATGATATAGTAATTTATTTAATGTGTTCATGAGATTCAACACTGCAGATTTAGACAGGATCCCATGCAGGATTATTACAAAATGTTGAGGGCAAAACAGAATAACCAATGCATGACGAGGCAGACATCCTAAGAAGGTTAAGGGCGTGGGTTCAACAACCACCCATATTGGTTTTGGTTTTCTTCCTTTATTTATCCTTTTACTTATTTTCATTCTTTCTGTTTAAAACTTTTTTTCATAAAACTTAACATTTTTCACAAACCTTTGATTTTTTATAATAAACACGAATATTTAATTTTAAGGTTTTTTTAATCTAATTTTAGGTTTTAAATTAATTTTTGATTCAACACCCACCCCTGGCAATATGTATAATTTTGCTTATTTTTAACCCTTTGTACATCATTTCTTTCTCTTTAATATCTTCCTTAAAAATCTTAAATTCATATAAACTCTAATTTTATTTAAATCAAAAACCCTATTAATTGGTAAACTTAACCTTTTTTACAAACCCTAATTAATTTAGGTTTTAGATTTTTTTTATTATTATTAACTCTTTTTTTATTAACTCTTTAATTTAATTAATTAACTTTTTTTCTGCAAATTAGGAAAATCAATTAGGTTTTAGGTTTTCTTTGTAATTAACCCTTTAATTAATCATTTTTTAACAAATAAGTTAGTAACTGAATTTTTGGCTTTTTTTCATTTATTAATAAATTAAGTTAATTAACTTTTTTTATTAAAATTAGTTAGAATTAGGGTTTTTAATTAACTTAAAATTATTTTCTACAATAAAACACCAAAAACATTAACTTAGAATTTTAGGTTTTAATTTTTCCTTAATTTCTTTTTATTTATTCTTTTACATTTTAATTTCTAGAAAAATTGTATAGGTCGCATTATCAATGTAATAGCGTAGATTAATCTTTTCTCGCATTTTTTTCTAATTATGTAATTGCTTCCGAGATGTAATAGTTTTAGAATTTCTTTTCCGCACTCTTCATTATTATGTAATTGCCCAAAAGCTCTATAATAGCTTAGGTTTATATTTCCGCCTTTTTATTTCCAGTCCAAAATAATTATGTATTTGGAAAAGCCTTGTAATAGCTAGGACTTTAAACTTTCTGCATTTTATTTTCGCAAACTATAAACTGCTTAGATGAATGTTAATAGGCTTGCATGCAACAGACAAATAAAATTAAAATAGTAGATCACCTTAATTGTGCAAAGATTAAATAACTGAAATCAAACACATGCACATGCTCACTCTTAGGGTATGCCTCACTTGGTTGCCTCGGAAAACAATGGTCATGTCCCTCGAACATAGGGATGCCCTTAGCAAAGACCATCGGTTAAAGTCATCATAAAGATCATGGTCCCTCAATGTCCCTCGAGTTGCCTACGAGAAATGATCTTTTCCCTTGATGTTGCCTACGAATATATGATGACAATCCCTTCGAAATGCTAAGGTATCCTTACATGTTGCCTTCAATGACCATTACGTCTCTTTCGATAGTCCCTTAAACATCCAACGACTAGGGTTACCTACTCACTAATAGTAGGATAACACAGTCTAAAGGATAGGAGGAAAAGAATGCCTTTTTTCGAGTAGGTAGATAACTGTTAGGTACTTGCTCAAAACAACAAATATTTTACACCATACACTTTCAAACAACACTTTCCCAAACAAAGTTTTCAAAAACAACTTTGTAACACTCTTGAGGACAGAAACAAGGGTTAAAATGAAGTAAAATAAAACTTTTCAAAACAAGCACACACAAGCAATTTCAAAATGAGCAAGTACCTAAGAGCCTATGGAAAACCATAGATAGAAAGGGTGTTAACACCTTCCCTTTCTATAATCTACCCCCCGTACTCAGAAACATCTCGAAAAAGGTTTTTTTGTTCTTTTTCCTTTTCCTGATTGGACAAAATAAAAGTCGGTGGCGACTCTTGCTTACCGCGACATTTTGCGAATAAAAAACACAAACTAGTATTTAACAGTCAGTTCTGCCATCGTACCACACCTATTAACATCAGTTTTCCAGTGTCGAAGTTGACTGAGATTTACACTAGTGTAATCGTGAAGCTACATGGTGTTCCTTTGTGCATTGTTTCGGATAGAGATCCAAGATTTACTTCTTATTTTTGGAAGAGTTTGCAAGAGGCGTTGGGTTCTAAGTTGAGGTTGAGTTCGGCGTATCATCCTCAAACAGATGGTCAGACTGAACGGACTATTCAATCGTTGGAAGACTTGTTGAGGGCATGTGTTCTTGAGCAGGGATGTTTGTGGGATACTTATCTTCCGTTGATAGAGTTCACCTATAATAACAGTTACCATTATAGTATTGGGATGGCACCTTTTGAAGCGTTGTATGGTCGAAGATGTAGAACTCATTTATGTTGGCTTGAATCTTGTGAAAGTGTAGTACTTGTACCTGAACTTGTTCATGAGACTACTGAGAAGGTGAAGTTGATTCGATAAAAGATGAAAGCTTCTCAAAGTAGATAGAAAAGTTATCATGACAAGTGAAGGAAATATTTAGAATTTCAAGTGGGTGACCATGTGTTTTTGAGAGTCACACCTGTGACTGGTGTTGGGCGAGCATTGAAGTCTAAGAAGCTCACTTCTCGTTTTATTGGACCATATCAGATTTCAGAGAGAGTAGGGAATGTGGCATATAGAGTGGCCTTACCGCCTAATCTTTCGAATTTGCATGATGTGTTTCATGTGTCACAACTCCGGAAGTATATTACAGATCCATCTCATGTGATTCATATGGATGATGTGAAAGTATGGGATAACCTTACGGTGGAGATGATGCCTGTACGGATCGCGGATCATGAAATAAAGACTCTGAGGGGGAAAGATATTGCTTTGGTTAAAGTGGTTTGGCTAGGAGCTGCCGGAGAAAGCATGACTTGGGAGTTGGAGAGCAAGATGTGATACTCTTATCCTGAGTTGTTTGATTAAGGTAAATTTTCGAGGATGAAAATATTCTAAGTGGGGAGAGAGTTGTAACGCTCGTAATTTAATTAATTATTTAATTAAATTATTTTTGGATTATTTATGAAGTTATGTTATTTTAATAGTTGATGTGTTATTGTTATAGGAATTAATTATTCTATTAAGTTGTGGAATAATATTAGAATAATATTATTTGATGTGGGCTTGTTTAAAGAATAGTAGTAGTAAAAGGGGGGTGTAGAATTCTTAAGTCCATTAAGGAATAAATATAATTATAGGGTTATTATATTATTTTTTAGAAAATAATAAGGAAAAGAAGAAGCAGTAAGAAGAGAAGGAAATAAGGGTTGGAAGAAGAGAAAGAGAACGTGAAAGTTGCAGAAGAGAGGGAAAAGAGGCAGAACAAAATTCAATCAGAAAAGTTGTAGAGCAACCTTCAATCTAAGGTAAGAGTGGGGTTCTGACTCCATAATAGGGTTTATGATGATTAGTATGTGGGATTTGATGTGGAAGATTATTTGGTTTATGATTGAATTATATACATTGTTGTATGATGAAAATTGATGATTTAAGGATGAATAACAATGCCCTAATGTTGTATATTTGATGTAGAAATATAGGGTGATTGTAATTGATGATTATCTATGATTAGAGGATGTTTTTAGGGCCTAAGGCATGGAAATCATAGTGAAAACACAGTGAAAACGCATAAAATATTCATGACAGAACAGTATGTGTCGACCCCAAAAGTCATGCGTCGATGCATGAAGGCTTTTAGACTCAGGATGAGTCGATATGACGAAGCCATGTGTCGATACATGCAGGCTTTTAGCCTCAGGATGAGTCGACACATAGGACCATGTATTGATACATGCAGTGTTGCAGACTCAGTATGAGTCGATACGAAGAGAGTACGCGTCGATACAAGCAGTGTGATAAGCCCAATACGCGTCGACTCATGTAGTCTGATTTTTGACATATTCATTTTCTAAAGGCTGTAACTTGAGTTCCCGGACTCCGTTTGAGGTGTCGTTTGTAGCGTTGGATAGCTAACACGATGAACTTCATTCTTAAGGATTAAAATGAAGAATAGGAAGGATAATCCTAGTAACCCAATTTAGAACTAGAGTTAGCCTCCCGCGTCAATCACTATGGTGATTTTGTGAAGAATGATGGGTATAAGACGATTATAGATTGATGGTTGATTCATGATAGTAAGATTAATGATGATAATGATGTAGTATTACAGAAAAATAATATGTGGAGGTTCGTTAACTAGAGGTAAGTCTTAGATGATTAATTAATTATAGACAATATCATGTTGTAGGCCTATGGCCAACATGAAGGATTGTCGGCCTGCCGTTGTTTTGTTGTTGTGGCTGAGTTGCTGTGAATTATGATGATAAATGATGTTTGATGAATTATGATGATAAATGATGTTTGATGAATTATGATGATAAATGATGTTTGATGAATTATGTTGATAAAAGATGTTGAGATGCCTCTAATAATTGGAAGCTATTAAGATGTAGGCTTCTGGCTAACAATGATGTTGTGTTTAGATGTTGTTAATTATGGTGTTGTTATTGCATTCATGATTGTGTCGCATACATTGCATTTCAAGATGGAGCTGATGCTCGTTAAGATGGCCTGTATTGGCGAATATTAAGATGAAGGCTTATGCCTTGTTGATGCCTCTATTTATTGGAAATTATTTTGAGATGGGAGTTCTGCTCCAATGGTACCACATGCATTTGCATAATATTGAGTCGCATTATATGATTGCATAAAGAAGTTGTGTATTGATGCGGTAAATGTGTATATTGTTGGTATTCTGTTGCGATTATTATTGTTTATACGATGGGAAGTGGTGATGTTATGTGATCTAATTTAATATATTATTTATCAAACGTTTTATTATATTGTTAGATATATCACCCCTTCTGTTTGAATGTTACTCTTATGTTGGTAACGTGCAGGTAATCCAGAGTGAAGGTTGTATACCTTCAGTAGTTCGAGTCAGTGTCATTGCTCGGACAAAAATTCTTTAAGTGGGGGAGAGTTGTAACACCCCAATAATTAGAATATTTAGTTAATTGATTTATTGTGAGTATTTGTGAGTTATTTTTGAATTATGTGATGTATTGTTGAATATGGTGTGTTGTATATGTTGTGTTGTGGGGTAGTATAAGTCAAGGGAATATTGAGTATTTTAATAATTTAGATAATTTAGCATAATTATTTAGAATTATTAATTAGAATTATTATTAATAAAATAAAAAGGATATTGATGTAGAAACATTAGGGGCAAGGTTGTAATTGGTGAAAGGCTAAGTTATGATATGATGGAAAGTTCATATTAGGGGTCTAAGGGTTAAACAATAATTATAAGGAAAGTGTTTCATTGTGTACGATCGTGAAAGAATTGGAAGAGCATAGCAGAGCTAGGGCATGAGGAAATAAGGGGATTTGTGGTAGAATACAAAGAGGAAGATCACTTGATAGGAAAATCTAAGGTAAGGGGGTGATCCTTGTTATTATAATTGATATGGGGTTTAGATGTATGTAGGTTTGTTTGGGGTTTTGTGATGAATTGATGATATGGTGATTGTGATGAAATTGTGAATTATGATGTGTAGAATACTATGATTTGATACCCATAATATGTATGATGATGTGTTGTTGCTGTTGTATGAAAACATGTTTATTTTTGACGAAATTGGGATTGTAATGGTATGAAATCCTATAAGAATTGGAACTGAACAGGTGCAGAAATTGTAACAGGTTCCTGTTTTTTATCATAGCGTTAAGCGAGCCACATGTAGCATCGGGAGAGCCCTGGGCGAGATCAACCTATGATTTTTCAGGCTCCTAGAAAATGTACGAGAGATAGAGCTTCGCTCTATCTTTGTCGGGCAAAGAGATGACGAGCTCAAACTTCATTGGGCGGGACAAGAGGCGAAGGAAAGAGTGGAAAAGAGATGCTCCTGGAAAATGTATGGGGGAAGGCGTGTCACCCCAGCATCATCGGGGGAGCCTCAAGTTGTGTCATAGTCAGAAGAAGATTCTAAAAGTGATCATGAAGAGGAAGGTGCCAAACAGGTCACAACCTTGACTAGAATTTGTGACTCTGATAGTGACTCATACTTTGAAGAGTTATCCTCTGAAGAACTTGTTGTTTCTTAAAAGGAGTTGTGCCTTAAAAATCAAGAGATGGGTCAATTAGTAGAAGAGCAAAAGAATACAATTGCTCAACTGGAGACTGAAAAAATGGAGCACTTGTCTATCATCTATGGTATGGAGGATGAAAAACTAGAGCACCTGTCCACCATCTTTGGCCTGAAGGGTGAAGTTCTCTTGCTCAATTCACAACTTGATAATATGACCAAGTATGTAAGAATACTTAACAACAGTTTTGGTGTGCTTGATGAAATTCTTCAACCAGGGAAGAATGCTGAAAATGTTAAAGGGGTTGGCTATGTCAATCAATATATAAAGAACAAAGGAAAAAGGGCTGAAGTAGAGTTTGTTCGTTCAAAGAAAGAACTGGAACAAAAGATGTCAAATAAAATGTTCCAAAGTTAGCATGGACAATATAAAAATCACTTAGGACATAATGACTCTAATATTCTGGATGAAATGACTATTCTAATTGGGAAGAATGCTATCAAGATCAAGGATCTTGGTTTTGATAATCAAGATGTAAAGAACAAAGGAGAAAGGCCTGAAGTAAAGTGTGTACCTCCAAAGAAGAAACAAGAGTAGAAGATGTTGAACCACATGTCTCAACATCAGCAGATACATCATAAGAAGTACAATGGAGGTAGGAATCGACAATGGAGATATGATTATTGTGGAAGGTTTGGACATTTAAAATACATCTGTTAAAGGTTGTATGGTCATCTGATTCTTGTTACACAGCGTAGAAGAATACAGGATGATAAAGCCAAGTCTAAGAGGCTTCCCAAGAACGACACTTGTGGACTCATAGTTCACACCGCTCTTAGAGCTTCTCAAAAGAGGATTGGTATTTTGATAGTGGTTGTTCTAGACACATGACTGGTGTCAATAAATTTCTTCTGAACATTAAACCACTTTCCTCTAGTTATGTCACCTTTGGAGATGGGTTAAAAGGTGAAATAAAGGGTGCTGGAAAGATGAGTTGCACTCGTCTTCCAGATCTTAATAAGGTGTTGTTTGTTAAGGGGTATACTAGTAATTTGATAATTATTAGCCAACTGTGCGATCAAGGTCTCAAAGTCAACTTTACTGCTTCTGAATGTCTGGTAACTAATGAGAAGAATGAATTTATCATAAAGGGAGTCAGATCAAAGGATAATTGTTACTTGTGGATTCCTCAAGAAACAAATTGCTCCTCCACATGCTTGATGCCAAAACAAGTTGAGGTGAAGTTACTACATAAAAAACTTGACCAGTTACTCCTGAAAGGTATGAAGAAATTCAAATCAAAGGAAGCATCCATAGGTATTCCAAAGTTGAACATGGAGGAAGGAAAAATATATGGTGAATATGGAATCAGGAAGAAAACCAAGATGCCACATCCAAAGTTGCATCATTAAACTACTTCCAAGATGTTAGAAATTATTCATATGGCGCTAATGGAACCTAAGCAGGTTGACAGTTTTGGTAGAAAGAAATGTGTTGGTGTAATTACTAATGTTTTTTCAAAATATTCATGGATGAACACTATCAAAGAAAAATCAAATGGTATTGGAGTTCTTAGGGAATTATAGCAATTACTGATGGGGAGGAATGCAATAGATTCTCTATCTTTCCTCCATGTTGTTGTGGTTACAACTGTCAAAGGGTGGAATAAAAAATATCCACAAAGGGCTGACTTGAAGAAGAGTTTGATGACTAGAAAGGTCAGTGATAACTCTCCTAAAATTTGTGACTGACTCAAGGAGTGCAGAAGGTTATTTGATAGAGGAAAGAGGTGGAGGATCACCTGAAGATGGTTAATATTGTCTTGTTCCCGTGGCTATATGTGGTACGGTGGGAGAACTGACTAGTGTTTTGCGTTCGTATTCGCACTTGTGCGGTTGAGCAAGAGTCGCCACCGACTTTTTATTTTATCCTAAAGGAAAGGTTAAAAAAGCACAGCAAAAACCTTTTGAGACCTTTCGTGGGTTCGGGGGGTAGATTATGAAAAGGGAAGGTATTAGCACCCTCTTCATCCATGGTTATCCATGGGCTCTTAGTTACTTGGTTTTTAGATCACTTGCCTTGATTCTTGATTGCTTGAAAATGGTGTGTGAGTGTATTTGAAAATGTTTTTGAAGAAGATGCCTTATCTTAGGCTAACCTTGTAACAATTCTTTACTCGAATATTTTACAAAGGCGTGTATCTTTTCGAAAAGATGTTTCAAAATGTTTTGAGAGTTTGTTTTGAAAGTGCATGTGGATTGTGGTTTTTGAAAAGAAGGCAAGTGTTTTTGCAAGTCGATCTCAAGTAACTAAGAATTTTGTCTACCCTATTGTGCTCAAAGGTTTTTGTTATGTTTTAACCCCTTTTAACAATTTTGTTCCACCATTGAAATTGGTGGACAATCTTGCGTTTTAGGAAGTTTATTCGGGACGGGCGTGGGTCATCGTATGGACCATGAATGCAATGGTGCCAAGTGTCTTTGGCAATTTGCTTTGAAAGGACTATGATCATTCCGTTTAGGCAACACTTTGAGACTTATGATCATTTGATTTGTTTTGCCAAAGAAACTTGACGTGCAAGCATGGCCCATTTTGGAAGGCAACATGTGGGATTACCCTAGGGGGTGCAAGTGTGATTGTGTATTGATTACATGTATTTGTCTTGTATTAGGTTATCTAGCGTTTGATTTTATGTACATGCAAACCCTAGGTCTAACCATGGTATAATTGGAAAACTGTAAATTGCGAAAATGTAAAATCTATGCTATTACAAAATGGTATCCGGGAGTGGGGGTACAAGTGTATGAACGGGGATGAGACTTATAGTATCCAATAAGTTACAACCAAATCGAATTTGCGATCAAATGTAAATGACGAATATACAAATATGAGATAAACAAATGTGTATAGGGCAATGTGAATGTATTTGCATTGTGTAAGTGTATAATGTGAAATATATTGTAAGTGTACAAGTATATGTGTATGTGGATATTTATAGGTGCGACAATATGAAATTAAGGCGAGATTAGGGTATTTGACCTAAATAGGTGTTTTAAGGAATCTTTGATTTGTATATTTTTAATATGTACAAAAGAAAATGTTTTTAATTAAATCGTATGTTCAAGTTCTAATTGAAAAATGTATAAGATGCATCATTGTTTATTATATACAAAAATGTTTTAATTAAGTGTTTAAGAGTTTAATGTTAAAAAAATGTATTTTATCAATTATGTACAAAGTATATTTTAATTAAAAGAAGATATTTTCAAATTTAATGATATTGTATAAAAATAAAATGTATCTTATGTGTATGTACAAAATTAATGTTTTAAAATTTATGTACAAAGTATATTTTAATTAAAAGAATAGAAAGTCATTTTCAATTTTAAGTATATGATATAAAAAAATGTATTTTTTATGTGTTATGTGAAAATATATTTTAATTGTCTATGTACAAAAGAATATCCTTATTAAATGCTAGGAATTTAAATTGTGTAAAAAAAAAGAAGTGTGTTCTTAATTGTTATGTACAAAATATATTTCAATTAAAAGGATAGAAAAGTATTTTTAATTTTAGTTATATGATAAAAAATGTATTTATTATTTATGTACAAATATGTATTTTAATTATAAAAAGAGTATTTTGATGTCAAAAGGGTTTTATAATGTTTTGTTTTTAAAACACTTGGAAACCAAAATATACCAAGAAGGAAATGGGCTTTAGACAGGGTCATTGGGACGAGGCCCATTCGCTTGAAACGGATTTTAGGGTTTGTGAGAAAAGTTTCAACAGAGAAATGCTTTAGGGTTCGTGAGCGGCGCGTTTATGGGTTTCGTCTTCTTCTCCGTTGCATGTCTCTGGGTTCCCTTCGCTTCGAGGCCACCGGCACTACCCCCACATCTCTCTTCCCTCCAGCTCGAGTTCAAAGGTTTTATTACAGTAAGGTTTGCTTTAGATGCTTGTTTATACCCCTTCTTTACGAATTGCAATGTTTATTCTCTTCGTTCTAAAACCTTGATCTTTTATTGTTATGAGGTGAAGGAGAAAAAGAGAGGGAGAAGAACGTACTACCTGACCTTGGAGAAGGAGGAGAGAAAAGGGGATGTGGCGCTCAGGAGGCCGGAACAAGGGAGTTGAGGCGGAGATACGTGATGCTTGCTCCTTGGTAACTCTGTATCTGTATCTTTCTTCTTCTCGTTTTGAATTTGCCTTAGATTTCTCTCTTCTCCTTCTGTCCCTTTGTGTTGGTTGAACTGTGATGCTTGCTCTTGAATATTTTCTCTCTTATTCTCCTATTGCCCTGAACTTTCGTTGAGTTGGATGCCTTCTGAGATATTTTATTGCCCAATGATGTTTATACTGAGGGCCTAGGGTTTAGTTGCCCTTGAGTATTCGTACGCTTTAGAACATTTGCTGCCTTGACACTTTGCCTTGAATGGCCTTCTGAGATGCCTCTTCTGTATGCTTATGTTGCCTTAAACTTTTGAATGCTTGCTTGTATCGCCTTGTTCTGCTTGCCCCATGATGTTTTACTGAGGGCTTAGGAGTTGGTTTTGAATGCTTTTGGTCCTTTGAACTGGTATCCTGGCTTTTAGATTAATGCAGGTTCTGAGTAGGTTTCAGCAGGTCTGAGTTTAGGCCAAGGTATTTTAGTTGTATGCCGGTTTATGGTTCTTGTTGACTGGCTATATGCTTGAGGTTTATTGGACTGCAGGTTGTATGTTTGGTTTGATGGGTGGAATGGTTTTGTGTTTGTGACAGGTTGGTCTTGTTGGTTTAGGTTCAGCAGGTTTTCATTTCTTTCTTGTCTTTTGAGTTATTGACAGGTTAGTGATGGTAGTGCAGTAGGTGTTATGCTTAGGACTTTTTTTCTGGTTCATGAGCTTTTGCAGGTTAATGGTTGTTTGACAGTATGGTGGTCTTCTGTATGGTTCAGGCCAGTTTGTATTTGTAGTGTTAGGCTTTTGAGGCTATGTGCTTGCAGTGATTCTGGTTAAGCTTCAGTATATGGTTGATGTATTGGGGCCTTGGCAAGTTATGCTGTGTGCATCTCTTCTGTCCTTTAGCTTATCGGTTTTTTTTTTAGTTTTGTATATTTTTCTCCCTCTTTATCCTGCCTCTGCATAAAGCCTGAACCCTTGCCTCTTATCTCTCTTCTTCTTACTTTCTTAGTACAGTTTAAAGAATTTTAAAATGTTTTTTACTGTACTTTCTGAAGGGGCCACTGATGGGAAATTATGAGAAAAAAAAGAACTTGCTTGCATATAGGATTTCCTCTGCATCTTTATCTTTCTTTGACAGCTTTTGAATAGACTTTTATTTTCCATATCTTTGCCAAATCTGCTTTTGACAGCTTGGGTATATTTCTTGATATTTTTGACAGCAAATTGTACTTCTTGGATTTTGATAGAAAGTTGTAACTTGGATTTTTTCAGTTTGGTTTGAATTTGAAGTTTGAGATTTTGAAATTATGCAGTTTGATATTCTATGCATTTTGACATTTGCATTTTTTCAACTTTGCATAAAAATTCTTCCCTCTCTGTGAACCGGGAGAAATCCCGTGATTTGCAGAGAGGGTTAACTGATCCCAGTCAGTGGCCCTTAATGATGAGTCTAATTTTATCTGTCTTTTCCAATTTAACTGCTTTCTGACTTTCTCTTTTCTTTTGCAGGTGAATAATTGGATGGAGAGGAATAAAATGAAGCATGAAGAATTAGAAATAAATAGGATAGTTTTTTTCTTTTTATGTAATACTTAAATTAATGTAAACTATTGTTTGTAATTTAAATTATAAACAATATTTGTACAAATAATTCAAATATCAATAAAAGTCTTTGTTATCCAATTAAATCTATTTTCTCTTTATTGTTTATTTATTTATTTAAAACTCTTTGAATTAAAACAATTGAAAAATAAATTTCAATCATCCAATTTAGAATAATAAATAACTTAAATAAAACAATGTCTTAGTAATATTGATCAATTAAACCTGTCTCCTCCAATATCCAAAGCAAAGCAGCAGTTAACCAAAATAAACTGATCAAGCGCATTCCTTTTTTTCACTGATTCTTTGCCAAGCACTGTAATTCCAAACTGCACATCTTCTTTGATTGTCTCAAACAAAACAACATGAATTCAACCCAACTGCCTCTTTTACTGATTAAATCAAGATAATGCGAATTTAACCCGAATCTCGGAATAAACTGCGACGTGCTATGGAATTTTAATCTTTCTGAGAATATGCCCACAAAACCTTAACTCTTGACTAAATGCCAAATAACGTTCGCCTGATCAAAATTGAGCCAAAATCAACCAAAACCCTGAGCCAACTGTTTGAAATAATTCAGAGTCCTGAAAATCAATAAAACCCTAATTTTGTTTTGACTGACGAGAAAAGTCCGTTTGTCCGATTCTTGAGCCAGTTTGAAAAATCAGGAAAGGCTTGAAGCTGAGACTTCTTGGGGAAAATGCGAGGGCAAATTTTGGGGTACAACAGTTGCCCCTGTTCAATCTTCTTGGACCTGAAGAGTTAGATTGGCAAGCTTGCCTTTCGCGACTTGAAGGTAAAAGGAGATTGGACACTAAAGTGCCCAGAAAATTTTCACTCGGCGATATGATGGTAGATGCGAATGGGCTTACAGATGCCATCTGGTGACTGCTGGTAGGAGGATGGGCTTATAGATGCCATCTGGAAATGTTGAATTGTATGTCAATGGTGAGTGGACAAGTATCAGAAGGGCCTCCATGTTTCGGAACATCTCTGAATCGGGGTCCGAACAAGCAACAGATTGACGTCCATGTCTGGAGAATCTGTAAACTATTTTCAGGAGTTGGGATTGAATAAGAAATGGAGCAGCATCCGTTGTTGGGAAGCGTCCGTAAACTATTTTCAGAAGTCTGAACAAGTTGGTAGATTGACATCCGTTGTTGGGAAGAATCCGTAAACTGTTTTCAAAAGTTGCACCTGAACAAGTTGGTAGATTGACATCCGTTGTTGGGAAGAATCTGTAAACTATTTTCAGGAATTGAGAAGAGTCTGAACAAGTTGGTAGATTAACATCCGTTGTGGGGAAGAATCCGTAAATTGTTTTCAGAAGTCTTGAAGTTGAAGAGGAACCGGTGTAGGGTTTCCTGCTGATGCGTCTGAATGAATCTGGAATAGGTATCAGAATGTCGCCGTGTCTGGGTCACATCTGAATTATTTCTGGATGAATCTCGGGAGATGATCTTTGTCTGTCGACTGATCTTACCTGAAAGGTGAAGGGTTAGTTGTATGCAATGTTATGATGCATGATGCAATGTACGTGACATCAATATTTATGAATGTGATGGATGCGCATGTGAGCTGATGAGATAATCTTGCTGAGGATAAATGAATCCGAGATGGCTGAAGATAAAAGCATCTTGACTGCTGCCGAGGAGGATAAGTCCTTGGCTGCTGCTGGGGAAGAGAACTCCTGATGACCTCTACTGGGGGGTTCCAAACTAGTAGACTTATGCTGGGGAGGCCAGATTGAGAATCTTCAGCTTGATGGGAAGTAACTCTGGCGACTTCACTGGGGAACTCAAGATTTGTCCTCCCAAAACTCTGTGGGGAGAAGGTTCAATGGTCTGGCTCCGCTGGGGATACTGAAGCTTAAACTCTGAGGGGAATTGAATTCCGGAGGATTCTCTGGCTGGGGATTTGCAAAGATAAGCTACTGCTGGGGAATTTTGATGAACTCCGCTGGGGATAGGGAGAATTTTGGCGAGCGCGATATTCCGTGGTGGTTAGCTTGAGAAGAATCTGAACAAGCGATAGGTTAACATCCGTTACTTGGAGAACCCGTGAACTATTTTCAGAAATCTTGAAGTTGAATCAGCAATAGAGCCGCATCCGTTGTTGGGAAGCGTCCGTAAACTAATTTCAAAGGTTGCATCTGAACAAGCTGATAGATTAACATCCGTTACTTGGGAAGAATCCATGAACTGTTTTCAGAAGTCTTGAGAAGAATCTGAACAAGTGATAGGTTAACATCCGTTTACTTGGAGAACCCGTGAACTATTTTCAGAAATCTTGAAGTTGAATCAGCAATAGAGCCGCATCCGTTGTTGGGAAGCGTCCGTAAACTAATTTCAGAGGTTGCATCTGAACAAGCTGATAGATTAACATCCGTTATTTGGGAAGAATCCATAACTGTTTTCAGAAGTCTTGAGAAGAATCTGAACAAGTGATAGGTTAACATCCGTTTACTTGGAGAACCCGTGAACTATTTTCAGAAATCTTGAAGTTGAATCAGCAATAGAGCCGCATCCGTTGTTGGGAAGCGTCCGTAAACTAATTTCAGAGGTTGCATCTGAACAAGCTGATAGATTAACATCCGTTACTTGGGAAGAATCCATAACTGTTTTCAGAAGTCTTGAAGAGGAACGGGTGTAGGGCTTCCTGATGATGAGCTTGTGTACAACTGCATCGGTTTTTGAACACTTTTGACATTCGAATGCCCCAAGTGGTGATGTAGATAATTTCCTGGCTTATTACAGGTGTTGGTCTACAATCGGTCGTTCACAGATGTTTTCCTGGGTTGTTACAGGTGTTGATCTGGAATTCTTCAGACATGCCCTGGCTGGATACAGGAGTCGAGTCTGGAAATGTAATAGTTGATTTATTGAACACTTTTGACATTTGAATGCCCCAAGTGGTGAAGAAGGAAACTTGAATCAGATTACTCTGCATATTGAGAGATTTCTTGAAATCTTGACTGGACTGCCCCAGGTTAACTGAACTTTGAAAGATCTGTTGGACCTTGACTGGACTGCCCCAGGTTAATTGAATTGTGACATGTCATTCCCCTTGCTGATAGGAGATTTGATGGAAGTGTCATCCTCTTGAAGTGATTTTGACTTACTGAGAGAGTTTTCATTCCTCCGAACATTCGTTGTATGAATTTCTTCGCTGTCAAACAAAAGGGTCAAATGCAGACAGTGATATTCAAGCAATGCAAAGTTTATGTTTGTCTCGAAGTTTTTTTTTTCCGTTTTGAAAAATGCGTTTTTAGCAGAAAACTTTTCATAAGACAAGTCAACACAAGATTTAGAGTAAAGCCCTACAGGAGTCAGGATACCTTTTGTAACAGTATGCTTTTGAACTCACCCATGCTTCAATTAGGACTTTTGAAGGGTTGTAACGTGGCTTGGTTCAAGATTTAAGAAACAAAGGATAAAGGCTCAAAGTATATTTGTACCCACCCGCTCTTCGTGATGTTCTTCAACCTAAGCTCAGTTAATTGTGCGTCACACTCTGTTTTGAGTTTGGAACGACTCTTGGGCGATGGTTCACCGGTTTGAATTTGGGGAGACAGTCATCATCTCCTTTTTTTCTTTTTCAACATTTTTCATGTTGCTGAGGATTTTGTAATGACCTCACTATTTTGATTTTGATTTGTTATCCCTAACTTTTGCCTGACTGTTACCGTTTTCTGGGATTACTGTCAGCGGGATGCCCCAGCTTTCTCAAGCCTCCTTTATAGGTTTTGGCTTGGTGGGCTTTTCTCTTTTGAGAGATTGACTGTCTATGTGATAGGGAACCACCCTTGTCTTTTTGATTCCAAAGGAATGCTTTCTTTTTTGACCTCGTTCGTTGTGTTACGAACTGAGAGATTGCGACTTCAATGCGCGTTTTCTCTTGAATTAACTGAGATACTACCCTGCCCCAGGTTTATCTCAAAGGTTTTGATCATTTTAAAACAGAAAACTCCTACTTCTTTGGCTCGAAGGGGTTGACTAGGGATTAACTTCCTTATAACTCTAGTGTTTGGGATTTGAAAGAAATACCTGTACATCATCAGCAAGGTCTGTTCAAAAGCATACTGTATAAGATTATGGTATTGTTTCGTCATCCTCCCTCTAAAGGCTTTACAGCTTTTTATCAAGAGTCAAATATCATAAAGACAAGCATAAGAGTAGTGAAACGAATGGATGGATTCAAGACAAACATATGCAATGCATTAATGAAAACAGAGTTTAACATCAACAGATAATTGTTTGACAGCAAAAGAAATTACAACTTTGAAAGTTCAAAAAAGAAGCAAAGGTCTTTCAGCTTGAGCTTCGTCACTTCAGGTGGAGAACCTTTTAACGGAAGATTTTCATCTTGCCGTCTGGCATGAATTCCAGCACCCCAATGTCGATCAGATCTTGAATCTTGTTCTTCAAGGCCCAACAGTCGTTGGTGTCGTGTCCCGGACTGTAGGAGTGGTAAACACAAAAGGCGTCGGGATTATAGTGAGGAGAGGAGACATTGGGCTTCTGAGGAGGGTCCTTTAAGGTGAGCAAATTGACCTCCAACAGGCGCTTCAGTATGAAGAATGATGGTATTTCAGTCTCCGTAAACTGTCTTCCCGACATTTCTTGCTTACGCCGATTGCCCCGTTGACGCTGGCGAGGTTGTTGATAGGTTTGTGACCCTGAAGTAAGCAGAGGAGCTTTCCCCTTGTCTTCTTGAGTTGATGGAGGCTGAGCGGTGACTGGCTCTTCTACCTCAGATGTTTGCCCCAGTTGGTTGTTTGGAAGCAGTTGGCGGACAAGAACTCTGAGTTCCTCTTGTCTTTGAGATAGGTCTTGGATGAGAGCCATCTGGCCCACCAACTGTCCCATCATTTGAGTCCTCAAGGTTGTCAGATCAAACTACAGTTCCACAATCTGATCACTCCTGGCATTGTTGGAATTCCCCAAGCCCTTTGTGAGGAGAGCTTTCATCTCTTCTTGCCCCAGAGACAAGTTCAGGAACATCTCCTGCAGCTGAGCAGTCTGGTCTTGAATGTCTTTGACAGACCTCTCTAGCGCCATCTCTTGCTGAAATAAACAGCAGGAGAGTAAGGAAACCTGGAAAAAAGAAAGACTGTCAAAATGCAATGCATGATATGTGGATGCATGCTTTCAACGATCTCTTGGGGTAAACACAAGAAAACGTTAGAGGTTGAACTTGGATCGTTGATTGGAGATCTCCGCACCGATGGACGTCCTTCCACGAGAATCAAGCTCACCATGTCAAGTGGGTCATAGCCACTGATTCAAGTTGTTGTTCTTGATCTTTGTTTGGAGAATCTTTGTATCGGCGGATGTCTTTCCACGAGAATCAAGCTCACCATGTCGAGTGGGTCATAGCCACTGATTCAAGTTGTTGCACTTGGACTTTGACTGGATTGGTTAGAGGAGAAACCCCTTTCCCCTTGATAGGCGTCTGGTTCAACGTAACCCTGCATCAAAAGAACCTTCGAGATCCTTGAAATGGTTATTGAAAATGCTAAAATGCTATGGTATGATGTTATGATGTTATGTACATGTATGCACAAGCAAGTGAGTGTATATAGAGGCAAACATATTCACACAAAGCAAACAAGTGCTTAGGTTTAGGCTTGCATGGGGTTTAGGTACTACCCTCTTGAAGTTAGTTGGCTCATCCTGTCCTAGAATAGAAACTGGGTTCTAAGGATCCCAATATCACTGGATTGCTTTCATTGTTCATCGTTTTGATTTAGCCACTGAACTGGCGACCAAAATATTCCAGGAAAGCAACCCTCAATTGAGTGTAGTATCGAGTATCAACCAACCTCGGACTGCACCAAAGTCGGTCATCTCACTACCCCTAAAAAGGCTAAGATGGTTCAATTAAGGTTCTAAGAGTTCGTTAGTGCTTCATGACATCACACAGCGGCCCCGTACTCTCCTTGACTACTCAAGGGTTACCGATACTCACAAATATGTCACACTAACATAGCTTACTGCTTCAACCATGTCGGTATACTCCGCACAGTTCCCTCGCAGTTTTTTTGCTATTTACCTAAAAAGGTGCCCCAAATCCGGGTGGAGGATTTACAACAAACCCAAACAAGAACCCAAAAGATAAATCAATCCAGTCAATCAAAGCAAGAAAGTAAATGTGATCTAAACCCTAAGGTAACCCCACTTTTAAAACTATTCCCCAGCAGAGTCGCCAGTTCTGTGGTACGGTGGGAGAACTGACTAGTGTTTTGCGTTCGTATTCGCACTTGTGCGGTTGAGCAAGAGTCGCCACCGACTTTTTATTTTATCCTAAAGGAAAGGTTAAAAAAGCACAGCAAAAACCTTTTGAGACCTTTCGTGGGTTCGGGGGGTAGATTATGAAAAGGGAAGGTATTAGCACCCTCTTCATCCATGGTTATCCATGGGCTCTTAGTTACTTGGTTTTTAGATCACTTGCCTTGATTCTTGATTGCTTGAAAATGGTGTGTGAGTGTATTTGAAAATGTTTTTGAAGAAGATGCCTTGTCTTAGGCTAACCTTGTAACAATTCTTTACTCGAATATTTTACAAAGGCGTGTATCTTTTCGAAAAGATGTTTCAAAATGTTTTGAGAGTTTGTTTTGAAAGTGCATGTGGATTGTGGTTTTTGAAAAGAAGGCAAGTGTTTTTGCAAGTCGATCTCAAGTAACTAAGAATTTTGTCTACCCTATTGTGCTCAAAGGTTTTTGTTATGTTTTAACCCCTTTTAACAATTTTGTTCCACCATTGAAATTGGTGGACAATCTTGCGTTTTAGGAAGTTTATTCGGGACGGGCGTGGGTCATCGTATGGACCATGAATGCAATGGTGCCAAGTGTCTTTGGCAATTTGCTTTGAAAAGACTATGATCATTCCGTTTAGGCAACACTTTGAGACTTATGATCATTTGATTTGTTTTGCCAAAGAAACTTGACGTGCAAGCATGGCCCATTTTGGAAGGCAACATGTGGGATTACCCTAGGGGGTGCAAGTGTGATTGTGTATTGATTACATGTATTTGTCTTGTATTAGGTTATCTAGCGTTTGATTTTATATACATGCAAACCCTAGGTCTAACCATGGTATAATTGGAAAACTGTAAATTGCGAAAATGTAAAATCTACGCTATTACAAAATGGTATCCGGGAGTGGGGGTACAAGTGTATGAACGGGGATGAGACTTATAGTATCCAATAAGTTACAACCAAATCGAATTTGCGATCAAATGTAAATGACGAATATACAAATATGAGATAAACAAATGTGTATAGGGCAATGTGAATGTATTTGCATTGTGTAAGTGTATAATGTGAAATATATTGTAAGTGTACAAGTATATGTGTATGTGGATATTTATAGGTGCGACAATATGAAATTAAGGCGAGATTAGGGTATTTGACCTAAATAGGTGTTTTAAGGAATCTTTGATTTGTATATTTTTAATATGTACAAAAGAAAATGTTTTTAATTAAATCGTATGTTCAAGTTCTAATTGAAAAATGTATAAGATGCATCATTGTTTATTATATACAAAAATGTTTTAATTAAGTGTTTAAGAGTTTAATGTTAAAAAAATGTATTTTATCAATTATGTACAAAGTATATTTTAATTAAAAGAAGATATTTTCAAATTTAATGATATTGTATAAAAATAAAATGTATCTTATGTGTATGTACAAAATTAATGTTTTAAAATTTATGTACAAAGTATATTTTAATTAAAAGAATAGAAAGTCATTTTCAATTTTAAGTATATGATATAAAAAAATGTATTTTTTATGTGTTATGTGAAAATATATTTTAATTGTCTATGTACAAAAGAATATCCTTATTAAATGCTAGGAATTTAAATTGTGTAAAAAAAAAGAAGTGTGTTCTTAATTGTTATGTACAAAATATATTTCAATTAAAAGGATAGAAAAGTATTTTTAATTTTAGTTATATGATAAAAAATGTATTTATTATTTATGTACAAATATGTATTTTAATTATAAAAAGAGTATTTTGATGTCAAAAGGGTTTTATAATGTTTTGTTTTTAAAACACTTGGAAACCAAAATATACCAAGAAGGAAATGGGCTTTAGACAGGGTCATTGGGACGAGGCCCATTCGCTTGAAACGGATTTTAGGGTTTGTGAGAAAAGTTTCAACAGAGAAATGCTTTAGGGTTCGTGAGCGGCGCGTTTATGGGTTTCGTCTTCTTCTCCGTTGCATGTCTCTGGGTTCCCTTCGCTTCGAGGCCACCGGCGCTACCCCCACATCTCTCTTCCCTCCAGCTCGAGTTCAAAGGTTTTATTACAGTAAGGTTTGCTTTAGATGCTTGTTTATACCCCTTCTTTACGAATTGCAATGTTTATTCTCTTCGTTCTAAAACCTTGATCTTTTATTGTTATGAGGTGAAGGAGAAAAAGAGAGGGAGAAGAACGTACTACCTGACCTTGGAGAAGGAGGAGAGAAAAGGGGATGTGGCGCTCAGGCGGCCGGAACAAGGGAGTTGAGGCGGAGATACGTGATGCTTGCTCCTTGGTAACTCTGTATCTGTATCTTTCTTCTTCTCGTTTTGAATTTGCCTTAGATTTCTCTCTTCTCCTTCTGTCCCTTTGTGTTGGTTGAACTGTGATGCTTGCTCTTGAATATTTTCTCTCTTATTCTCCTATTGCCCTGAACTTTCGTTGAGTTGGATGCCTTCTGAGATATTTTATTGCCCAATGATGTTTATACTGAGGGCCTAGGGTTTAGTTGCCCTTGAGTATTCGTACGCTTTAGAACATTTGATGCCTTGACACTTTGCCTTGAATGGCCTTCTGAGATGCCTCTTCTGTATGCTTATGTTGCCTTAAACTTTTGAATGCTTGCTTGTATCGCCTTGTTCTGCTTGCCCCATGATGTTTTACTGAGGGCTTAGGAGTTGGTTTTGAATTCTTTTGGTCCTTTGAACTGGTATCCTGGCTTTTAGATTAATGCAGGTTCTGAGTAGGTTTCAGCAGGTCTGAGTTTAGGCCAAGGTATTTTAGTTGTATGCCGGTTTATGGTTCTTGTTGACTGGCTATATGCTTGAGGTTTATTGGACTGCAGGTTGTATGTTTGGTTTGATGGGTGGAATGGTTTTGTGTTTGTGACAGGTTGGTCTTGTTGGTTTAGGTTCAGCAGGTTTTCATTTCTTTCTTGTCTTTTGAGTTATTGACAGGTTAGTGATGGTAGTGCAGTAGGTGTTATGCTTAGGACTTTGTTTCTGGTTCATGAGCTTTTGCAGGTTAATGGTTGTTTGACAGTATGGTGGTCTTCTGTATGGTTCAGGCCAGTTTGTATTTGTAGTGTTAGGCTTTTGAGGTTATGTGCTTGCAGTGATTCTGGTTAAGCTTCAGTATATGGTTGATGTATTGGGGCCTTGGCAAGTTATGCTGTGTGCATCTCTTCTGTCCTTTAGCTTATCGGTTTTTTTTGAGTTTTGTATATTTTTCTCCCTCTCTATCCTGCCTCTGCATAAAGCCTGAACCCTTGCCTCTTATCTCTCTTCTTCTTACTTTCTTAGTACAGTTTAAAGAATTTTAAAATGTTTTTTACTGTACTTTCTTAAGGGGCCACTGATGGGAAATGATGGGAAAAAAAAGAACTTGCTTGCATATAGGATTTCCTCTGCATCTTTATCTTTCTTTGACAGCTTTTGAATAGACTTTTATTTTCCATATCTTTGCCAAATCTGCTTTTGACAGCTTGGGTAGATTTCTTGATATTTTTTACAGCAATTTGTACTTCTTGGATTTTGATAGAAAGTTGTAACTTGGATTTTTTCAGTTTGGTTTGAATTTGAAGTTTGAGATTTTGAAATTATGCAGTTTGATATTCTATGCATTTTGACATTTGCATTTTTTCAACTTTGCATAAAAATTCTTCCCTCTCTGTGAACCGGGAGAAATCCCGTGATTTGCAGAGAGGGTTAACTGATCCCAGTCAGTGGCCCTTAATGATGAGTCTAATTTTATCTGTCTTTTCCAATTTAACTGCTTTCTGACTTTCTCTTTTCTTTTGCAGGTGAATAATTGGATGGAGAGGAATAAAATGAAGCATGAAGAATTAGAAATAAATAGGATAGTTTTTTTCTTTTTATGTAATACTTAAATTAATGTAAACTATTGTTTGTAATTTAAATTATAAACAATATTTGTACAAATAATTCAAATATCAATAAAAGTCTTTGTTATCCAATTAAATCTATTTTCTCTTTATTGTTTATTTATTTATTTAAAACTCTTTGAATTAAAACAATTGAAAAATAAATTTCAATCATCCAATTTAGAATAATAAATAACTTAAATAAAACAATGTCTTAGTAATATTGATCAATTAAACCTGTCTCCTCCAATATCCAAAGCAAAGCAGCAGTTAACCAAAATAAACTGATCAAGCGCATTCCTTTTTTTCACTGATTCTTTGCCAAGCACTGTAATTCCAAACTGCACATCTTCTTTGACTGGCTCAAACAAAACAACATGAATTCAACCCAACTGCCTCTTTTACTGATTAAATCAAGATAATGCGAATTTAACCCGAATCTCGGAATAAACTGCGACGTGCTATGGAATTTTAATCTTTCTGAGAATATGCCCACAAAACCTTAACTCCTGACTAAATGCCAAATAACGTTCGCCTGATCAAAATTGAGCCAAAATCAACCAAAACCCTGAGCCAACTGTTTGAAATAATTCAGAGTCTTGAAAATCAATAAAACCCTAATTTTGTTTTGACTGACGAGAAAAGTCCGTTTGTCCGATTCTTGAGCCAGTTTGAAAAATCAGGAAAGGCTTGAAGCTGAGATTTCTTGGGGAAAAATGCGAGGGCAAATTTTGGGGTACAACACTATAGTATGCCTCTACTACTATTGTTGATGGTGATATGTGTGTGTGAATGAAGTCCTATAAAATGTTACGACATCCTTTCTGATGTATGAACTTGAGAAGTTCATTGTGTTTTAGTTTTTTCCCTAAGGGGGAGAAATAATCGTCTAAGAACAAGGGAGAATGGTCACTAATGTGAATAAGTCATCTGCTATATGTGGTTCATCATGAAGTTTTTTGGTCATCCTTGTGTGTTGGTGTTTATATATAGAACTCTCATAAGTAAGTCTAGTGGTGTGATCATTATGAAATATACCAATGTCCAAGATGGTGTGGGTACAACATCTCATCATTTTATGTCTCCAGGAGTCAGGAGGAGCTATATCTGAAAACTTTCTAATCCTTATGTCTTTTTTTTCAGAAATCCATTTGCTTTGGTAGATGATAGAGTAACCTCTTGGCCAAGTCTGATGAAATTTTTTCAATACTATGGTGAAGACTGAAGTAATTCTCAATGTTGTTGATTATTTTAGAATGCAATGTTCAACCAGCTGTCATGACATTGTATTTTGGAGTGCTTAGTCTATAAATCCCAAGGACGACAGCATGCATAATATGACAAAAGGTGTGAAGGGTAAGAGTGGGGACTTTTATGGACGGCGTGATTACATTGTCTTCTCATCTAGGGACATGTGAAAAATGTTCTCAAAAGTATGAAATATGTCACTTCCAGTGTTGGAACTTTTCAACGGTCAATACTTGGAAAGAGAGAGATAGATCAGATTCTTGCCTCTCTCCTGAAATGAGTGGTGCACCAAAAACAAGAATGATCTTATTTTCCTTGGAAATCTCCTACATTGACTGAATTATGTGTTATAAACAAGGCATCGTTGCAATCTATAGTAACCTCCTTGTTGTTTAAGTACCCATTTTTGGTCCATTTCTCTCAAGTTGTGTTTTAGTTTCCCCTCAGTTTTTCTCTTTTCCTGTGTGTGTTTTTTTCTCAAACTCAACTCTTGTAAATTTTAGCTAAAAAGGGGGAGAGTAGTATTATGTCGTTGAGTCTTGTTTTCATTGCTGAGAGTTGTTGCTCCTTGCATGCAACAATTAAGGTGGAGTATGATCTTCTATCATAAAGGTTTTATGTTTCTTCATCTGATAAATCTTATGTTGTGGGTGTATACAGGATGTTGTTCAAGATGTTCTAACATCTTGTCTAGTTTGGTGTGTCTTCTTGTTTCTGTCACATGACCTTCTAATATGTTTTTCTTCTATCACATGGTCTTCTAACTTTGATTATTCAGGTTAGAATTCTTCTTGGTTTCTTGAGGCTACAGGAAAATTCTTCTAAGACTCTGTGTCAAGAATTGGTTCTGATTTTGAGGGGGAGTAGCTTGGTTGTTCTTTAAGATGTAATTTATCTTCTTCCTCGTGTAAACAAAATGACCTCAGGAATTTCTTCCGTCATCATGGGTGTATTGTACAACAATGAAAGTGATATTCTCTAAGTGGTACTTAGCAGTTTTAACAGGTTTTGTGTTCTAGACTGGACTGCTACGAATATTTGTCATACATGATGTCCTGACATGTTGAGAATTCGGTATTCTCTTATTTTTTGTGTTGAGTAGCTTCCACTAGTTGTTGCTCTGATATTTGTTGTACTGACTTCTGTTGTTGTTCCTCTGATTGTTTGTGTGTTTGAGTTTCTTTTCAAACCTGAGTTGTATTGTTATTTATGTGTGGAAGATGTACTAAGTTATTTTATCCAAAATAAGCTAAAGGGGGAGATTGTTAATTCTCTATTTGTTGTGATTGGCATTATGTTTGGTAAAATTAACTTAGCATAGACATGTTGAAATAAGATGTACTATCAACTGGAGCAACATGTCGAATGTGATGTCCTATGCAATTTCTTTTGACATCGTGATTTTGTACAGCTGGATTGTTGGGTATTTTAGTTTTGTTACTGGTGCAGAATATTCTGTAAATATTATGCTATACTATGTGGCACAGTTTGAAGATTAAAAAGATTCAAGCTGGTTTCAAGTATAATTCTTAGTTTCTAATTATGGAGATAATTTAGGAAACTAATGATTGATGTCCTATCTTTGAGGAGATAATTCTACAACGCCTCTTTCATATCCAGCTGCGTATGTGAAGCCCAAATTCAGTCCATTGAAGGTTATAAATAGAAGGCTTCAAACCTAACACAAGTGTGGAACTTACAGTGCATTTTATTAGGGTTTACGTGTTAATTGTGAGCCTCTTCGTTAACATCTTGATAAAAGATTAGGACTGTGTTTTTGAGTTGTAAGTTTTATAAGTCATTCCAAAGCTTTTAAGCAGTGAATGATTGTGTGTCTTTGAAGTGTGACTTCTGTTATTTTCTAAGTGTTTAGAATTGTCCAGTCACTACTCTGTGATTGGAAGGTATTTGAGAAGGGTCTCATACCTAGGTGAGTCTTAGGTAGAAGTTAAGCAAGGGTAATAATTAAGTGAGAGGTTGTAAATGGGGAAGTTTAGCTTTAAATTAATATTATCTAGTTGATTTCGTCCTTGGCTTGGTAGCCCCCAAAGTAGGTGTTGTTGTACACTAAACTGGATTAACAATCATGCGTGTTCTTTACTTTTTTCACTATGTTTATTGTTTACCTTATCATTGTGTGCTTGTTCAGAGAAAGGTGTCTCGATATCTCTTAGGACATCTGAGATTTGAATACCAGAATTTCAAAATATTTGAAAGATTTGTTTTTTGTTTTTATTTTTGTCGAGAAGATTCTGTAGGGATTTAGAGTTGAAGATTATATTTGATTGAAGAGTCCAAGGAAAACTACAGAAGTCTATATAAGGAGATGTCCAAGACCTAGTTTTTAAGTAGCATAGTTTTATTGTAAAACCTTGTGAAAATAAGGGTTTAGGATTTGAGAGTTCCTTAGTTTCTCTGTGTGTTTTTTGTACATCCTCGTGTATCTTTTGATGCATTTTAGTTGACTAATTGTTACTTGTTTATCAAGTTGTTATTCTCCTCTAAGTTATTAAGCAAAGAGTTAAGTATTGTTCTTAGTGAAGCTTTTAAGCAAACTAAGTATTTTTGTATTGGAAGTGTAATCTTATTTTTGGTTTCTTGAGATATTCCCTGGGACGGAGATTGTTTGATATCACTGAGTTGATTGAGAGTGATAAGGGTTCTCATATCTAGGAGGTTCCTGGGTAGAAATTGCATTAGGTATGGATTAAGTGATAAGTGTAAATTGGAATTGTTTAGCTTCGAATTGATACTACTGATAGTGGATTTCCTTCTTGACTTGGTAGCTCTCAGAGTAGGTGAGTTGCACTGAACTGGTTTAACAATTGATTGTATTCTTTAAGTTTTTGCGATTTACTTTTCTGCACAATCTTTCAATTTTTAACAAGTCTATTTTTCTGTCAGCAAATGTTATAACATTTGTCCTGACATTGTGCATTGTTGAGACATTAGTCTTGACTTCTGATATTGTGTGTGCCATAATTTCAATTGGCATCAAGAGCAGGCACGCTGTTCTGTTTATTGGGTGAGATCCATGGATATAATTTCTGGCACTATGGAGAAAGAAGGAGGATATAACAACAAACCACCCACGTTGGACGGTTCAAACTATGATTGGTGGAAGGTCATAATGGTATCTTTTTTGAAATTTATGGATAACAAAGCTTGGAAGGTTGTTTTAAAAGGATGGGAGAATCCAGTTGTGAAGGATAAAGATGGGAAATAATATATAAAACCTGAAGAAGACTGGGATGAAAATGATAATAAAGAAGCCATTGGAAATTCCAAGACTTTAAATGCTCTATTTAATGGAGTAGACAAAAATATTTTCAGGCTAATTAATACCTGTATTGTAGCCAAGGATGCTTGGGAAATTCTCAAAGCTAAGGATGCTTGGGAAATTCTCAAGACAACTTATGAAGGTACCTCTAAAGTGAAGATTTCAAAACTTTAGCTTCTCACTTCCAAATTTGTGAACTTGAAGATGAATTATGATGAGACAATTCAGGAATATCTGATGAATATTATTGAAATTGCTAGTGCATCAAGTGCCTTGGGAGAGAAGATGTCATAAGCAAAGTTGGTCAGAAATATTCTTAGCTTCTTACCTAGGAGATTTGACATGAAGGTTGCCATTATTGAAGACTCTCAGGACATCAACAACATGAGGGTTTATGAGCTTATTGGGTCACTTCAAACATTTGAATTGGCCATTGGTGACAAGGGTGAGAAAAATAAAAATAAAAAACATAAATTTTGTATCCAATGCTGAAGATGATAAAGGTCAAGCTGAGTTGGACATTAATGAGGATTTGTATAATACCATTATGCTACTTTGGAAGCAACTTAATAGAGTATTGAAAATATTGGACAAAAGAGGGAGACCATATGTCAAGAACATCTCATATGACATTAGTAACAATCTTGATTCTCATAAGAAAATAAGAACAGAAAAGAAGTCAAGTTAAAGTAGAGGCATTCAATGTTTTGAATGTAAAGCATATGGTCATATTAGACCTGAATGTCCCAACTTCCTTAAGAAACAATATAAGGGTTTCACTGCACCTTGGTTTAATGATGATAAGTCAGAAGAGAAGATAATTCTGAGACTGTCAAACTTGTGATGGCTCTATCTGGAAGATGGGTAGATGAATTTAAATCTTATGATGAGAATGATATTTATGAAGACCTGGATGTGTCGTATAAGGAGACTTGTGACAGGTGTGATGAAAGCCTCGAGAAAGAGGAAGAACAAAGGAAGATCGTTGTTGACTTGGAGAATGATAGGAAGCAACTCCTAATTATTGTGTCTCATCTAAAAAGTGAGGTAACACACTTAAATTCCAAGCTTGATAAGTTGACATATTCCATATATATGGTGAAAGAGGATGAAGATGCATGAGTTCATTATCAATTAATAATAAACTGAGAAGAATCTCAGAAGAAAAGTTCCTTCCTTCTAAAAGGAAGAAAAATATCAACATGTCCAGACACATGTGACAACATCCTGGCAAATATGATGAATCTTCAAATTAACCTCAATCTACTTGGAGATGTCACTACTATGGTGAGTCTGGTCATATAAAGTCTTTTTGTTTCAAATTGTATGGAGATAAAAAATCTTCATTTCATTCCAAGGCTAATGAAGTGAGCAAAAGGAGAAGTGTTGAAAATAAGGGTATTAACCTTATAGCTAATACTTCCTTGAGAGACTTAACTAGTGAAGATCGGTACTTTGACAGTGAATGCTATAGACATATGTTAGGGGTCCAAAAGATGTTGGTGGATGTCAAGCCTCATCCCACGGGTTCTGTAAGATTTAGTGATGGATTTAAAGGTGAAATCAAAGGAGTTGGAAAACTCATGCATGTTGGTTGCCCCAGTTTAGAAGATGTGTTATTTGTCAAAGGATTGACTGCTAATCTTATTACCATTAGTCAATTGTGTGACCAAGGTTTATTAGTCAACTTCTCTAAATCATAATGTCTAGTCAAAGATGAGAAAGAAGATGTTCTAATGAAAGGCATAAGGTCCAACGACAACTGCTATTTATGGGAATCTTAAATAATTGCTTACTCTTCCACATGTTCAACAACCAATGAAGATGAAGTGAAGCTATGGCACCAGAAACATGGACATCTCCATTTCAAAAGAATGAAGGAAGTCATATATAAAGGAGATATTAGATATTTTCTAGAGCTCAAGATTAAAGAAGGGAAGGTATGTGATGAGTGTGTAAGTAAGAAGCAAATTACGATGTCACACCCAATGTTGCAACATCAGACTACTTCTAAATTTTTGGAACTTCTTCATATGGATGTAATGGGACCATTACAGATAGACAACCTAGGAGGAAAAAGGTATGTCTTTGTGGTTGTAGATGACTTTTCTGGATATACTTGGATCAATTTTCTTAGAGAAAAAGCATATACTTTTGAAGTCTTCAAAAGTCTGTGTCAAAGCATTCAAAAGGAGAAGAAAAGTGTGATTGTCAAGATTAGAAGGTACAGTGACATGGAGTTTAAGAATACAAATTTTTCTCAATTTTGTGATTTTGAAGGGATAAGCCATGAGTTCTCTTATTCCTGGAAAACTCAGGAAAATGGAATAGTTGAGTAAATGACTAGATTCATACAAGAATCAGCAAGAGTCTTGCTCAGTGCAAAGCAATTTCCATTTGAATATTAGGCTGAAGCTATGAATATTGCTTGCTATATTCATAACAGGGTCACTTTGAGAAGAAGTACTATTACACTCTCTATTGTTAGAACAGGATTTGGTTATGTGTATAATCTTTGTGTTTTGATGAAACAATACATACTCTAATAATTCTTTAAGTGTGCAGATAAAACATTCTAATTGATTCAGCATTGTTGTCTGAAGAATCATCAAAATTGTGTTTAGCATGCCTCAGAAAGACTATTGCATTCAGTTCTGAATAAACATCAGTAGTTTTGATGAATGTTGAATGTTCTCCAAAAGATCCACGTGTACTTCTTTAGATACGGTATTGCTTCAAAAGTCACGAGTGTGTCTAAGAAAAGGATCTACTGTGAAGATCAGATATCAAGCTTTTTCTTTAATGATCAGATATCAAGATAAGGTGCTTCTCAGATAAGCTATTGCTTCTAGCTCATATATCAAGAAATTGTTTATCAGATAAGCTATTGCTATAAGTCTGAAGACTAGGTTCTAACTCTGAAGACTCTGATACCTTTGTGAACATTACAATGGAATATCTTCTGGAAATATTATCATCAGAAATACTCCATCAGAAGATTAAAGAACAAACACATGATCTCTTCTACATACTCTTCACTACTTCAGATCAAAAGTATCTCATAAGAAGAAAAATTATAATCTTGCACGAGAAGATTATAATACAACAATATAAGACCTACTCCACTATGGTGAAGGAAAATCTGTATGATTGAAGATTTGTTGTGCTCTTGTATCCCATGCTCACATGCTAGTTGTGATACGGTGGTAGAACCTACTGTTTTGAAAATGCTGGTTTGCATTTTGCGTTTGTGTTTGCAAAATGTTGCGGTAAGCAAGAGTCACCACCGACTTTTGTTTTATCCAACTGGAAAGGAAAAACGCACAGAAAAATTCCTTTTTCGAGATTTTGAGTACGGGGGTAGATTATAGAAAGGGAAGGTATTAGCACCCTTTCTATCCGTGGTTTTCCACGGGCTCTTAGGTACTTGCTCATCATTTTAAAAATTGCTTCTGTGTTTGTGTGATTTGAAAAATTTTTGTTTTACTTCGATTTAACCCTTGCTTCTGTCTTCAAGAGTGTTACGAAGTCGTTTTGAAAACTTTATTTGAAAAGAGTGTAAGTGTGGAAAAGTTTGATTTTGAGCAAGTACCTACTAGCATCTACCTACTCGAAAAAAAGAATGTTTCTGTTCTTGCTTCCTTTAGACAGTGTTATCCCACTATTAGTGAGTAGGTAGCATCGTTGTTGGAGTTGTAAGGGTCAATTCGAAAGGGACGTACGATCACTAAAGCAATGTTAGGACGTCTTAATAATAACCCTAATGTCTTAAGATCATATTCGAGGCAACATTTCCGAGGTAACCTTTCCGAATGGGACATTTGATCTTTGTTTAGACAAAAGAGAGACCACTAAAACACCCTATACTTAATGATCATTTATCGAAGGCAACCGAAGTGGGAGTATACCCTAGGAGTGCGCATGTGCGAGTGATTCGATTTCAAGTTATTATCTTTGCACATTTAGGGTTTGCTAACTGTTTTAAAATTAACAAACATTCTTGTCATGCAACCCTATTATCAAACATCTAACAGTTAATATTTGCGGAAATTAAAATGTGGAAAATAAAGCTTCGGGATTAATTACATAGCCAAAAACCCATAAAACGAAAAAATAAACGAAAAGTCCTAATTAATCTATTACATCCCATGAGCAATTACATCAATATGGAAAAAATAAATAAATGCGCGCAACGAATAGAGAACGAAAGGAAATTAGGGTTTTGACCCCGTCTAACTTAATTACAAAAAGAATTATTTTTTGGTTGTTTTTGATTATTCTTAAGAAAAATAAGGTTTTAAATCAAATACAAGCAAACCTAATTTACTAATTAAATTAAATTAAGAAAATTAAATTATTTGACCTATTTTTGTGTTTTGGTTATTTTTAAGAAAAGAGAAAATAAAAATTAAATTAAACAAAACCCTAATTTTTCTAATTGATTTTAATTTATTTATAAAAAGAATTAAAGTTACCTAATAAATTAAATTAACTAACTAAATTAATTTTTTATTAAAAAATAAAACCTATATCTAATTTGATGAGAAATTGATTTTAGGATTTTTTATTAAAAAAAAGAATTAATTTTTGTGTTAGTGAAATAATTAAATAAATAAAATAAATAAAATATAAAAGAAAAAAAAAAGAAAATGGGCCTGGTTGATAACAATTTAGAGGGGTGTCATTAGCAATTTCTGGGCCCAAGCAATCTTGGTCCAAGTTTGACCTCCATGTTCCCATGTTTGCACGTTGACTGGGGCCTTTGGTAGACCCTCTCATGCCCAGCGTTGGATTTGAATTGCCTTAGATCCAGTGGATGCTAGCCGATGGCCTATGGTGGACGCCTTGGGAATCTGCACATGGAATCAAGTATAGAAAAAATGCATTGAAGAAACAAGGGGACCTGGGGATCGAACCCAGGTCCTATGGACTTTCCACTCGCCTCAACACCAACTGAGCTAGCACACTTCTTTGTACATAGGGACACAAATAAATAATATATTAAAATACCCAATTTGTTAATTTCTTGCGCGCAAAATTTCAAAAAGGCGAATGGGATGGTGCCACGCAAGTCTTCTTCTTCCTCCCTCCGTTGGTAAAAGTAAGAGACTTTTACCTACAGACATAGGTCCGTCGCTATAACTCCTGCATATTTCAAAATCACATACAGGCACGATAAATGAAATCTAATGTTGTGGACCAATTCGTCTTGGCCTGGTGAGCATCATGGTGCCCTTCTTGTGGACCAATTTTGCCTGTATAAAAATATCCTAAAACGCAACAAGAAGACCTAACCATGGTGGATTTCAATATAACCAGCAAAAATGCAATTAATTGTCACCATGAGCTTGCAAACATGTTAGGGATTATAAATATGTTATTGAAACATGATAAAGATGCAAGAATAGAGAGATTCGATTTTGAAAATAGTGACAAACCGTGGGGGTCGTGGAACCGGATTCTGGGCACGAGGATGCTTGCTTTTGATTGGTATAGCTTCCTTGTATTCCCAGGAAGCGAATGGGATGGCTTGGGAGTCTTGAAAATGCTTAGAAGTATCAAATCAGATCACCACTTTTCTTGAGTTTTTTCAAGTTTTATTCTTCCTCTCGACGCCTCCAAACCTTGTGTTTTTGATCTGCTTTTGTCCACTATATACCAATGATTGAATTAGGGTTACAAATGTGTTCTCAATCTTTGTCAATTATGGTCTTTGATCATGATTTGATTTTCATGAAAATCTTTCCAAAATAGGTCAAAAATCAATCTTTTTATGCGCAACCATGCCTTACACGATTTGATTCTTTTGCTAGCTGTACAAGGGACCTGAAATATGCACAAAATCTTAAGGTTTGAATGATTTGGATATTTCCATGATTTATTTTGATTTAAATTGATTTAATTGAAATAAAAAATCAAAATAAATGGTAAAAATAAAATAAAGGCAAGTGGGAAGAGTTAGGGCTCGTGGACCATGTTACAAACTCAAAACAATTGTAAAAAGTTGGGCCCATTTGAAAAAAATTGCAATTTGAGGCACTTTTGACTTTTGGCAATTTTGCAAAAAAGGTCAACTTCACCAATGCATAACTTCCTTAATTTTGACTCTTTGAAGGTGTTCTTGGACATTTTAGAAAACTTGAGATGTCTTATAAGCAACCTTTTTTGTTTAATCTCAATTGAATCCTCCATGTTCATGTATGAAGCTTTGGAAAAAAAGGTGTTTTTGGTGACTTTTCAAAATGACCTATAATGTCCAAATTCATAACTTCTTGTGAGTGCATATTTTAAACTTGGGAGCTGAAGATGAATTGTAGGGAATTTCATCCTCTTCAAAATGAGCTTTGTATGGCTCATTTCTCATAAAGTATGGGAAAGTTGTGCTTGGTCAAAGTTGAGTTGACTTTTCCTGCTAAACCCTAATTTAGCAACTTTTGGGTTTTGATGAATTGTGAGCAATCCTTGATGAATCATGATCAACCCTTAATAAAATGATGAATAATACTTCAAAATGAGAATGTTGACCAAAAATATTGAAGTTTGACTGTATGTGGGCCTCAGTTGACTTTTGCCCTAGCACAATCGATTTTCAGGCCTTTGAGCAATTGATTGAGCAAACTTCCTCTGCAAGGCTTGAAACTTGACATAGATGATCTTGAGAACATATTAGGACAATGGTGAGCATTTGGGATCCCTTGGACTCAAGTACCTTGATGCAAAATGAAACCCTAATTTGAGGTAGACTGCCTTAGAAGAGGATTTGTCTGATCAACTCTTGGACTTCCTTGAGCCATCTGAGGACCTCACTTGAAATGTATTGAGAAATATGGGAGGGCAAATTTTGGGGTACAACAGCTGCCCCTGTTCAATCTTCTTAAACCTGAGAATGTAGATTGGCTTGTCTGCCTTTCGTGATCCGAAGGTGGAAGATGATTGAACACTAGAGTGCCCAGAAATTTGCACTCGCATGAAGTGGTACTTGTCTTGTGATGTCAGGAATGGGCTTATAGATTCCATTTGGAGATTGATGACGGAGGATGGGCTTAAAGATGCCATCAGAAGGAGTGTTGATCGCATAAGAGATTCCTTAGCGAAAGCTTGTATACCTGTTGTTGAGGAGGATTCCGCTGGGGAATGTTGTTCTCTGTCGTGAGAAAAGTTAAATTTTAGGAGCTTCAGTCGTCCGTTATTCTACTGGGGAATCATCTCTTGGTCGAAGAGGTGAAAATGAACTACTACCTGGTCGTGATCCAGGCTTCATAGTGATAAGATCGACTACTATCTGGTCGTAATCCAGGCTTTATAATGACTTACTGGGAAGATGAGATTAAACTTGCTATCCGGTCGTAATCCAGGCTTCACAATTTCTCAATTCTTATCTGGTCGTAATCCAGGCTTCCAAAGGAACTCGGTTGCTATCTGGTCGCATCCGGGCTTTAACTTGAATTTAGGGCATACTAATATCCGGTCGACTTCGGGCTTCTTAGTAATTGTCCAGGTAAACTGCTATTTGGTTGAAATCCAAGATTCACAGTGTCTTTTACCGTTATCTGGTCGTAATCCAGGCTTCACAATGTTTCATACTATTATCTGGTCGAATCCAGGCTTCATGGTGTCCTGTACTGCTATCTGGTCGAATCCGGTCTTCACAATACCCCACTTCTTATCTGGTCGAAATCCAGGCTTCAGAAATAATTTAGTTGTTATCCGGTCGCATTCGGGCTTTAACTTGAATTTAGGGCACACTAATATCCGGTCGACTCTGGGCTTCTTAGTAATTATCCAGGTAAAATTGCTATTTGGTCGAAATCCAAGCTTCGCAGTGTTTTGTACCGCTATCTGGTCGTAATCCAGGCTTCAAGATGTTTCATACCATTATCTGGTTGAATCCAGGCTTCATGGTGTCCTGTACTGCTATCTGGTCGAATCCAGGCTTCACAATACCTCACTTCTTATCTAGTCTAAATCCAGGCTTCAGAATAAATCAAGTGGTTATCCAGTCACATCCGGGATTCCATTTGATTTTAAGGCCTACTAATATCCGGTCGACTCCGGGCTTCATAGTAATTGGCCAGGTGAACTGCTATTTGGTTGAAATCCAAGCTTCGCAGTGTCCCTTACTGTTATCTGGTCGTAATCCCAGGCTTCAGTGTCTTTTACCACTATCTGGTCGTAATCCAGGCTTCACGATGCATTATACCATTATCTGGTCGAATCCAAGCTTCATGGTGTTCGGGGAAATCAAGGTATTATCCGGTCGAATTCGGGCTTCATAACCTGCATTAAAGATATACCACTATCTGGTCATAATTCAGGCTTCGTAGTATTCTTGGCTGCTATCTGGTCATAACCTAGGCTTCACAACATCTTCTACCATTATCTGGTCGAGTCCAGGCTTCATGGTGTCTTGTATTGCTATTTGGTTGTAATCCAGGCTTCGCAATAACTTGCTGAGATGTTATCCGGTCGAATCCGGGCTTCACGGCTTGTGTTTATGATATACCACTATCTGGTCGAGTCCAGGCTTCATGGTGTCTTGTATTTCTATCTGGTCGTAATCCAAGCTTCACAATAACTTGCTGGGGATTAAACTATTATCCGGTTGAATCCGGGCTTCATAGCTTGTTTTCAAGGGATACCACTATCTGGTCGTAATCCAGGTTTTGCGGTATTCTGATATTGTTATCCGGTCGTTCTCCGGGCTTCACAATATGATGGAGGAATCAAGATATTATCCGATCGTACCCGGGCTTCATAGCTTGAAATTTATGAGAATTTGATTGTATCTTTTCCTGAAAGGTAAAGGGTTAGTCTTATGTCATGTCATGATGTATGAAATGTATTGAGCAATGATGTTCTCAAAATAAATTAGACTGTGTTGTATGATGTGTATATGCATGTCATGATGTATGGATGTGCAATGTTTTTATGATGTTCTCTAGTTGGGGAAAATAAATCCCGGACTACTGCTGGAGAATATGAGGAGTTTCGCTCGCTGGGGATAATGACCGAAGATGACTTGAGAATAAATTGGCGGGAGAATAACTCTGCTGGAGAATAAACTGGTGAGAAAATGACTCTGTGGGAAGAGAGGTACTCTACCGGAAGATCCGCTGATTTGGAGAGATAACCTCGGTTGTGGATGAATTACTGTTGCTGGTGATGACAAACTCTGTCGAGGATTGAGTTTCTGTTGGTGGAAGAAATAGACTCCATTGGGTATGGTCTTCCATTGTTGGTGAAAGATGAACTCTGCTTGGGGAGAACTAACATCACTATATTTTGGTACCTCTTACTCTGCGGGGAGTGTATATACTTTTAGTCATTTTCTCAAGCTGGGTCTATCCCTGTACCTGGTGAATAGAGCAACTGTAAGGTTTGGACATTTCTTGTTTGCCCCTGTTTCTGGAATTACGAGTAATCGTCTTTTGTTTCGCATGTAAATATTTATGAGCAACAATTATCTTCAAATGCATATATCAAAAATGCATCATTGGATGTTCTTGCAAAACAAAACAGGAAAAGAAAAATGATTTTGAAATGAATTGTAAAATGAATTGTATTGATTTTGAAGTTGGCCTGTGATAGGCGTTTTGTACAAGAGGCTGACGTCCTAGTAAGAGAACACCGCCGAATGATAGAAATTATACAATTTTGAAAAACAAAGAAAAACAGCTACGTGAACAATCCCACTGGGTTCCAACTCTGCTATTGCCTTTATATCTTCGAGCGTCTCATCACTTTGCTACTTGGTTGAAGGTAGATCAGATTGATTGGTGTCGTTCGAGCTTGATAGTCGATACCAAAGTCTGGTTGCAAGATGATCCAATGAGACATAGTGTTACGCTTTGATCCCTAATTTTTGCCTGGACCGCCCTTTCGGGTTTTCAGTCCACCGAGATACCCTTTTTTGCCCAAGCCACCTTTTCAGGTTTTCGACTTGCCGGGTGTACAGTTTTTTTTTCATTTTCATCCCTTATTTTTGCCCTAACCCTTTTGGTTCGTCGGGAAGCCCTTATTTTTGCCTAGGCCAGTCGACCTAGTGGGTCTTTGATTATGTGTAGTATTTTTTCACTATGTCTGCATTGACGGGGTGAGGAAGATCGTCACCATCTATGATGGTTAGAATCATAGCTCCTCCTGAGAAAATGTTCTTAACCACAAATGGCCCTTCGTACGCAGGGGTCCACTTGCCCCTGGGATCACCTTGTGGCAGGATAATGCGTTTGATTACCAGATCCCCGACTTGATATTCATGTCGTCTAACTTTCTTGTTAAATGCCTTGATCATTCTCTTTTGATACGTTTGACCATGAAAAATAGCAGTAAGTCTCTTTTCATCGATTAAGTTCAGCTGATCAAGCCGGGTCTGGATCCAATCGTCCTCGCTCAAACTTGCATCCTTCATAATCCGGAGAGAGGGTATCTGGACTTCAATGGGCAAGACTGCCTCCATGCCATACACCAAGGAATAGGGTGTTGCCCCTATCGAAGTCTGCGTTGAGGTATGGTATCCATGAAAAGCGAATGGTAACATCTCGTGCCAGTCTTTGTATGTCACTGTCATCTTCTGCACAATCTTCTTGATGTTCTTATTATCCGCTTCAACAACCCCATTCATCTTCGGTCGGTAAGGAGAAGAGTTGTGATGTTGTATCTTAAACTGTTTACAGAGTTTGGTGATCATCGTATTGTTGAGATTTTTAACATTGTCCATAATGATCCTCTCTGGTACGCCGTATCGACAAATCAGATTGTGTCGGATAAACCACGCCACAACATTCTTGGTTACTGTAGCAAAGGAAGCTGCCTCAACCCACTTTGTGAAATAATCAACAGTTACCAGAATGAAACGATGCCCGTTGGACGCAGTAGGTTTGATCTCGCCAATCATATTGATGCCCCACATTGCAAAGGGCCAAGGTGCCATCAAAACATTCAGAGGAACTGGAGGTACATGCACCTTATCAGCATAGACTTGGCACTTATGACAGGTCCGAGAATACTGATAACAATCGGCTTCCATAGTAGACCAATAATATCCAGCCCGTAGGATTTTCTTTGCCATGGTATGTCCACTGGAATAAGTTCTGAAAGTACCTTCATGTAACTCTGTCATGATCTTTTCTGCCTCGTTCTTATCCACACATCACAGTAAGGTTGAATCATGGTTATGCTTGTAAAGGATACCATTATTGATGAAGAACTTCATCGTGAACCTTCTTAAGAACTTCTTATCATTAACAAATGCACCCTCGGGCTACTCTTGAGCCTCAAGATACCTCTTTACTTCGTGAAACCAGGGTTTATTTGCTACCTCTTCATTCTCAATATCACAGCAATGTACGGGTTCGTCCAACCTCTCGATGGTAATCCGGGGAGCTTCATTGTCCCACCTGACCTTGAACATAGAATACATGGTAGCTAGCGCATCCGCTAACTGATTCTCCTCTCTTGGGAAGTGTTCAAAGGTTATCTCCTCAAAGTGCGGGAGCAACGTCAGTACATACTCCTTGTAAGGAATAAGATTTGGGTGTTTTGTATCCCACTCGCCTTTGATTTGGATGATCACTAGAGCGAAATCTCCGAATACACTCAAGAACTTAATCCTTAGGTCAATAGCTGCTCGAAGGCCCATGATGCACGCTTCATACTCCGCCATATTATTGGTGAAGTTAAAACATAATCGGGCGGTGAACAGAGTATGACATCCTTCAGGAGATATAATCATAGCGCCAATTCCGTTACCCAATGAGTTTGAAGCTCCATTAAAATACATAGACCATCGAGATCCTTCCTCAGGTCCTTCATCCGGTCCAGGTTCTTCACAGTCGATCACCAACATGATGTTCTCATCTGGGAACTCGAAATTCATGGATTTGTAATCATCCACGGCCTGATGCGCCAAATGATCTGCCAACACACTCCCCTTGATTGCTTTTTGGGTTGTGTATTGGATGTCATACTCAGTTAAGATCATCTGCCAACTTGCTATTCTTCTGGACAAGGCAGGCTTTTCGAAGATATACTTGATTGGATCCATCTTTGATATCAATAGGGTAGTGTGAGTCAACATATATTGTCTCAGCCGGTGAGCAGCCCATGCCAAAGCGCAGCAAGTTTTCTCGAGCAACGAGTATCGGGTCTCGCAGTCGGTAAACTTTTTGCTAAGGTAGTAAATAGCGTGCTCTTTTCGGCCAGACTCGTCATGCTGCCCCAGCAGCACCCCATTGAATTGTCGAGTATTGTCAAGTATAAGATCAAAGGTCTTCCTTAAACTGGAGGCATCAAGATAGGTGGCTCTTGGAGATATTCTTTGATCCTTTCGAAAGCGGTCTGACATTCATCGTTCAATTTTACCACTTGATCTTTCTTCAGTAGCTTGAAGATTGGCTCACAAGTAGTAGTCAAATGTGAAATAAATCGGGCAATGTAGTTCAGACGTCCCAAAGAGCCTCTAACTTCTTTTTCCGTTCGGGGAGCTGGTATCTCTTGTATAGCCTTCACCTTTGCAGGATCCACTTGAATACATTTATCACTAACGACCAGCAGCTTACCAGACCTCACCTCGAAGGTGAACTTGTTCGGGTTTAACCTTAGCTTGTACATCTTCAACCTGTCGAACAGTTTCTAGAGAAGGTCAAGGTGTTCTTCTTCAGTCCGGGACCTTGTAATCATGTCATCAACGTATACCTCAATTTCATGATGAATCATGTCGTGGAACAAAGCGACCATGGCGCGCTGATAAGTTGCCCCAGTATTCTTCAACCCGAAAGGCATTACATTGTAATAGAAGGTTCCCCACTATGTAACGAAGGTTGTCTTCTCCATGTCCTCGGGATCCATCTTAATCTGATTGTAACCAGAAAAACCATCCATAAAGGAGAAGATTTCATGTTGTGCAGTGTTGTCGACCAGAACATCAATGTGAGGAAGCGGGAAATCATCCTTGGGGCTCGCCCTGTTCAGGTCCCTATAGTACACACACATCCGTACCTTACCATCCTTCTTAGGTACTGGAACAACATTGGCAACCCACTGTGGGTAAGAAGTGACAGCTAGAAATCCGGCGTCAAACCGTTTCATGACCTCAGCTTTAATTTTCTTAGACATCTCAGGGCACATATGACGAACTTTCTGCTTTACCGGAGGACAGACTTCTTTGGTTGGTAGGCGGTGCACCACAATGTCAGTGTCTAAACCAGGCATATCTTCATAAGACTAAGAAAAGATCTCAACATAGTCATGTAGCATTTGTATCAACCGTTGCTTGACACTAGGCTCCAGATTTGCACCTATCTTGACCTCTTTTTTGTCTTCCTCCGTACCCAAATTCACTTATTTCACTGGCTCTTCATGAGGTTGTATGGCCCTCTCTTCCTGTAGTAACAGTCTAGCAAGTTCCCCAGGAACCTCACAATCATCCTCACCTTCGTCCTCGGCTTGGTTGATCGGATTTTCGAAGTCATAACTGGCAGTAGCAGAGTTGTTATCAATGGGATCCAGAGTGGATGTGGATCTGCATTATGATATGTGAGTATGTGTAAGACAATAGTTGTTTTGATAAAGTTCAAGATAGAAAAGAAAAACAAGGAGCGCAAAATTTGTAATGCAAGAAAACGTCCAATGCTTTATTGATGATATATGAAAATGACAAATAATAAGCCCTCACAAACAAAAGCCAAGGTGCCTCGGGCAAGGCACCGGGCCTTAAAGTTTCAAACTGTCTGTTACAAATCTCAAAACAAAAGTCAATTACTGTGTAATAAAAGAAACGGGCACGAAGTCTTTCACTGTCCAGTTGTTCAATCCACCGTTGGTAGTCGGGTAAATCCAGTTGTCGATATCTGACTCTTCTTCATTATCTTCAATTGCATTCACTCCCTGATCATGCTTGGGCATGGGTGCAGTTATGACGTTGGGTTTCTCCAGAGCGTCAAACTCAATCTCTTTAGCTTCAATCAAATCTTACACCTTATTCTTCAAATTCCTGCAGTTGTTCGTATCATGACCCGGGCTATCGGAGTGATAGGCACAGCGGGCGTTCGGATTATATAGCAGAGATGTGGTGTTGGGATTCTTCGGGGCTTCCCTTAGAGTTACCAGGTTGGTCTTCAACAATTGCGGTAGAATTTGAGACAAAGTCATATTAAGCCGAGTGTGCTGTCTTTGTGATCTCTCCATTCTTTGCTGATTGTTGCATTGCGGGGCAGCGGTGAGTCTTGATATTACTACCGCATTCACTGCTTGACGGCGTTCAAGTCGGTTTTGGCTCCTCGAACTGTAAAGTGCACTGGCTTCTTTCTTACCGGTGAATGGCTTCTTTTCTGCACTTGATGAAGTACCTTTCTATATCTTACCACTTCGGATGCCAGCTTATACTCTCTCCCCAGTCAAAATCAATTCAGTAAACCCAGATGACAAACTTCCGATCAAATGATTAAAAAACGGACCAGACAACGTCCCTAAAAACATGTCAACCAACTCCCTCTTAGACAAAGGGCGTTGGACTCTTCCAGCCAGATCTCTCCACTTCTGAGCATAGTCCTTAAAGCCTTCGCCTGCACCCATAGACATACCCTGAAGCTGAGTACGAGTGGGAGCAAGGTCGGCGTTATACTGGTATTGCCTGTAGAAAGCAGTAGAAAGGTCCTCCCAGTTTCGGACATTAGCTCCTTCCAATTGATAAAACCATTCAAGTTGAGTCCCTGACAGACTATCTTGAAAGAAATGTACCCACAGATTCCTATCAGTAGTGTAAGGTTGAATTTTTCGAACATACGAGCGGAGATGGAGTTTTGGACAGGATACTCCATCGTACTTAGCAAAAACTGGAGCTTTGAACTTATGAGGGTTCACCACCCCAGATGCTAGTCCCAAATCTCCAAAGTCCAAACTGAGAATCTTCTGAATCTCCATGGCACTTAGACGGTCCTCAATTGTTTGTACCTATCCTCAGCAGGAGGGTACTGTTCATCATCAAAATCAGTATCATTATCAGAGACCACGGGGCTAGGACCCTTTTCCTCCTCTTGATTCTCTCCTCCTTTGGATGAATGAGACAGATCAGCTTCCTGTCGCAACCTATTCCCAAATTTGTGACTCATATTCAGAAGAACCACCTTCTTCTTCTTCTTTTTCTTCCCTTTCAGGATGAGAGTCTTCAAATCCTGTTGCCCTTCAGCCAAGTTCAAGAACATCTCTTGGAATTGGGCATTTTGTGCCTGAAGAGCTTTAATGGCTTAATCGGTAGGTATTTCAGAAGACATTTTGTGCTGAAATAAACAGCGAGGAAGATGAGAAACCTGTAATGGTACATGTAATGATGTGTATGATAATGGAATGTGTATGGAATAATTTCAAAGACTTTGGGAGATTTAAATTTGTAAAACAAAAATGAAACACACTTTATTAGATTAACTTGTAAAAATGTTTAACAATGCCTTTAAGGCGTTTACAAAATAAATAACTGAAAAAGAAAATCTAAACTAGAAACAATAAAAGATATCAGAAATCCCATGGTCGTTTCCCCTTCGTTCTGACATAATCATTGATTTTCCTCTCGTTCTCAAGTTGCCTCATGAGCTTCAAGATCTTCCTTTCCTGCTCATGATACTTCTCCCGGTAGGTATCCCTTTCTTCCTTCAACTGAATCCAGGATCTCTTCAATGCCCCAAGATCGGTAGGCGTATAGGGATAAATGACCGTATAAGGAACACCTTCTTCATTAGTAGGCTCCACAATTACTGGCAACACAGCTTCATAAGGCATCCCCAGCTTCTGGGCTCGAGCTTGGACCCATCGGAGATAAGGTTGCATAGGGAGAGAAGTCTTTGGTCCTAGCTCGTGAGGGTCAGGCCTGTTCACCATGCCCCAGGCCCGTATAAACCTTCGACGATGCTCACCAACGCCCCCTTGTAGTCAAAGACAATATCTGTAAGCAGTATCTCATGAGGACCGTCTCTCCGAGCGCGACTAAACTGTCGTAGAGCCAATCAAGGACCGTAAGTTATTCCTCCTCTAATTCCAAGCAACGGAACATTAGGGTATCCCCCACATCGGTCAATGACAGCAGTGTCCTCCATAGCCTTAGAACTCCAAAGAATGTTCGTATGGGCAAGGGACATTATCCTGTAAGCCCAACCTAAACCTTCCTCATTCTTTAATACAGACTTGGGGAGGTGCGAAATAAACCACCTCTCCAACAGCGGCATACAACACATGAGGGTCCCTCTTCTTTGCACAGTACGAGTATAGAGGGCGTGTAGGATATCACCCAGAAGAGTAGGTACAGGATTACGAGACAAGAAGATCTTGACTGCATTCAAATCTATGAAGGAGTCCGGATTTGGGAAGAGAACCAAACCATAGATGAGGAGAGCCAAGATGTCTTCAAAAGCTTGAAAGTCCAAATTACCCCAGAACAAATGATCTTGATAAATCAGAAATTTAGCCAAGAAACCTTTAACCCCGCTCCGTGTCTCCCAGTTGGATACTACATCAACCCTTTTTAGATGTAAGGCTAAAGCAATGTCCTCGGGTCTAGGAACCTCTTCCAAACCTGTGAAGGGTGTCTGCTCGAGGATGGATATGCCCAGTAAGTAACAAAACTCCTCCAAAGTGGGAACTAGCTGATAATCCGGGAAGGTAAAATAATGATGCACCGGATCAAAAAACTAGAAAAGCACGCTCATCATATGCTCATCCAACATTGAAGTGACCAAACTAAGGAGATGACCATGTCTTCTAACGAATGAAGAAGTATCAGGAACTTTTGAGACTAACTCTTTGAGTTGAGCATGTATTTGTACGAAGTTAACCCGAATGGTGTTTTTGCGCATGGAAGCCATAATCTGCAAAACAGAACAAAGATAAATTCCCTCGGTCTTTGAAATGGTTAGCGTAATGAAGTATGCATGCTATGTTATGATGCATAATGTCATGATAAAAGCACACAACAGGTATAGCAGATAACAGACATGGTAAAGGCAAACAAGTCACACAAGAGCCCTTAAGTTTCAGGCTTGCATGGGGTTTAGGTATTACCCTCTTGAAGTTCAGTTGGTTTTAACCTGTCCTAATAATAGTAATCGTGTTCTAGAGGTTCTCAATATCACTGACCATCCTCCATCGGTCATGGTTTCAGCTCACGCAATCTTTTCTTGCAGCCGGAACTATCTCGAGAGTATGGTCTCAATGAGTGTAGTATCGAGTATCAACCAGTTCTCAGCTTTACACCGAGGCCGGTTATCTCACTACTTCCTATGGCCAATTTGGTCAATTATAGGTTCTAAGGTCAGTTGATGCTTAACGACACACATAGCAGCCTCGTATTCTCCTCGTTTCTCCATAAGGGATACCGGTAACAACCAATGCGCCACATCAATGTAGCTACTGCTTCAACCGTATCGGTCTACACTGTACAATTCCCTCACAGTTTATTGCTACTTACCTAAAAGGTGTCCCTCAGATCTGGGTTAGGATCTATAGTAACTCCAATACAAAACCCTCAAAAGTAAAGCAATCAAATCAAACAATAGAAGCAATATGATGAACTAATCCTAAGGTATACCCCACTTATTAATGTCCCCAGCAGAGTCGCCAGTTCTGTGATACGGTGGTAGAACCGACTATTTTGGAAAATGCTGGTTTGTGTTTTGCATTTGTGTTTGCAAAATGTCGCGGTAAGCAAGAGTCACCACTGACTTTTATTTTATCCAACTGGAAAGGAAAAAAGCACAGAAAAATTCCTTTTTCGAGATTTTGAGTACGGGGGGTAGATTATAGAAAGGGAAGGTATTAGCACCCTTTCCATTCGTGGTTTTCCACGGGCTCTTAGGTACTTGCTCATCATTTTAAAAATTGCTTTCATGTTTGTGTGATTTGAAAAGTTTTTGTTTTACTTCGATTTAACCCTTGCTTCTGTCTTCAAGAGTGTTACAAAGTCGTTTTGAAAACTTTGTTTGAAAAGAGTGTAAGTGTGGAAAAGTTTGATTTTGAGCAAGTACCTACTAGTATCTACCTACTCGAAAAAAAGAATGTTTATGTTCTTGCTTCCTTTAGACAGCGCTATCCCACTATTAGTGAGTAGGTAGCACCGTTGTTAGAGTTGTAAGGGTCAATTCGAAAGGGACAGACGATCATTAAAGCAATGTTAGGATGTCTTAGTAATAACCCTAATGTCTTAAGATCATATTCGAGGCAACATTTCTGAGGCAACCTTTCTGAACGGGACATTTGATCTTTGTTTAGACAAAAGAGTGACCACTAAAATACCCTATACTTAATGATCGTTTATCGAAGACAACCGAAGTGGGAGTATACCCTAGGAGTGTGCATGTGCGAGTGATTCGATTTCAAGTTATTATCTTTGCACATTTAAGGTTTGCTAATTGTTTTAAAATTAACATACATTCTTGTCATGCAACCCTATTATCATACATCTAACAGTTAATATTTGCGGAAATTAATATGCGGAAAATAAAGCTACGCTATTACAAGGCTTCGGGATTAATTACATAGCCAAAAACCCGTAAAATGAAAAAATAAACGAAAAGTCCTAATTAATCTATTACATCCCATGAGCAATTACATCAATATGGCAAAAATAAATAAATGTGCGCAACGAATAGAGAACGAAAGGAAATTAGGGTTTTGACCTCGTCTAACCTAATTACAAAAAGAATTATTTTTTGGTTGTTTTTGATTATTCTTAAGAAAAATAAGGTTTTAAATCAAATACAAGCAAACCTAATTTACTAATTAAATTAAATTAAGAAAATTAAATTATTTGACCTATTTTTGTGTTTTGGTTATTTTTAAGAAAAGAGAAAATAAAAATTAAATTAAACAAAACCCTAATTTTTCTAATTGATTTTAATTTATTTATAAAAAAAATTAAAGTTACCTAATAAATTAAATTAAATTAACTAACTAAATTAATTTTTTATTAAAAAATAAAACCTAAATCTAATTTGGTGAGAAATTGATTTTATGATTTTTGATTAAAAAAAAAGAATTAATTTTTGTATTAGTAAAATAATTAAATAAATAAAATAAAGAAAATATAAAAGAAAAGAAAAAGAAAATGGGCCTGTTTCATAGAAATTTGGAGGGGTGTCATTAGATATTTCTGGGCCCAAGCAATCTTGGTCCATGTTTGACCTCCATGTTCCCATGTTTGCACGTTGACTGGGGCCTTTGGTAGACCCTCTCATGACCAGCGTTGGATTTGAATTGCCTTAGATCCAGTGGATGCTAGATGATGGCCTATGGTGGACACCTTGGTAATCTGCACAAGGAATCAAGTATAGAAAAAATGCATTGAAGAAACAAGGGGACCTGGGGATCGAACCCAGGTCCTATGGACTTTCCACTCGCCTCAACACCAACTGAGCTGGCACGCTTCTTTGTACATAGGGACACAAATAAATAATATATTAAAAAACACAATTTGTTAATTTCCTACGCGCGAAATTTCAAAAAGGGGAATGGGATGGTGCCACGCAGGTCTTCTTCTTCCTCCCTCCGTTGGTCAAAGTCAGATACTTTTACCTACAGACATAGGTTCGTCGCTATAACTCCTGCATATTTCAGAATCACATACAGGCACGATAAATGAAATCTAATGTTGTGGACCAATTCGTCTTGGCCTGGTGAGCATCATGATGCCCTTCTTATGGACCAATTTTGCCTGTATAAAAAGATCCTAAAACGCAACAAGAAGACCTAGCCATGGTGGATTTTAATATAGCCAGCAAAAATGCAATTAATTATCACCATGAGCTTGCAAACACGTTAGGAATTATAAATATGCTATTGAAACATGATAAAGATGCAAGAATAGAGAGATTCGATTTTGAAAATAGTGACAAACCGTGGGGGTCGTGGAACCGGATTCTGGGCACGAGGATGCTTGCTTTTGATTGGTATAGCTTCCTTGTATTCCCAGGAAGCGAATGAGATGGCTTGGGAGTCTTGAAAATGCTTGAAAGTATCAAATCAGATCACCACTTTTCTTGAGTTTTTTCAAGTTTTGTTCTTCCTCTCCACGCCTCCAAACCTTGTTTTTTTATCTGCTTTTGTCCATTATATACCAATGATTGAATTAGGGTTACAAATGTGTTCTGAATCTTTGTCAATTATGGTATTTGATCATGATTTGATTTTCATGAAAATCTTTCCAAAATAGGCCAAAAATCAATCTTTTTATGCACAACCATGCCTTACACGATATGATTCTCTTGCTAGCTGTACAAGGGACCTGAAATATGCACAAAATCTTAAGGTTTGAATGATTTGGATATTTCCATGATTTATTTTGATTTAAATTGATTTAATTGAAATAAAAAATCAAAATAAATGGTAAAAATAAAATAAAGGCAAGTGGGAAGAGTTAGGGTTCGTGGACCATGTTACAAACTCAAAACAAGTGCAAAAAGTTGGGCCCATTTGATAAAAATTGCAATTTGAGGCACTTTTGACTTTTGGCAATTTTGCAAAAAAGGTCAACTTCACCAATGCATAACTTACTCAATTTTGACTCTTTGAAGGTGTTCTTGGACTTTTTAGAAATATTGAGATGTGCTCTAAGAAAAATTTTTGGTCTCATCTCAATTGAGTCCTCCATGTTCATGTATGAAGCTTTGGAAAAAAAGGTGTTTTTGTTGACTTTTCAAAATGACCTATAATGTCTAAATTCATAACTTCTTGTGAGTGCATATTTTGAACTTGGGATATGAAGATGAATTGTTGGGAATTGAATCCTATTCAAAATGAGCCTTGGATGGGTCATTTATCTTAAAGTATGAGTAAGTTATTCTTGGTCAAAGTTGAGTTGACTTTTCCTGCAAAACCCTAATTTAGCAACTTTTGGGTTTTGATAAATTGTGAGCAATCCTTGATGAATCATGATCAACCCTTGATCAAATGATGAATAATACTTCAAAATGAGAATTTTGACCAAAAATCTTGAAGTTTGACTGTATGTGGGCCATAGTTGACTTTTGCCCTAGCACAGTCGATTTTTAGGCCTTTGAGCAATTGACTGAGCAAACTTCCTCTGCAAGGCTTGAAACTTGACATAGATGATCTTGAGAACATGTTAGGACAATGGTGAGCATTTGGGATCCCTTGGACTCAAGTACCTTGATGCAAAATGAAACCCTAATTTGAGGTAGACTGCCTTAGGAGAGGATTTGTCTGATCAACTCTTGGACTTCCTTGAGCCATATGAGGACCTCACTTGAAATGTATTGAGAAATATGGGAGGGAAAATTTTGGGGTACAACACTAGTGTTGTAGCAGTTGGCAGATGAAAGAGACGTTTTGTAATATCCAACAATCTCTTTTCTCAGTCTATATAAAGGGGTGACTACTTCATTGGAAACTAACGATTCTACTCAGACAATTGAAGTATTAAAGAAACACTGCAAAGAAAACAAAGAGAGAAAATATTAAAAAGAAATAAAAAGCACAAAGAGTTGTTGCTTCCTTTTGTGTTAACTTCCATTCTCTATAACACAAGCTCATTATTGTGTTATTTATCATTGTTGTATACACAAGAGTTGTTTCTCATATTTGTGTGTAAACATTTGTTCTTCATTGTAGTGTTAAATCTGCTTTTTAGAAGCACTCTTGTAACCACTGTTTGATTGTAAATCTTTCTAGATTTGTTTCCTCAAGTGACTAAGTTGTTGTCAAAATTACTTGAGAGGGCTAAGGTGTTTTTCTAAACTCTTAAACGTTATTGTAATATTTCTATATTATTGAATTAAGTCCTTTTCTAAGAAAAAATCACCTTGGTGGATGGACAAGAGTATCCTTTTCTAAGGTGAACTTGTATAAACTAATCGTGTCACTTTTCATTCTAGCTTATCTATCATTGTTCGTTTATGAGAAGAATTTCTATAAGAAACTGTTTTTTAAAAACCCAATTCAAGTCCCTATTTCTTGCGTTTTTCTCAACCTTCATCTATGAGGTATAGAAAGGAAGGAAACCTAAAGTTAAATACTTCCATATATTTCGAAGTAAATTCCAAATGTTTACTGATAAAGATCAAGTGGACAAGAAGGATTCCATAGGGGATGAAAGAATATTTTGGGTTAGTCTTCAAGCAGAAGAGCTTATAGAATTTTTAACTCCAAAACTGGAATGCCAATGGAATCTATAAATGTGAAAATTGATGATTCAATTACTAAAGAGGAGGTGGATGATAGAGACGATGTTGGGACATCCTGTGTGCAAACTGATGGAGCACTAAGGGAGAAAATTAGTGAATTCATAAGCATTGAATCAATGAATTCTCAATCCAGCAAAGGACTGTCTACTGAAGGACAAATAGAATAATCCAAGGAACTGACTACAATTCACTCTGATAAAGGAAATATCAATGAATTAAATATGAAGATATCAAATACTGATGGATGTTTTTCCTTGAGGAATAATTTAGGTTTTTGGATCATTAAGGAGCAAAAGTGTGCTTCTTGGTGTACTACTGGAGCTGAAGGAAGGGATATAAGAGAAAGTTTCTCTGAATTGATGTTGAAGAGACATGATGTCAAGCAGGATGTCATGACATTTTACAGTGAAGATCTGAATTCTTTCAGATATCTCTATCAACATGGCTGGAACAAGGACATTGCTGGTTTTAATAAACATATCAAGCATCTTATTAAAGGGAAGATTGTAACTCTAGAGCATATGGACAATGTTGTACCCCAAAATTTGCCCTCCCATTTTCTTCAATACATTCTCCTAGGTTTCTCAAATGCTCAAGGTGGCTCAAGAATTGATCAGATAAATTATCCTCTTAAATAATGGACTCACAACTATGGTTTTGTATTTCTCAAGGAAGATTGGGTTTCCAAGGTCTCAAGTGGTTTTCATTGTTATTCATATGTCCCTAAGAATTCTCATGTCAAATTTCAATTCTTGCATCACAAGTTTGCTCAGTCAATGACTCAGATGACTGAAAATCAACTATAATAGACAAAAAGTCAATTATGGTCAACATACAGTCAAACTTCAATATTTTTTTGTTAACGTAAACATTTTGAAGCGACATTCATCATTTGATCAAGGGTTGATCATGGTTCCTCAAGAAAATCCCTCAAATCATCAAAAGTCAAAAGTTGCTAAATTAGGGTTTCCTTAGGAGAAGTTGTTGTACCCAAAAATTTTCCCTCCCATATTTCTCAAAACATTGCAAGAAAGATCCTCAAGTTGCTCAAGGTAGTCCAAGGGTTGGCCAAACAACCTCTCTCCTAAGGCAGTCTACCCCAAATTAGGGTTTCATGTTGCATCAAGATCCTTGAGTCCAAGTGACCCCAAGTGCTCACCAATGTCCTAATATGTTGTCAAGATCATCCATGTCAAGTGTCAAGCCTTGCAGAGGAAGTTTGCTCAGTCAATTGCTCAAAGGTCCAAAAATCGACTATGCTAGGGCAAAAGTCAACTGTGACCCACATACAGTCAAACTTCAATATTTTTTGTCAGCATCCTCATTTTAAAGTATATTTCATCATTTTATCAAGGGTTGATAATGATTCATCAAGGATTGCTCATAATTCATCAAGGTTCAAAAGTTGTTAAATTAGGGTTTTGCAGGAAAAGTCAACTCAACTTTGACCAAGCATAACTTTCTCATACTTTATGAGAAATGACCCATCCAAAGCTCATTTTTAAGGGGATGCAATTTCCTACAATCCATCTTCATCTCCCAAGATTAAAAAAATGCACTCACAAGAAGTTATGAATTTGGACATTATAGGTCATTTTGAAAAGTCAACAAAAACACCTTTTTTTCAAAGCTTCTAACTTGAGAATAGAATATCAAATTGAGATTAGACCAAAAGGGTTGGTTATATTACATCTCAAGCTTTATAAAAAGTCCAAGAACACCTCCAAAGAGTCAAAATTGAGGAAGTTATGCATTGTTGAAGTTAGACTTTTTTGCAAAATTGCCAAAAGTCAACTATCCCCAAAACTTCATTTTTTGCCAAATGGGCCCATTCTTTTTCACTTGTTTTGAGTTGGAATTGTAGCCCACGTGCTCTAGCCTTGGCCATGTGTCCATATCATATTTTTATTAATTATTTTGATTTTTATTTGAATTAATTTGATTTAAATCAAATAAAATCAAATAAAATCCAAAAGCATTGATAACAAGGATTTTGTGATTGTTTCAGGTTCTAATCACAGCTAGCAAGGCATTCAAATTCGTATCAAGCCATATATGTACAATAAGATTGAAAAGAAGCCAATTTTGGAAGGTTGTTAAAGAAGAATCAAATCAAATCCAAAGTCATTGATGGAGAGGGATTTGGGCAGAGTTTTCAAACCTAATGCATTGTACAATACATAAGGAGGCGAGGCAGATAAAAATCAGGGTTGGAGATCAAGCATGGAGCAAGAACCGAATTTGCAAAAACAAGCAAAAAGTGAGAATTCGAAATCACTCTTAGAGGTAGTTTCAAGGCTCTTTAATGATCTCAATCGTTTCCTGGCAGCTTCCACAACCTAAACCAATCAAAACCAGGCATTTTCAAGCTCTCTTGTGCACTGTAAGTCATTCACGGAACCACCCTTTTCTTGAAATCGATTAGCTTCATTCTTGCATCTATAATGAAAAATAATTGCATATTCTTGATCACCATGATGTTTGCAAGCTTTTGCCAATAGCCAATTTCATTTATCTGACCTATATCGTGATTCACCATAGTTAGGGTTTCGAGTTTGCTTTTAGGGCTTTTTGTTTCAGGAATAATTAGCCTTCATAATGGCTATGGCTGTGATCAGAGGGATGAGACGAGTCTAACCATGGTGTTAGATTCCATTTATGTTGCCTGTGGAAGAATTTGGAGTGAGGCTACGACATTAGCTGCGGATAAAATCCGCAGGTAAAAACTCCAGTTTTCCAAGAACAGGGATGATGCGTTGGTACTCTCCCATAGGACCATTCAAATATTTGCGCGCATTTTTTATTGTTTTTCCAATATTTCTTTTTTTTCAGATATTATCTTCAGTGTTTGATTAACATACAACAAAACAATGTAGCCCAGTGGTCACCAGGTGTACATTCAAGGCGTTAGAGGCTGGAGGTCAGGGGTTCGATCCCTGCCTCCAGCATTTGTTATTTTTCCTAATTATTGCAGATGATCCAATGCACGCTTAAGCTTGATGACCATCATACACCTCCCTCATCAACACGCCAGATGGCCAGATCTGGTGGTCACCATTGCAAGCACACCATGGACCAAGTCAACACCAACGCACTGAATCAAGAAAGTCAAAGTGGATCTTCATCCTTGGGCCAGAAGATTGCTTTCTACACCCCCTAAATCAGGCTCATTCTCTACTTATTTTATTTTTATTTTTTTTGTTTTATTTAATTATTTTATTTTGTTTAATTCAATTACTAACCAATAGAATAATTTCTTTTTATCAAAAATCACAAAAAAATGTTTTTTACCCAATTAAATTTCAGAACTTTATTTTTCATTAATAAATATTAATTAATTTAATTAGGTAGATTAATTAGGTAACTTAAATTTATTTTACAAATATTTAAAATTAATTAGAATAATTAGGTTTTAACATTGGTTTAATTATTTTATTTTCTTTCCTAAATTAACAAAAACTCCAAAAATATGTCATTTAATATTTTTCATTAATTAATTTATTTAATAATTAATTTAGCATTTAATTTTAGGATTCAATTTCTTTTCTTAAAAATAAAAATAGCAAAAACCATTTTGTTTAATTAAAAGGGTCAAAACCCTAATTTCGCATTCGATTTAATTTCGCATCGCGCGCTTTATTTATCCAATTAATGTATCTGCTCCTGGCTTGTAATAAATAATTAGAACATTTATTTATTTTTCCGCTTTTATTTTATTTTCAAAGGGTTGCTTTTGGCGATGTAAATACCCGACGCCTTGTAATAATTTAGTTTAATTTTTGCACCTTTAATTTCTGCAAATATACAACTGTTAGATGTTTGATAATAGGGCTTGCATGACAAGAATGAATGTCTAATTTAAAACAGTTAGGTAATCTTAAACATGTGCAAAGATAAAAATAATTTAAATCAATACACTCGCACATGCGCACTTCTAGGGTACACCCCACTTGGTTGCCTTCGTACACGGCCATTGAGCATAGGTTGTTTTAGAGGTCGCCCTCTTGTCTAAAAGATCATAGTTTCCTCGAAATGGTCGCCCGGATATTGTTGCCTCAAACAAATGATCTAAGACATTAGGGTTACCGCTAAGGCGTCCTAACATTGCTTTAGTGATCGTATATCCCTCTTTCGAATTGACCCTCAAACTCCAACGACGGTGCTACCTACTCAGTAATAGTGGGATATCATTGTCTAAAGGAAATTAGCATAGAACGATTCCTTTTTCGAGTAGGTAGATTAATTCTTAAGTACTTGCTCTCTCAAAATGAAACTTTTTCACACTTACACACTTTTACAAACAAGTTTTCAAAAACACTTCATTACGCTCTTGAGGACAGAAGCAAGAGTTAAATCGAAGTTAAAAACAAAAACTTTTCAAACCCACAAACACAAAGAAAACAATTTTGAAAACAATGAGCAAGTACCTAAGAGCCCGTAGATAACTACGGATAGAAAGGGTGCTAATACCTTCCCTTTCTATAATCTACCCCCCGTACTCAGAAATATCTCAAAAAAGGAATTTTTCTGTGCGTTTTTCCTTTCCTTGTTGGATAAATAAAAGTTGGTGGCGACTCTTGCTTACCGCGACATTTTGCAAAAACAAACGCAAAACGCAAACCAGCATTCCAAAAAACAGTTAGTTCTTCCACCGTATCACAGAACTGGCGACTCTGCTGGGGAGAATAATAAGTGGGGTGTACCTTAGGATTAGTTCATATTGTTTTCAATTTATTGATCTGTATGCTTTATCTTTGTGGGTTTGAATCGGAGTTACTATAGATCCTAACCCGAATCTGGGGATACCTTTTAGGTAAGTAGCAATAGACTGTGAGGGAACTGTACAGCATAGACCGATACGGTTGAAGCAGTAGCTACGTTGGTGTGGCACTTTAGTTTGTACCGATATCCCTTGTGGTGGAACAAGGAGAATATGGGGTTGCTAAGGGGTTATTAAGAACCAACTGACCTTAGAACCTGTAATTGACCAACTTGGCCATAGAAAAGTACCAGTATGCTACACTCATCGAGACCAAACTCTCGTGATGATTCCGGCTGCAAGAAAAGGTTGCTAAACTGGAATTATGGACGATCGAGTATGGTCAGTGATATTGAGATCCTCTAGAACCCGGTTACTATTTCTAGGACAGGTTGAACCAACTGAACTGAAAGAGGGTTGTACCTAAATTCCTTGCCAGCTTGAAATCTAAGGGCTATCTGTGTGACTTGTTTGCCCTTACCATGTTTTCTATCTGTGAATACTTGTGGTGTGTTTCTATCATGACATCATGCATCATGACATTGCATGCATATTGCATTGGACTAACCATTTCAAAGACCAATGGGATTCATCTTTGTTCTGTTTTGCAGATCATGGCATCTATGCGTAGAAACACTATTCGGACCAGTTTTGTACAGATTTCTACTCAGCTTAAATATTTGGTTTCCAAGGTTCCTAACACTTCCTCTTTTGATAGAAGACATGGTCACATCATCAGTCTAGTCACCTCCAAGCTGGATGAACAGATGATGAGTGTCTTATTCCAGTTCTTTGATCCATTGTACCACTGCTTTACCTTCCCGAACTATCAGTTGGTCCCTACCTTGGAAGAGTTCTCTGATCTACTTGGTATTTCTATTCTAGAGCAGACGCCATTTACAGGTTGGGAGATAGCCCTTAAGCCAGAGGATGTTGCTACAGCCCTACATCTGATAAAGGCCGAGGTAATATCTAATTGGGAGACTCGGAGTGGGACAAAAGGCTTCTTGGCTAAGTTCTTGGTTGATCAGGCTAATCAGTTCTGGGACAGTTTAGACTTTCAGGCGTTCGAAGACATCCTGGCACTTCTTATTTATGGTTTGGTCCTGTTTCCAAATTCAGATTCCTTTGTTGATGTGAACACGGTGAAGATTTTCATGTCCCGTAATCCAGTGCCCACTCTCTTGGGTGATAATCTGCACACTCTCTATGCCCGTACTGCTCAGAAACGGGGGACCCTTATGTGTTGTGCACCATTGCTGGCAAGGTGGTTTATTTCTCACCTCCCCAAATCTGTTTTGAAGAACAAGGAAGGCACGGGTTGGGCCTATAGGATCATGTCAGTGGCTCACACGGATATCATTTGGACTACTAAAGACATGGAAGAAGTAGCTATTATTGATCGCTGTGGGGAATACCCCAATGTTCCATTGCTAGGAATCAATGGAGGGATCACCTAGAATCCTTGTTTGGCCTTACGCCAGTTTGGGAGAGCTAGGAGGGACGGACCTCATGAGTTGTTGCTTCCAAGCGTTGTCTTTGACTTCCAAGGGGATAGTGAGGGACATCGCCGCAGATTCATACGAGCCTGGGATACGGTCAACAGGTCTGATCCGCATGAGCTAGGTGTGAAGACTTCTCTTCCGATGGAACCATATCTCCGGTGGGTTCGAGCTCGTGCTCAAAAACTAGGGATGCCGTACGAAGCTGTCTTGCCGGTAATTGTTGAGAGTACTGATGAAGAAGGGGTTCCTCCTACCATCCTCCATCCATACATGCCTACTGACATTGGGGCATTAAAGAGGTCTTGGATCCAGCTAAGGGAAGAACGGGATACTTATAGAGAAAAGTATCACGAGCAAGAGCGGAAGATTCTGAAGCTTACAAGGCAGCTGGAGAATGAGCGGGTCTTTAATGACTATTTCGGCACCAAAGGAAAGCGACCATGGGAGCGTTGATTGTCTTTTATTGTTTCTAGCATAGATTTTCTTTCAGTATTTCTTTTTTGTAACGCCTTAAAGGAATCTGTTAAACATTGATTTCAAGTTCTTTATCTAATAAAAGTGTGTTTCATTTTGGTTTACGAATTTGAATCTCCAAAGTCTTTGAAATTATATCATACGCATTTCATTCCCATGTACCTCATTACAGGTACCCTTACAGGTTTCTCATCTTCTTCGCTGTTTATTTCAGCACATCATGTCTTCTGAAACATCAACTGATCAAGCTATCAATGCTCTGCAAGCTCAGAACGCCCAGTTCCAGGAAATGTTCATGAACTTGGCCAAGGGTCAGCAAGATCTGAAGACTCTTATCTTGAAGGATAAGAAGAAGAAGAAGAAGACAGTCCTCTTGAATATGGGTCGCAGATTCGGGAATAATTTGCAGGAAGATGTTGATTTATCTCACTCACCTGGAGGGGGAGAGAATCAGGAAGAAAGGAGGGCTCCTAGCCCTGTGGTTTCTGACAATGAGACTGACTTTGACGAAGACCAGTATCCTCCTGCTGAGGATAGGTATAAGCAACTCGAAGACCGGTTGAACGCAATAGAGGTCCAGAAAGTTCCTAGTCTGGACTTCGGAGATTTGGGTTTGTCATCTGGGGTGGTGATTCCCCACAAGTTTAAAGCATCAGTCTTTGCTAAGTACGATGGGGTCTTCTGCCCAAAGCTACACCTCCGCTCGTATGTTAGAAAGATTCAGCCTTACACTGCTGACAAGAACCTCTGGATCCATTTCTTTCAAGAAAGTCTCTCAGGGACTCAACTTGAATGGTTTTACCAACTGGAAGGAGCTAATGTCCGTAGCTGGGAGGACCTTGCTGCTTCTTTTTACAAGAAGTACCAATACAATGCCGACCTTGCTCCCACGCGTACCCAACTTCAGGGTATGTCTATGGGTGCGAGCGAAGGTTTCAAGGACTACGCTCAGAAATGGAAGGACCTTTCTAGGAGAGTACAACCCCCTCTGGCTGATAGAGAGTTAGTGGACATGTTTTTGGGGACCTTGTCTGGTCCGTATTTCAATCATCTGATTGGTAGTTCATCGTCCGGGTTTACTGAGCTGATCATGACCGGGAAAGAGTTGAAGTCGGTATCAAGAGCGGTAAAATACAGAAGGGTGCTTCATCAAGCACGGAGAAGAAGCCTTTTAAGAAGGAATCTAGCGCAGTTTACAGCTCTAGAAACCAAAACAAACCTGAGTGCCGCCAAATGGTTAATGCGGTGGTTATAGCAATACCTGTTGTTGCCCCTCAGCACAACAATCAGCCAAGAGTAGAAAGGCCGCCAAGACAATTTACTCGGCTCAGTATGACCCTGTCTCAGATCCTGCCGCAGTTATTAAAGACCAATCTGGTGATTCCGAAGGAGGCTCCGAAGAATCTCAATACTACATCATTGATGTATAATCCGAACGCCCGCTGTGCTTTTCACTCTAATAGCCCAGAGCATGATACGAATAACTGTTGGGTCTTAAAAAATAAAGTGCAGGATCTGATCGATGCTAAGGAGATCGAGTTTGAAGCGCCGGAAAAGCCTAATGTCATAACGGCACATATGCCCAAACATGACGCGGGAGTGAATGCTATTGGGGACGATGATGAAGAGTTTGATATTGACAGTTGGATTTACCCGACTGTTGATGATGGATTGAGCAATTGGAAAACAAAGGATTCTATGCCCGTTTCTTTGATTATCCAGTAATGAGACTTTTGTTTTAAGTTTGTAACAGACAATTTTAAACTTTATGGCCAGGTGCCTTACCCGAGACACTGCGGCTTTGTTTGTGAGGGCTTTATGTGTGTCATTACCATATATCATTAATAAAAGCATTGGACGTTTCTTGCATTTCAAATTTTGCGCTCCTTGTTTTTCTTTTCTATCTTGCAAAACAGCTATTTTACACACACTCACATATACAGGTCTACATCCACTCTGGATCCTACTGATAACGACTCTGTTACTGCCAGTTATGACTTCGAAAGTCCGATCAACTTAGTCGAAGAAGAAGGTGAAGATGATTGCGAAGTGCCTGGTGAACTTGCTAGACTGTTACTTCAGGAAGAGAGGGCCATACAGCCGCATGAAGAGCCAGTAGAATCAGTGAATCTGGGTACAGAGGTAGACAAGAAAGAGGTCAAGATCGGTGCAAATCTGGAGTCTAGTGTTAAATAACGGCTGATTCAAATGCTGTGTGATTATGTAGAGATGTTTTCCTGGTCTTATGAAGATATGCCTGGGTTAGATACCGATATTATGGTTCACCGCCTGCCTACCAAGGAAGACTGTCCTCCAGTAAAACAGAAGGTTCGTCGAATGTGCCCAGAGATGTCTGAGAAAATCAAGGCTGAAGTTATGAAACAGTTTGATGTCGATTTTCTAGCAGTTACTTATTACCCACAGTGGGTTTCCAACATGGTTCCAGTGCCGAAGAAGGATGGTAAGGTTCGAATGTGTGTTGACTATAGGGATATGAACAGGGCAAGTCCCAAGGATGATTTCCCTCTACCTCATATCGACGTTATGGTTAACAACACCGCACAGCATAAGGTCTTATCCTTTATGGATGGTTTCTCCGGTTATAATCAGATTAAAATGGCTCCCGAAGACATGGAGAAGACAACCTTTGTTACGCAGTGGGGCACCTTTTGTTACAAAGTCATGCCTTTCGGATTGAAGAATGTTGGGGCAACGTATCAGCGCGCCATGGTCGCTTTGTTCCATGACATGATCTATCATGAGATTGAGGTATACGTCGACGACATGATTGCAAGGTCCCAGACTGAAGAAGAACATCTTGATCACCTTCATAAGCTATTTGACAGGTTGGAGTTGTACAAGCTGAGGTTAAACCCAAACAAGTGCACCTTCAGAGTGAGGTCTGGTAAGCTGCTAGGTTTCGTCGTAAGTGATAAAGGTATTCAAGTGGATCCTGCAAAGGTGAAGGCTATACAGGAAATGCCAGCTCCCCGAACAGAAAAAGAAGTCAGAGGCTTTCTGGGATGGCTGAACTATATTGCCCGACTCATCTCACCCCTGACTGCTACTTGTGAGCCAATCTTTAAGTTGCTAAAGAAAGATCAAGTGGTAAGATGGAATGATGAATGTCAGGCCGCTTTCGAAAGGATCAAAGAATATCTCCAAGAGCCACCTATTCTGATGCCTCAAGTTGAAGGGAGACCTTTGATTTTATACTTGACAGTACTCGAGAACTCAATGGGGTGTGTGTTGGGTCAGCATGACGAGTCTGGCCAAAAAGAGCATGCTATTTATTACCTTAGCAAAAAGTTTACCGAATGTGAGACCCGATACTCACTACTCGAGAAAACTTGTTGCGCTTTGGCATGGGTTGCTCGCCGGCTGAGACAGTATATGCTGACTCACACTACTCTATAATATCAAAGATGGATCCAATCAAGTATATCTTCGAGAAGCCTGCCCTGTCCGGAAGAATAGCAAGATGGCAGATGATCTTGACTGAGTATGACATCCAGTATACGACCAAAAAGGCAATTAAGGGAAGTGTGTTGGCAGATTATTTGGCACATTAGGCAGTGGACGATTACCAGTCTATGAACTTCGAGTTCCCAGATGAGAATATCATGATAGTGACTGACTGTGAAGAACCTGGACCGGATGAAGGACCTGAAGAGGGATCCTGATGGTCTATGTACTTTGATGGAGCTTCGAACGCTTTGGGTAATAGCATTGGCACCGTGATCATATCTCCTAAAGGCTCTCATACTCTGTTCACCGCCCAACTATTTTTCAACTGCACCAACAATATGGCGGAGTATGAAGTGTGCATCATGGGTCTTCGAGCAGCAGTTGACCTAAGGATTAAGTTCTTGAGTGTGTTCAGAGATTCCGTTCTCGCGATCAGTCAGATCAAAGGCGAATGGGATACGAAACACCTGAATCTTATTCCCTACAAGGAGTATGTATTGACGTTGCTTCCACATTTCGAGGAGATAACCTTTAAACACTTCCCTAGAGAGGAGAATCAGTTAGCGGGCGCGCTAGCTACGATGTCTTCTATGTTCAAAGTCAATTGGGACAACGAAGCTCCCCAGATTATCATTGAAAGGTTAGATGAACCTGCACATTGCTGCAACATTGAAACTGAAGAGGTAGCAGATAAACCCTGGTTTCATGAGGTGAAGAGGTACCTTGAGGCTCAGGAGTACCCCGAGGGTGCATCTGTTAATGACAAGAAGTTTCTGAGGAGGTTCGTGGTAAAGTTCTTCATCAGTAATGACATCCTTTACAAGTGTAACCATGATTTGACCTTGATGCGATGTGTGGATAAGAACGAGGCAGAAAGGATTATGGTAGATTTACATGAAGGTACTTTTGGAACTCATTCCAGTGGGCACACCAAGGCAAAGAAAATCCTACGGGAAGGATATTATTGGTCTACAATGGAAGCCGACTGTTATCAGCATTCTCGGACCTGTCACAAGTGCCAAGTCTATGCTGATAAGGTACACATACCTCCAGTTCCTCTGAATGTTTTGACAGCTCCGTGGCCTTTTGCAATGTGGGGCATCGACATGATCGGCGAGATCAGACCTACAGTGTCTAACGGGCATCATTTCATCCTGGTAGCTATTGATTACTTTACGAAGTGGGTTGAAGCAGCTTCCTTTTCTACTATAACCAAGAACGTCGTGGCACGGTTTATTCGGCACAATCTGATCTATCGATATGGTGTACCATAGAGGATCATTATAGACAGTGGTACATATCTTAACAATAAAATGATCACCGAGCTCTGCAAGCAGTTCAAGATACAGCATCACAACTCTTCTCCCTATCGGCCGAAGATGAATGGGGTTGTTGAAGCGGCTAATAAGAACATCAAGAAGATTGTGCAGAAGATGACGGTGACATACAAAGACTGGAACGAGATGTTACCATTTTCTCTACATGGGTACCGTACCTCAGCGCGGACGTCAATAGGGGCACCCCCCTATTCCTTGGTATATGGTATGGAGGCAGTCTTTCCCATTGAAGTTCAGATACCCTCTCTTCGAATTATGAAGGATGCAAGTTTGAGCGAAGATGACTGGATCCAGACCCGGCTTGATCAACTAAACTTAATTGACGATAAGAGACTTACTGCTATTTGTCATGGTCAAACGTATCAAAAGTGAATGATCAAGGCATTTAACAAGAAAGTTAGACGACAAGAGTATCAAGTCAGGGATCTGGTGATCAAACGCATCATCCTACCACAAGGTGATCCCAGGGGCAAATGGACCCCCTACGTAGGAAGGGCCATTTATGGTTAAGAACATTTTCTCAGGAGGAGCTATGATTCTAACCACCATGGATGGTGACGACCTTCCTCACCCTGTCAATGCAGACATAGTGAAAAGATACTACGCATAATCAACGACCCACTAGGTCGACTGGCCTAGGCAAAAATAAGGGCTTCCCGGTGAACCAAAAAGGTTTGGGCAAAAATAAGGGATGAAAATAAAAAATCTGTACACCCGGAAAGTCGAAAACCTGAAAAGGCGGCTTGGGCAAAAAAGGGTATCCCGGTGGACTGAAAACCCGAAAGGGCGGTCCAGGCAAAATTAGGGATCAAAGCGTAACACTATGTCTCATTGGATTACCTTGCAACCAGACTTCGGTATCGACTATCAAGCTCGGACGGCACTAATCAATCTGATCTACCTTCAACCAAGTAGCAAAGTGATGAGATGCTCGAGGATATAAAGGCAATAGCAGAGTCGAAACCCAGTGGGATTATTCACATAGTTGTTTTTCTTTGTTTTTCACGAACTGTATAAATTCTATTTATTCGGTGGCGTTCTCTTACTAGAACGTCAGCCTCTTGTACAAAAACGCCTATTTACAGGCCAAACTTCAAAGTCAATACAATTCATTTTCAGAGAAATTTCAAACTGTTTTTTCTTTTTCTGTTTTGTTTTGCAAAGAACGTCCAATGTTCATTTTTTGATATATGCATTTGACAATAAACTACTGCTCATGAACATTTACACGCGAAACAAAAGACGATTACTTGTAATATCAGAAATAGGGGCAATAATAATTATCCAAGCTTTACAGTTGCTCTGTCCACCAGGTACAAGGATAAATTTAGCTGAAGAGTATGACTGAGGTACATTCACTCCCCGTAGAGTAAGAAAAAGATAGTAGAGTTAACTCTCCCCAGCTGAGGCTCACAACTGTGAACGAGTCGGTAATATTCACCCCAAGCAGAGTTTATCTACCATCAGCACTAAAAAGTCTTAATATCCCCAGTGGAGTATAAAAAATATATCCCCAGTGGAGTCTGGAAAATCTTCCCCAGTGGAGTTTGGAGGGTCATCCCCAGTAGACTCTGGAAGTTTGTCCCCAGTAGAGCCTAAAAGGTTATCCCCAGTGAAGTCGCAGCTGAAATATCATCCCCGACGGAGTTCATTCCTTGCACAAATAAAAACTCAATCCCCAATAGGATTCAGTATCACCAGCAACGGTAATGCATCCCCAGCAGAATTTATCAGCTGAATCCTCTACAGAGCATCTCTTCCCCACAGAGTAATCTCCTCATCAGTTTATTCCCCAACGGATTTATCCTCTCCTGCAGGTTTATTCTCACAATCATCTTTGTTCACTATCCCCAGCGGAAACGAAGAGTTCAACTCTTTTCTCCAGCAGCAACCCGGGATTTATTTTCCCAGCTAAAAACATTACATTTCCATACATCATGACACATGCATATACGTATCATATAACACAATCTCATTTATTTTGAGAACATCATTTCCTGATACATATCACGCATTACATACAACTAACCTTTACCTTTCAGGAAGGATGCGGTTAAATTCTCACAAAATTCAAAGCTATGAAGCTTTTACCTCAGTCGAATTACAGACAAGTTCCTAAATCTCAGCAGAGATGTTTTTCTCAGTTGAATTACGGGCAGGTTCCTGAATCTCAGCAAAAGTGTTCCTCCATTGAAGTACGGGCAAGTTCCTAAATCTCAGCAGAGATGTTTTTCTCAGTTGAATTACGGGCGAGTTCTTAAATCTCGACGAAGATGTTTCCCCCAGTTGAATTACGGATGAGTTCCTAAATCTCAGCAGAGATGTTTTTCTCAGTTGAATTATGGGCAAGTTCCTAAATCTCATCAAAAGTGTTCCTCCGTTGAATTATAGACAAGTTCCTAAATCTCAGCAGAGAAGTTTTCTCAGTTGAATTACGGGCGAGTTCCTAAATCTTGACGAAGATGTTTCCCCAGTTGAATTACGGACAAGTTCCTAAATCTCAGCAGAGATGTTTTTCTCAGTTGAATTACGGGCAGGTTCCTAAATCTCGACAAATATGTTCCTCCGTTGAATTACAGACAAGTTCCTAAATCTCAGCAAAGAAGTTTTCTCAGTTGAATTATGGGCGAGTTCTTAAATCTCGACGAAGATGTTTCCCCCAGTTGAAGTACGAGCAAGTTCCTAAATCTCGACAAAGGTGTTCCTCCATTGAATTACAGACAAATTCCTAAATCTCAGCAGAGAAGTTTTCTCAGTTGAATTACGGGCGAGTTCTTAAATCTCGACGAAGATGTTTCCCCCAGTTGAATTACGGATGAGTTCCTAAATCTCAGCAGAGATGTTTTTCTCAGTTGAATTACGGGCAGGTTCCTAAATCTCAGCAAAGATGTTCCTCCGTTGAATTACAGACAAGTTCCTAAATCTCAACAGAGGAGTTTCCTCAGTTGAATTACGGGCAGGTTCTTAAATCTCGACGAAGATGTTTCCCCAGTTGAATTACGGATGAGTTCCTAAATCTCAGTAGAGATGTTTTCTCAGTTGAAGTACGGGCGAGTTCCTAAATCTCAGCAAAAGTGTTCCTCCGTTGAATTACAGACAAGTTCCTAAATCTCAGCAGAGAAGTTTTCTCAGTTGAATTACGGGCGAGTTCTTAAACCTCGATGAAGATGTTTCCCCAGTTGAATTACGGGCAAGTTCCTAAATCTCGACACCTCAGTCAAATTATGGGAAAGTTCCTAAATCTCGACACCTCAGTTGAATTACGGGCAAGTTCCTAAATCTCGACACCTCAGTTGAATTACGGACAAGTTCCTAAATCTCGACACCTCAGTTGAATTACGGACGAGTTCCTAAATCTCAGCAAAAATATTTCCTCAGTTGAGTATGGACGATCAAAGTTTCTAAATATCAACAGAGACGACTCACTAGTAGAATAAAGGACGCCGAAGCTCCTAAATTTCCATTTCTCTCCACAAAGATCAGACTTCCCTGGCAGAATCTTCCACAACAAATAGGTATACAAGCTCTCGCTAAGGAATCTCTTATGCGATCGACACTCCTTCAGATGGCATATTTAAGCCCATCCCCTCATCAGCAATCTCCAAATGGCATCTGTAAGCCCATTCCCGACATCACAAGACAATTACCACTTCATGCGAGTGCAAATTTCTAGGCACTCTAGTGTTCAATCCTCTTCCACCTTCAGATCACGAAAGGCACGAAAGCCAATCTACATCCTCAGGTTTAAGAAGATTGAACAGGGGAAGCTGTTATACCCAAAAATATTCTCTCCCATATTTCTCAAAACATTGCAAGAAAGATCCTCAAGTTGCTCAAGGTAGTCCAAGGGTTGACCAGACAAGCTCTCTCCTAAGGTAGTCTACCCCAAATTAGGGTTTCATGTTGCATCAAGATCCTTGAATCCAAGTGCTCACAAATGTCCTAATATGTTGTCAAGATCATCCATGTCAAGTTTCAAGCCTTGCAGAGGAAGTTTGCTCAGTCAATTGCTCAAAGATCCAAAAATCGACTGTGTTAGGGCAAAAGTCAACTGTGACCCACATACAGTCAAACTTCAAGATTTTTTGTCAAAATCCTCATTTTGAAGTATACTTAATTATTTGATCAAGGGTTGATCATGATTCATCAAGGATTTATCATAATTCATCAAGGTTCAAAAGTTGATAAATTAGGGTTTTGCAGGAAAAGTCAACTCAACTTTGACCAAGCATAACTTTCTCATACTTTATGAGAAATGACCCATCAAAAGCTCATTTTGAAGGGGATGAAATTTCCTACAATACATATTCATCTCCCAAGATCAAAAAATGCACTCACAAGAAGTTGTGAATTTGGACATTATAGGTCATTTTGAAAAGTCAACAAAAACACCTTTTTTTTCAAAGCTTCTAACTTGAGTATGGAATATCAAATTGAGATAAGACCAAAAGGGTTGGTTAGAGGACATCTCAAGCTTTCTAAAAATTCCAATAACACCTCCAAAGAGTCAAAATTGAGGAATTTATTCATTGTTGAAGTTGGCCTTTTTTGTAAAATTGCCAAAAGTCAACTATCCCCAAAACTTCATTTTTTGCCAAATGGGCCCATTCTTTTTCAATTGTTTAGAGTTGGCATTGTAGCCCACGTGCTCTAGCCTTGGCCATGTGTCCATATCATATTTTTATTAATTATTTTGATTTTGATTTGAATTAATTTGATTTAAATCAAATAAAATCCAAAAGCATTGATAACAAGGATTTGGTGATTGTTTCAGGCTCTAATCACAGCTAGCAAGGCATTCAAATTCGCATCAAGCCATATATGCACAAAAAGATTGAAAAGAAGCCAATTTTGGAAGGTTGTTAAAGAAGAATCAAATCAAATCCAAAGTCATTGATGGAGAGGGATTTGGACAGAGTTTTCAAACCTAATGCATTGTACAATACATAAGGAGGCGAGGCAGATAAAAATCAGGGTTGGAGATCAAGCATAGAGCAAGAACCGAATTTGCAAAAACAAGCAAAAAGTGAGAATTCGAAATCACTCTTAGAGGCAGTTTCAAGGCTCTTTAACAATCTCAATCGTTTCCTGGCAGCTTCCACAACCTAAACCAATCAAAACCAGGTATTTTCGAGCTCTCTTGTGCATTGTAAGTCATTCACGGAACCACCCTTTTCTTGAAATCAATTAGCTTAATTCTTACATCTATAATGAAAAATAATTGCATATTCTTGATCACCATAATGTTTGCAAGCTTTTGCCAATAGTCAATTTAATTTATCTGACCTATATCGTGATTCACCATAGTTAGGGTTTCGAGTTTGCTTTTAGGGCTTTTTGTTTCAGGAATAATTAGCCTTCATAATGGCTATGCTTGTGATCAGAGGGATGAGACGAGTCTAACCATGGTGTTAGATTCCATTTATGTTGCCTGTGGAAGAATTTGGAGTGAGGCTACGACATTAGCTGCGGATAAAATCCGCAGGTAAAAACTCCAGTTTTCCAAGAACAAGGATGATGCGTTGGCACTCCCCTATAGGACCATTCAAATATTTGCGCGCATTTTTTATTGTTTTTCCAATATTTCTTTTGTTTCATATATTATCTTCAGTGTTTGATCAACATACAACAAAACAACGTAGCCCAGTGGTCACCAGGTGTACATTCAAGGCGTTAGAGGCTGGAGGTCAGGGGTTCGATCCCTGCCTCCAGCATTTGTTATTTTTCCTAATTATTGCAGATGATCCAATGCACGCTTAAGCTTGATGACCATCATAAACCTACCTCATCAACATGCCAGATGGCCAGATCTGGTGGTCACCATTGCAAGCACACCATGGACCAAGTCAACGCCAACGCACTGAATCAAGAAAGTCAAAGTGGATCTTCATCCTTGGGCCAGAAGATTGCTTTCTACACCCCCTAAATCAGGCCCATTCTCTACTTTTTTTATATATTTTGTTTGGTTTACTTAATTATTTTATTTTGTTTAATTCAATTACTAACCAATAGAATAATTTCTTTTTATCAAAAATCACAAAAAATGTTTTTTACCCAATTAAATTTCAGAACTTTATTTTTCATTAATAAATATTAATTAATTTAATTAGGTAGCTTAATTAGGTAACTTAAATTTATTTTGCAAATATTTAAAATTAATTAGAATAATTAGGTTTTAACATTAGTTTAATTATTTTATTTTCTTTCCTAAATTAACAAAAACTCCAAAAATATGTATTTAATATTTTTCATTAATTAATTTATTTAATAATTAATTTAGCATTTAATTTTAGGATTCAATTTCTTTTCTTAAAAATAAAAACAGCAAAAACCATTTTCTTTAATTAAAAGGGTCAAAACCCTAATTTCGCATTCGATTTAATTTCGCATCGCGCGCTTTATTTATCCAATTAATGTATCTGCTCCTGGCTTGTAATAAATAATTAGAACATTTATTTATTTTTTCGCTTTTATTTTATTTTCAAAGGGTTTCTTTTGGCGATGTAAATACCCGACGCCTTGTAATAATTTAGTTTAATTTCCGCACCTTTAATTTCTGCAAATATACAACTGTTAGATGTTTGATAATAGGGCTTGCATGACAAGAATGAATGTCTAATTTAAAACAGTTAGGTCACCCTAAACATGTGCAAAGATAAAAATAACTGAAATCAATACACTCGCACATGCGCACTTCTATGGTACACCCCACTTGGTTGCCTTTGTACACGGTCATTAAGCATAGGTTGTTTTAGAGGTCACCCTCTTGTCTAAAATATCATAGTTGCCTCAAAATGAATGCCTCGAATATTGTTGCCTCAAACAAATGATCTAAGACATTAGGGTTACCGCTAAGGCGTCCTAACATTGCTTTAGTGACCGTATGTCCCTCTTTCGAATTGACCCTCAAACTCCAACGACTGTCCTACC